>CM017197.1:13064064-13411564 GCA_004837865.1 Musa balbisiana
AAGATAAGGGAGATGAGGTCCAGACCTGTCAGGCCACACAGATTCAATCCGATGGCATCTCTCTTCAGAACACAGATGAGAAGCCATGACGGACAGCAATTAAAGAACATGAAAGAACAGATCAACCGCAGAGACTTGCAACTCTTTCAGCACTTCAACCTTGTTCCATGCAATTACTCAGCAGTCCTTTCCATTGGTTTCAGAATAACTGGACAGATCAGATTTCAACCTCATCAGATAAAGCTTGTTGTTCATGTCAATTGCATGCCATGGTTAGTAAACAAAAAGCCCAGACTTGGGTTTAATTAGTTTCTCAAAGGGAAGTTTAACTAGAAGCGAGAAGGGAAAAGTTACTGAGCGCTAGCACATTCAACATGAAATTACGTCCGAAAGAGGTTGTAGAAGAGCAAGACAGGCTTCCACTAATCCAATTCAGCATGATAATTTGCGAAACTGATGTCAAACAAATGAGTCATGTCGGATGACACAAATATTCCACGGTAAACTCTTATTCCATGATGAGAGAGTAACAAACTGTTCATTGGCTACAGAACTAGCTTAGTGATGCGTGACATCGACACCTTCCAACATATGAAACACAAAATGCTAAGAAATTGCTGAAATGCTCACATGACCTCTTCATTACTGCTTTTAAAACGATTTATAAAATGGCTAGAACTTAGAAGCACCCTCTGAGCACCATTAAAATCAATGCAATTTCTGATTCTCCTCGATTTCTCATGACACTGTATTATCGAAGCCGGCAGAGTTTAAGAGCACCGCCTTGATATCTTCTGGCAGAACACCAGGACCTTCCTTGGATTGCTGATAAGGGAACAAGAAAAACACTTACCAGCCTTGGCAAATAAAAAATGAGGCAAACCCAGCTAAAAGATGAGAGGATGTAATGAATTTTGTTAATATAAGGATACGATGAGACTTACCTCAGCTCGGAAAACATCCATGGCAAACCCATTGAAACAGCTGATGACAGCCTGCTGGATGTCAATTCCAAGGCCATCAAGCGCCCTCATAGTGGAGAGCAATAGTCCAGGTCTTCGGGCACAAAACATATGAATGTTAACTGCTCGGCCTTCTCTTACCCTGACCTCAACCTATAAAATAAGCAGTGTAGATCAGTTTGTCACATAGCAGCAAAAAAGTACATACTTTGAAGACCAGATTCCAGTCCCGTAAAATTGGCAACCATGCTTTTTCTAGTCTATTCTGAGCTTATGTTCCTGGGATGACAAGGATTGTTTGTCAAGAAGTTTAAGATCAAACAAAGTGACTGCAAGCAGCCATCTAATTTTCTGAGGACAATAATTTAGATGAATATATGAAAAATCAAAAGATTGTTCCGCGGTTGTGAGGTTCAAGTAATAAGGTAAATATTTGTATATGTCATTTGGGCCTTTATGTCTTGCGACAAATGGCTAGCATATATTTGCATCGATTAGCAATTGTAGTTTGTGAGGATTCAATCAGATTGACCAGTTATCAAATTTACAAAATACATAACAAAGCCTACTTGATCAACAAAAGCTGCATCTTTCAGTGCCCACTACATTTTAGAAAAGGAAGAGTTCATTCAGTTAAGTTACTACTCCTGGAAATTAGCATAAGAGATGGCAATATTTCATATTGGCAGTAAATGAAAAAAACAAGAGGCTCATGCATAGATACTCACTCTTGCTGGCTGACCATTTGGGCTTGGTACAGAACTTGGGCAGAGCTCCTCCTTCACACGGCATGGTAGAGTGGGTAGGGTTGGCGTCAACGGGTGAAAGCTTGTTGCACTTGTAACAGGCACCGAAGAACTGGAAGGTGTCGATTCGAGTTCATTGTGAAGATCGTTGATCCTTCGCAAAAGCTCTTTCAGGTACTCAATTGCATCGCCAAGAATGGATGCTCTGTCCATCTAACAAGACCAGAATGATTAGTTGTACCGAACTCGGAAAAAACACAAACAGAAAGATAGGATCTTCATTGACTGATTCGGGAAAATGTCCCTGTAAAAAATGTAATGATTTCTGTATAATAAATATCTAACATGTGCAGACAACAATGTGTGTGCGTGTGAGGATATCCAAAATCACCTTCGATGCTGAGCTCAGAAAGAACACAAATAAAATGATAGGATCTTCCTGGAATATGTCCTATGAAAATGTAATGATTTGTGTTCAATGGTCTAAAATGTGCAGATAACCAAATTCACCTTCAAATAGTAGATAAAACAAATTGTATGTTTTGTTCAATGAAGCATAGGAGCACTATCAATAATTTATTACAACAATGCGTAAATAGGATTACTGATAAGTTGCTATTTGCAAAGGACTCGAGTCCATTTAATCATTGCAATGCAGAACTCTCCAATAGCTAGAGATAGTAAGTCACTATAAATCTTGCAGCTAAAAACCAAATGGAATCTATGTGTTGCTGTATAAATTTTACGTGTGCAGATTACAATCTATGTTGAATCCTACAATTTTACACTGTAAAGAAGAAGTGGAGGATACAAGTCTTTACCTTGCTGATCTTGGGAACAACAGACCTAAGCATGTAAAGCCGGTCATTGAGCTTCTTCCTTCTCCTCCTCTCGGCCATCAAGTTCTTCGCAGGCAGGCCCTTCTTCTTCCCTTTCTGGTCTCCACCTCCGGTCACCGTGCTGTTGGCATAAGAGTTGCTACCTCCGCAACCGCCGCCGCCGCCATTTGCGTTCTCCTCACCTATGACATTCTCCGCTGCAGCATCATCCGTGTCATAATTCAATCCCGATGCGTCGATGCTCCCGTCGTCCATCTCATCCTCCTCATACCCCTTCCTCTTCTTGTTGCTCTCTTCTTCCAACTCAGTCTTCCCACGGTTTCCCGGCACCACCCCTTCCCACTCCCAAAGCCCCAAGAAGCCACCTTTTTCGCCGGAAACTGATGAATTATGCCGAAGAGCGGCGGCCGCCCGCTTCTGGAACAGAGTGGGCTGCGCACCCATGGGCGGGAAGATCTCCAGAGGCCTCAACACCTTGGGCCGGTTGAGAAATGGAGAACTCTCGAAGCCATCGAAGCCCATGGGGCCGAACGCCGCACCGGAGCTGGAACCAGAACAGTGCCCGGACGAGGGCAGCAGATGGTCACCAGAGAATTCGGCTCCGGAGCTCAGATCGGGACAACCAAGCTGCTCGCCCGCCCCCATTCCTGCAAAACCAAGGACTCCTCCCCCGCCACAACCTCTGTTCATCATGACCGGGAAATTGGACGCTTGGGAAGCCTGGAGAAACCCCGGGGCGTCGCAGCCGACACCAAACCCGGTGTCGAAGGGGTTGGAGCAAACCGAGACGAAGAGAGAGGAAAGGGCTGATTTTAAGTGAAAAATGGCTGGTTTTGATCGCGGTTGACGACGGGTGGGAGCATCAGGGCCTCGTGCGGCGAAACATTCGAGGGAAAGGCCACGTCCGTGAGCTCCTGATGTGTCTGGAACGCCTGAAAGGAATGGTGGGAGGCGGCAGGCGGCACGGGGTTGGAGGCGGCGGCGGCGCTGCCCAGGTACCAGTCGTTGTCGTCGTCGTCGTCCAGCATGGACTTGAAGCTGGGGAGGCCGAGCTCGTCCCTGCGCCCTCCCATCACCCCGCTAGTGGCGTTGGACGCGTTCGCTCTCGTCCACGACGCGGCGTCGTCCTCGTCGCCTCCTCCTTCCGTCCACACCCCGCCATTGATCCCCGAGAGCATGGCCGCTCCTGTCCTCTCTCCGCGTTACAGAAGAGAAGACAGAAGACGGTGCGGGGTTGGGTATTAAGGCCTTTTAACCTTTTACTCTACCGATTCAGAGCTCGCAGGCACTCCGCCTGCGAGGGGATGCATTCAAACCATTGCGTTTCACGAAGGGAGAGCAGCAGACGTGTGGGCGTGGTGGCCTTCTGTTCTTTTCCTGTCACTTCCTCGGCACGGGGTTGGAGGCGGCGGCGGCGCTGCCCAGGTACCAGTCGTTGTCGTCGTCGTCGTCCAGCATGGACTTGAAGCTGGGGAGGCCGAGCTCGTCCCTGCGCCCTCCCATCACCCCGCTAGTGGCGTTGGACGCGTTCGCTCTCGTCCACGACGCGGCGTCGTCCTCGTCGCCTCCTCCTTCCGTCCACACCCCGCCATTGATCCCCGAGAGCATGGCCGCTCCTGTCCTCTCTCCGCGTTACAGAAGAAGACAGAAGACGGTGCGGGGTTGGGTATTAAGGCCTTTTAACCTTTTACTCTACCGATTCAGAGCTCGCAGCACTCCGCCTGCGAGGGGATGCATTCAAACCATTGCGTTTCACGAAGGGAGAGCAGCAGACGTGTGGCGTGGTGGCCTTCTGTTATTGCCATGTCGGAATCCCCAATATGCCCACGAGCAAAGGCTCTGCTCATCATCATCAGCTGCAGAGTCCACAGTCCATTGACAGCCGGTGAACAATGCTAATGTCTTCATACAATTAATCTCTGTAGGTCTCGCAGTACAATTCACATCAGTTTGGCCAAGAATTCCAGCATTGTTTGCTGTTGGAAGCTGCTGTGATCTGCTAACTTTTCATCCACTACAAACTTTGTCATTTGCTGCAGTAACTTTAGTTGTGTGTGGAACAACACATTAATCATCTACAGATCGATGAGTGGTCCAAGTGGTATCGGAAGTCAACAAATGAGGCCAGCCATATCCATGTGAAGGACATAAAGCTTTGTTTTGTGTTGGATGATGGAGTGAGAAGGGAACACAGACATGGGGAAGTCCTTTTCGACAGTGCCGAGGGAGCTTAGTCCGGTAACCTCTTGATGCCAACACTTGGAGGAGCAGAACAGATGCTCTTTTGTTGTGAGGTAGAATGATACAGCAGGTTAGGGGTCTTGTAGCCTGCAACCTCATGTAGAAACACCATGCATTCCATATCTTATCTCATGCATCATTGTCCAAACTACAGAAGAACATGATTCTGATTGCAACTGTAGAAAAGGAAGGTAAAAGAAAAAAAAAGAGTAGGGAGAAGGAGAGGCTTTCTTTTAAGGTATTGAAGGACAGTAATGTCATGATGAATGCATCTCTAAGGACCACATCTGTTATTCCTCCAAGGGAAGTGGTAATAACTCGAGAAAGAGATGGAGGTCTGCAGTATTCCCTGGTAAATTGGGCAATCACCAACTGAGGTAGACGGAGAGGTGGGGCTGTTGTGCTTTAACGGCCGGAAGAGGTCCCAAGCACAGCGTTATTTATGGTAGAGGAGACAAACAGGGATACGAGAGAGAGAGAGAGAGAGAGAGAGAGAGAGAGAGAGAGATGCAAGGTGGGAATAAAGTGGAGAGAGAAGAGGATGGGAGGGGAAGCCAAGTATCTCGTGATTGCTTCTATTCAACTTGGATGGGTTTCCTCAGCTTTCATGCATCTCGCACTGATGGTTACTGCTAAACCTGGTTTGTCGTTGTCCACAGACTGCAACCCAAACAGTTCATCCTGTGTGTTCTTTGACCAAGAAAATTAGCACCATTGCAGCAAAAGACACAGAGACAAGGCGGAGAGTGAGAAGAAGGATTTATGATGCATCACCTGCTGAATTAAAGCTGTGCGACTCTAATAATCTCAAAATCTAAAACAAACAAGAGAAGAAGAACTTCTCAAAATGTTATCTACACAGTTAGCATATGTATCTCTTTCAATTAAAATTAATTATCCAATAAAATACAATATATATATATATATATATATATATATATATATATATATATATATATATATATATATATATATATATATATATATATATATATATATATATATATATATATATATATATATATATATATATATATATATATATATATATATATATATATATATATATATATATATATATATATATATATATATATATATATATATATATATATATATATATATATATATATATATATATATATATATATATATATATATATATATATATATATATATATATATATATATATATATATATATATATATATATATATATATATATATATATATATATATATATATATATATATATATATATATATATATATATATATATATATATATATATATATATATATATATATATATATATATATATATATATATATATATATATATATATATATATATATATATATATATATATATATATATATATATATATATATATATATATATATATATATATATATATATAGATTTTAAGAAAAATAAGCATAAAACCACCCACTCATCATTAGACCAACTTACAGAGCCCAGATTGTCTTGGCCATTTCCTCTTGGCCCTATTCATTCTTGTAGCCATCTACTTAACCCAATTCTGGCTCTTGGGCTCTAATAACTTGGTCTATTCATTAGCTAGTGGTTTTATGCTATTTCCTTTATATATATTATATATATGATTTTAAGAAAAATAAGCATAAAACCACCCACCTCATCATTAGACCAACTTATCAGAGCCCAGATTTGTCTTGGGCCATTTCATCTTGGCCCTATTCATTCTTGTAGCCATCTACTTAACCCAATTCTGGGCTCTTGGGCTCTAATAACTTGGTCTATTCATTAGCTAGTGGTTTTATGCTTATTTTCCTTTATATATATATATATATATTCACTTGATTAATTGCATAAATGTGCTGGTGATGTGATACAGTTCTATTGATGGAAGCATGGTGGGCAAAGGTGGAAACATTGTGATTCGAGGACCAACATCTCACGTGGCTGTCATCAATAAGCACTAATTCCAGATGCCACTGATGGAAATGCAGGCAGGCCGCCGGTTGCGCAGTTCCTATCCAAGCCAGGTAGATGAAGCTTATGTTAGTCATGGAGGAAATGGTTGCTCTCTTCCTCTTCCGGCCTCGGCATGATCTTCTTGAGTTGAACTGTCCGCTGTAGTTAGGATGCACAGAAAGAAAGCAAAACACAGGTTGCAGCAAACTATATCCTCACATGTACTTTGCGCCAAAGTAGCAGGAAACAAAGACAACTATAGCTCGAGCCTGTCGGGCATCGGCAGATTTAGCTGCTTGTAGCTTGTGAATCCCCCGTCGAGCACCAGGTTATGACCTGTGATGTACTTGGAATCGTCCGACGCCAGGTAAACGGCTGCCTTGGCGACGTCGATCTCCTCACACTTTGCTCCGTTCAACTCGCTCAAACCATCCACTATCTCCAGTATCTTTTGCCTTCCCACGTCGCCGTATATCTGAGCCAACTGATCCACCACCAGCCGCGTCGGGATCACGAATGGCGAGATGCAGTTGACTCGGACCCCGCGGCGGCACAGTTCGCCGGCGACCGACTTCACGATCCCGGTCACCGCAAACTTGGAGATGGTGTATGGGTGCGTGCCGAGCCCTCCCATGAGCCCGCTGACGCTTGAGATACAGATGATGGAGCCCGAGCCGGTCGGGGCCATGACGCGGGCCGCGTGCTTGATCCCGGCCAGGGTTCCGCGGACGTTGACGCCCATGACGTGGTCGAAGTCAGCCAGGTCGAGGCGGGCGACGTCCGGGGCCATCGGCGGACCAGCGATGCCGGCGCTGTTGTGCATGATGTGCAGACGGCCGTGGCGGGCCACGGCGAAGTCGACGGCTTCGGCCACTTGTTGCTCGACGGTCACGTCGCACTCCACGAACTGGGCGTGCGGGCCGAGCTGTTGGGCGGCTTGCTCGCCCAGTAACGCGTCGACGTCAGCGAGGATGACGGTGGCGCCCTCTTCGATGTACTCACGTGCCGCGGCCTTGCCCAGCCCACCTGCTCCTCCGGTGATCAGAGCCACCTTCCCCTCCAACCTGCAACCATGCATTTCGCAGAGGGAAACAGACGCTCATCCATCGAGATTTACCGACGAGACATCAATAAGCTCATAATTTAGATGCTATAAGTTAACCTATCAATCATTGCCATATCAGTTAACTGTAGACGACAGGAACGAGTTTGCCAGCTCAACGCATAGCAGACTAACCTGCCGCTCTGCCTCGCCGACGAGACCTTGACCTGTTTTCGCCATGAACTCTCCTTCGTTCCGGCCACGACCACTCTCCTGCTTAATTTCCTAGCCAGTGTAATCACAAATCGAGAAGAATAGACACCATCGTCAGCTTCAATACTCAGTCTCCACAAGTTTGAGAGGACAAAGGCGGAGGACGTACCGGGAGACAAGGCGGAGCATCCTGGCGGCCGAGAACAAGAGCGGATGGTCTCTCAGTATCTCGATGGCCTTCTCTTGTCCGTTGGGGCTGCTCCCCTTCTTCCACGACTATATAACGACGACGAGCTCGCTTCCCATGCAACCCGTTATCCCATATAAATCTGTATTACTAGTATATCTCTGTTTGGATCAGAAAAGGCCGATATAGTATGGACAAAGTTGGTGGAATTTGTAACACGAACAAGGAAAAAGGAAGCGAAGCCTGTGACTCCACCACAGTAACTTCGCACGGGAGAACAGGCGCAGCCTGCGACGCACCCTCCGAGAAAGAGTACAGTCAACCACTGCTTTCTTGACGCGTGTCCCGCCTCAGGTGCCCGGCCGTACGTTGGAGCTGCGTGTGGCTGTATGGTGGACCGCGTGTCGGCAGCAGCTCACGGCTTGCTTTGATATCCGTGTCGGCGCCGGTCGCGGACTTTATCTTCTTCTTCCTCCAGCCTGCCTGCGAAGGGGTTGGAGTGTGAGACATCCACTTGAAAGAAGCGTTCATATACATTTCATCAAACATTCTTCAAATATGTAGGATTGGACTTCTTTTGGGATACATATATGTAGGTTAGAGATGATGTCTTTACATGTAAATTCTGTAAACAAAAGAAAGGTTCTTAGCATCATATCCTTTCTGTCTAATGATGTAATAGTTATCGCACCAAACAATACGAGGGCATCATTTTATTAGAAGAGCATTGGGTGAATTATTTTCGGCAGACGTAGAAAAGTAAGTCCGAAATCAGGTGAAGCATCACATCTCGGGCTACTAAAAGACAACAAGCGTGACAACATTCTAGTTACGAGTCACCTTCGTTTGCTTAATCAAAGTCATAAGAGTACACAGAGAACATGATATAGGCATGAAGCTGGCATGATAGCCACAGGTGGCTTACCTTCTCCAAAGGGCTGAGCAAGAGAAAAGCTGCGTTGGGTTTGGTCTGGCGTCAGCTAAATGCAGGAAATATGTATGTCTCAAAGGGCTCAAGCAACCCACTGCATTTGTTGGCAGTGGATAATGCTGTGCTTTTGACTTGACCCCTGCAGTGGATGAAGCAGAGCTTCCCCAGAGTTATGCCACCACATATATCCAAAGAGCAGCCCCCATCAACTTCATCTTTCTTTTATCCCCTCATGTAGGTTTGTGTGGTGCTCCATGAAATCATGGATGCAGTTCCCAGGTTGCCTTCTTCGTCAGGGTGGGGAGACAACACCGGGACAGCTTTGGTTTACCCCAGCTGGCGTCGCTTGTTGTTTTAGACGTAATGGTGGCTTTGTTTACTAGTGCGCGTTCCCATCGATCATTACTTTTGCCATGCATGATTACAGCCTGGTCGAGCCGCACGATCGCGATCCGACGGTCCTTGATAAACTAGAACGCCTTTGTCGGAGACACTGTCAGCGCCATCTTTGACGTTGGCTTGTCTTAGGTTCTTTCGCTGACAAGGAAGCTTGTTCGTGTCTCGATCTTTTGTGCCTTCATCTGTTGAGACGACCCAATACCTAGCGTGCTTTCATGCACAAAACAAGCTTTTGGTTGCACATAGAACAGAATTAGCTTCAATCATTGCACGCAGTTCGAGGTATATATGAGTAATTAAAGAATGATGTGATGGAAGATGCTTTGTCTAGCTTCATCAGTGTCTCTTAACGATACATGAAACAAGAGAACACGAAAGTACATGGAAAGATTATTAAGAGCAGAGTGGTTTCTTGCTGTGTAATTGCCAATATGACCAGTTTGTTATGGTGCATTGAGGAAAATGAATGCACCTTTATTTTGTGATAAGTTATTACAATTTAGGCAATATATAATAATATCAAGATGGGATTCGATGCACCTCGAAGGCCAAGACTTTTATCAACTAAGCTAAACCCCTCTTATTTTAAGTAATGTTATTCTTTCTAAAGTAGATAAGATATTTACCTTTTCAACCATAATTTAAGTTCATAATTTATAAACCAGTCACTCAAGTTGATCAAAGATGAGAGTTTGCCATACATAAGGAAGAAAAGAAATGAGGGTTTGTGATTTTGATCATCATATCATACATGTATGTCATTATAGTCCTTGAATAACCTAATGGGTTAATAACTTTGGTCACGATTCCATGCATCTATATGACAACATTGATCTAAATAGTTATAATTCTCAACCAGATTATGTTACAACTATGTCAACCTTAATTACTTTTGAGGAGCGTTTTGACCAACATGGGTCAACTCTTCCCTTCTCATAATACTACCGTGACAACAACGCCGAGTTAGCATACGCCAACTTAGCACATATGGCACGTTTAGGCCATGTGCATCCACAGTCCAGTGCCATGCGACATAAATAGAGTTACCTAACGCCTACATGGGAAATGTAGGAACTGAGTTATAAATATTGCTATTAATACAAAAATTAACCATTATTCATTAAAATTCGAACATTGAAGGGTATTTTTTTTATCACAATTAACCATATTATGTTTTGTTTGAACCAGAAACAAGTGGAGGTCGTATCAATTCACAAGCGAGTGTATCGTAATCTATAATTTACTGTTATGTAAAACATTAATAAAAACCCAATTGGAATTTAATTTCTGTAAGGGAAACAAAGGTCATATGGTCAAACATCTTTGCTTTCGGAACAAAATCTAGATATTTGTTTTAACATCGACGTCAAGTGGAACAGTCAACAAGGCATATGCTTACTTCTTGTTTACGTTTCACACAGTGCGGGTATGGATCCGTAACCTTATCGGATGGTCCTCAGAGGGGTAAATTTAGGGTTTTCCGGAGCTTAAAGCCACCCAAAAATTAATGTCACCGGGCCCAGTTAAGCAATCACAGAGTCTCCGTGCCTTCCGAAACTGCTCCTTCCGACTAAGAATGTTTGGTTTCCATATGAGATTTGACTTCACAGACTGACGGTAAAGCTGGTCTGGGGATTTAATCACTTATTGTGTGATGAGTTGCCTATTATAAGAACCATCTTAACCCTTCTTCCAGACATGAATTAACAACCTAACCAGCTTCAGACACACCTTTCTCATTCTGCCTCACATTCCCTACCAACTTTCGTCTGATGGATTAATGTTGTTCCTGCATCATCATTGGGGGCCAAGGTTAATTAGATGTGTGTTTTGCAATAACTTTCTTTCGTCATTTGTTAACTGCCTCAATTCAGAAGTTGCCGGTTAACATGGGTCAAGGGTGGGGTTTCTGAGTTGTGGCATGATGAGTGGATCATGTCATGGTTTTAACCGCAAAGTCGTGCTCGTTTGCCCGCCGATAGAGAAGAGCTGAAGCTTCTACCCTGTTCAACAGACATTTGTATTAGTCCACAAACTACTTTGAGAAGAAAACGATCATAATAGTTACGAGAGCTTGCAATTCGGCACAAATTGCCCGGTGGGTGATCAACCCACCAGTCAACTCTGGTTGCTCAATGTTGCCAGGTTACTGGACGCATATGTTAAAATGAAATTTCTGAAAGAGGCATTTCTCACCAGCCAGGATGTACAACAAATCTTCCGGTGGATAGAGCCCAATTCACCTGAGATCCATAAACCAATGAGAAACTGGATGTAACATCTAAAACACAATCTCTTTCTCACGTCATTATATCTTGGGTTAGACGGGCAAAGTTCCTGAGCGCGGGAAAGAGGTTAGAGAAATTAGATACCTTGTCGGTTCCAAGAGAATTGGCAACGACATGAGTAACCTGTTCATCAATCTGGTTAGTGCAGATTGCACCAAACTGCTCAGCTGTCTGCCACAGTGGGTGCAGATGTGGATTTGCTTCCCCAACTGGGAATACCCGGCTGAAAACTATACGACAGCCAACAAGAATCTTCCGTTGCTCAGCTGCAAGTATATTTCTAACATCAACATCTTTTAGGGAGTGATGTGAGAAGAAATTTTGGTGAATTCGTTCGATGACCTGATCAAAAAAGAAAGCAAGGTATTATAATGAGGAAACTGAGAGAACTAAATCTTTCAACATTCAAACGCTGGGAAGTGCTTACTGCCAATGAAGAAGCCAGAGTCCCATCCTCTGGCCTCTCATCGTGATCAATTTCGAGAAGTGAAGGCCCAAGAAGTCCAAATTGGCGTCTACTACTGGGGAAGTAAGTATATCTGCAATGAAATATGAAATTACGACATTAACATCAGGTTCAATTTTTAACCTTAACATGCTAATAAGTTCATAAAGAGGATTGTCAATACCTCTCGACGACAATCAAGTTGAGTTTGTTAAGCGGCCAGACCCTCAGAGAGTCATCAATAATCACCACAGCAGATTCCATACCCAGAACCCCATCTAGATCCTTGCTTTTGGGAACCCTTTCATCGCCATCAACAGTATCAGCATCATCACCCCTTGAGATGACACGCCCAGAAAACAAAGTCCCAGTTGGATCAAGAACTTTTGCCATCTCAGTAGCGTACAACTTGTTTCCCATGGTATATAAATGTAGTTCGTAGAGCTTGCTAGCCTACAAGAATCCAATGAATTTACTTCAAAATATAAACAGTTGAAACCACAGTTAAAATCTAGGGAACATTAGTAGCAAATTTATTTTCATTCAAAGTAAACCTTCTCCAAAAAATTCCAGATGCCTGGCCTCAATTTTGTCCACATTCCCATGTGATGGAAGCGGAAAAGATGTCGTTGTGGCTTCTCCCTGTCTTGCTCTTCTTTTCTTCTCAAAATCTCTTCATGAACTGGATCTACTTCTACAAACTAAAGAGATGGTGTCCATTTCAGCAAGCCACTATGTACATGCACCTAGTCAGTTTGTGCAGAAACCAAGATTTGAAATTTTATATTTTACCTTAGCTGAATTAAGCAGAGTGTGGTCCAAATCAAGAACAAGACAAAGCTTCCTAGCGGCAAACATTTTATTCTGTTCTGCAATCCTTCTTGCTCTCTCTTTTTGGATAGCTGCTCTTTGTTCGTCATTATACCCATCAAGGAAATGATCTACATCTCCCCAAGGGTTAACTGATTGAGAAACACCTTTTGCAGTTGCTTCAGAAACCAGAGTCTTCAAATCATTCAACTCTGCTGACGCAGGCCTTACATTCACCTGATTAGCTTTACTTGGAATATATTGAGGAACTGCTTGGGAAGTGGCAGCCAACTGGGAACTAGACACAGTATTACCAAGATTCTTGGTTAACTGCCGAGACATATTGGGTTGGGGAACAAATTGAGTAGCCAAAACACTGGCCTGTGCCTGCTCTCCTGGTTCTCTGGCAATTGAATGTCCCATGCTGCTCTGAGGACCAGGGATAGCCCCATTTATTTTGTTCTGTTCAGATACAATGACGTTCTTCGTCTGAACCATATTGTTATGGAGAGCACGGCGAGGATCACGAGGTTTCATGCGAATCCTTCCAACATCGTTTTGAGAGCTCTGTAAACATATACAAAAAAGTAATCATGGATGGTTATTCAGAAAGCAAAATCAAAGGTTGAAACCACAATTGCATGCAAAAGACAATGCAAGCAAAATCTAAAAAGGCATGAAGCTTTAGACATTATCAATAGACTACCAAGGTATCCAAAATATTCTATCACATGGCAGGAATCAAGATTCTCAGTCCTTAGATCAATTAAGTTATATAATGAGAGTCCTTGGGAAACTACTGCATGCAGCATGTTAAGCCTTCAGAGTGGCTATCAGTAGGAACAGATTAAAAGACAGTAAAAGGGATAAGGTCGATCAAATATAGCAACTATTAACAAAAGTCTGGAGCATGTGACAGAACAGATGATTAAATCCTAAGCCTCACCACGGAAGCTGACTGAGAAGGAATCTGAGACATTCCTAGATGATTCTGTCCAACTTCTTGGGACTTAAGTGGAGTAGAATTTACTGAAGAAACTGCTCCAGGTAATCCATTAACTTTTGAAACATTTGTCACATCACTTGTTGAAGCAGTAACCATCTGATGATTCTCTGCTGCTAATCTGTGTTGTTCCATTTGAAGTAGCTGCACAAATATTGTTGGATTTACAGCCTTCAGCAAGGGAGGCAAAGAAAGAGTATTTGGAAGATTACCCGAAGGATTTGGTATAAGTCCATTTAACATGCTGAAATTCATATTAGAATCAGATTTTTTACCAGAACCAACTTCTCCACTTCCTGGTTTTCTAACCTCAACCTGAAAATTTTCATTTATTTGATTCCTGTCACTTGGTTGGGGGATACTGCTGTCTTCTAGCCACCCACCTCTCCCTGATGTCATCTGCATATCTCTGGAGCCCGTAAAACCATTTTTCTGCCTTTTCATTTTATGGTCCCCAGTTACAGGCTCATCAATTGATTTGTGCTTCCTAGTATTCATAGTTCCTCCCACAAGCCTGTTATCAAGGGCATTAGAGTCGATACCCTTATCTCCCACTGAAGGGCCTCTGACTTCATTATTCATGAGCTTAAGCCTTGGATCTCTGCGCTTCAATGCAAGTTTTGCAGATGATTTTGATCCAGAGCCAACCTGTCCAACCAGCTTGACAGGATATGGTTGATCTCCAGCTGAGCTATTTGAACAGACTGCGGTGCTACTAGACCTGACAGCCTGATTTTGAATCGTGCAAGCAGTTTCGGCATTACTAACAACAGAAGAACTGGATGCTTCTTCATGGGAATCATCATCTTTGTCACCCTCCTCTGAGGGAGTTGGGCTTGGAAGTCGATTAATTGACAGAAAGGACGTAGTGCCATATCTCTGTTGGTAGCATGAGACAGCCTCGAGGGCATCAGTTACATATGGATGTAATGTGGCCTCTTCAGCTTCTTCATTTTTGGCAGTTTTTGGCTGAGAAGATACAACTGGCAGCATTCCAAGCCCAATGGGTTTTGGGATAGAAAATTGTGGCAAGTTCTCTCGAGTAGGTGAAGGAAGACTGTCTGCATCATAATCTGCATGAAGATCCAACAATGGACTAAACTCCACTCTATTTCTAGAGGGTGTGGGGAACTCCAAATTGGGCAAATTAACTGTTTTTGAATCCCTACATGGCGTCTCCAAACAAACCAAACCACCACCATGCTGTTCTTTCTCTTTATCATGATCCTCCTCAAACACTAATGAGTTCACCAGGGTGTCGATCTGTTGAAGCAGAAGAATGACTCAAGATTTAACTGAACTCCATCAACAATGACTTTAACTAAAATATATGGAATTATTTACAGACCTCTCTCACTTGTTCAGGAGTTAACAGGGTATAATACTGGTTCTTTATGTGAATCAGCAACCTACACCAGATTCGACAGAGTTAAATTTAGTTAATGACATCCAGTGGTCACGATTGACAGGAGAACATATAAGAGATCTAACCTCAACAGCAATTGCTTATTCTGCTCCTTCTTCTGTATTGTAAAAGAATCAAGCACCTGCCACAGAAATACCAGTATCAGGTTATATTTCAACAACTAGAATTATAACAACTATTCAAGAATTAAAAACAAAGTTTTTTTTTTGTTTTTCTTACAGAATAAGTTGTTTGGATTCCCATGACAGCCTGTTGGACAACAGCATGCAGCACGGTATCTGAACTCTCTATCCCTGTAAACATCGGCTTCAAGTCTTCAAAAGATTTACGCAGACGTGCACATACACCTTCAAAAGATCTACATGAGACAAAATTAACATCAAAATGGGTTTTCCCATCACCCAGAAGCTTAAAAGATTCACTGATACGTATGCAACACAATGTTGCATCCATCTTTTAGATGGAAATTTTAAGTTTTGTTTTTAATTTCTGATGCTTTTTACTGCAAAATTTATTTCACTGGTTTCACATTATAGTTCTTTCTGCTTGAAGGTTCTTCAAATTCTCGAACTTACGCCTCAGCCTCTTCCATGGTTATCGTCTCTAGCTCTTCCAGAATTAAGCTCACACGCCGATCAAAATCATCGAAGCCTTGTGACTCTTCCCCATCTGATTCCTTCTTTTCTGGCTCGTTCTCATGTTTATCTGAAGAAACATCAGTCGCTTCATCAATCAGCATCGGTTCTGACCCAAAGTCGACCTCCCCTTCCTCCAATTCCCCTTCCTCCTTCTCCATTGCACTGTCATCCTCCTGACTGCTATCCTCTATAATCACATCACAAGCTTCTTCCTTTTCCGGCTTAACTCCGGAGTCATTCTTCACGGCGAGATCACCGGCTTTCGTCGGCATTAAATCCAGACCCAGAGGCTTGTTCCGCACGGCCTGAGCCCACGCAAAGCTATAGAGACTGGGGGCGTAGTTCTTGGACATGGGGTACCCCATGAAGACTCTGGATCTTCCGGCCCTGGCTTCCTGCTTGAAATCCTCGGCCGAGATCTCCTCCAGCGACTGCGACGAGTCGCCGTCGGACGTCTCCCCATCCGCGGCACGACCTCCGCGGGGGCAATCCGTCGCCATTCGTGCTAGGGTTTCCTTCTCGCTTGGGTTCAAGAAGAATCGATTGGTACCGGAGACGCGCATAAGGCAGGCGGCCCTCGACTCCCACGGCGTCACGGGAGTTCCTCTGGCCTACGGATCCGTCGATCGCACTGCTCCTAGGGTTAAAATTCTCGACCGATATTTTCTAGGTTTCGATTCCGCGGTGCGAGGCCGCCGTTTCAGGCGGATCCGAGCTCGTTCTGAAGCGCTCGGAGAGGGTAATCGATCAAGAGGGCGATCGATCCACGGATATTTCGGCCCTTCGGGTGAGATCCGCGAGAAGACCGCGGCGATAGAGCACGCGAGGAGAGGCAGAGAAGCGGGAGCTGCGACCCGTCGGCGGAAAGGGAAGATTAGGGAAACGACGAAAGGACGCGAGCGGAGGCGATCTAATTTTAAAACCGACATATTTCAATCTACACCGTCCACGTCACGGCTCACCACACCTCTCCACGCCGCGTTGGTTTCCTCGTGGACCTCTCCTTCTCTTTGACTATTATTAATGAGATTGTTTTTCCACCCGACAGCGCGTCACCCGTCCACTTACCTCGTCAGGAAGAGTGGCCCGCTCGGTGGGTCCGACAGGCGGCTAACCGAAGACGACGTTCTCCGAAGAAAAAAATATTTTTAAAATTAAAATTTATTTTATTTGAAGACGAATTCCGTATGAGATCAGAGATGGATTTTATTGTTTACGCTCTCAACGGCCAGTGGCGGCGTGGCTCATTAAAAACAAAATAAAAATTTATATTATTAGAAGAAAAAAAAATCATTTATGTTTTATTATAGAAAGTGACTACGTTCCTTTGAAGGTTAATTTAATTGAACATACTTACTTTCACGTCAAGATGCATTGGGTTAGTAAAGCTCAATTACTAAAGAAACACAAGATTGGAGCTATGATAAAATGATGTTTTTCTAAGATAATAATAAAGAAATAAGACGTTAATATGAAGATTATCGATTATATTATAAAAGAAAAGCCATCACTCTTTCTTCCAAAACTAAATTGATGTTTTAGTTCTTTATCAAGTACGAAAAGCAAAAGAATAATTAAGGAATACTATGCATTTATATCAAGTCTAATCAAATAAATTATGTTTTTATATTTATAGATAAAATATGTTCTAAATTTGTCTTACCAAACAATCTTTCTTTTGGTGCTTGTGTAATAACTGGACAGTTGTTTTTATCTTTTTTTTTCTACTTACTTTTTCTTTTTTTTCTCATAACCAATTTTAAATATAAAATTAGAAATATTATAGTTCACATGCTAACTTATGGAAACCAAATATCTTACTTAAAAAAGAAATACTTAAATAGATAGGCAAGAACGTAACTTTAGAGCATAGGATTATTACTAGAAATAATCTACTAATGAGAACGGTTACAATTTATCAGACATCCATGTGTGTGTTGATGGATAGAATCAATTAGATTTATCTCGATATTCAACTTAGAAATCATTTACTATGTGCTTTTCTTGGATATTCCACTGATCAAAATACCTTTACATGTTTTAATCCATCAACTAAAATAATTTTCATTTCTCATCATGTCAATTTTATAAATCACTTAACTCTGTTTTACCCAAATTCACGAGTTATCTCATATTATTATTCTCATTTAAATTGAAACATCAATCCTACCCACCGATCCAAATACTTTATCCACTTATATCCCATCAGATCCTTCCTCAATAATGCATGATGAACAATATGCTATCTTATTCATCCAACTGGCTCGTGATAGTATCATACTTTAAAGTCTATTCATTCAATACATTTTAATAATGTCATTGACCCTACACCAATTCATCTAATGATTACCGGATCAAAAAATCAAGTATTTAAACTAAATAAATATTTTATTAATTTTTATATAATAATATCAAAATTTTATTTTTGAGCCTTCTATTGTTAACCAAGCTTTAAAAATATTTGGATAATGAGCAACAATATATGAAGAATATAATAATTTATTATGTAATGGTACATGGGATTAAGTTTCATCCCATCCAAGTCAAAACCTTATATGATGCAAATAAGTTTTTCGTATCAAAATAATCTTGATGGATCTATTAATAAATATAAAGTAAAACTTATTGTAAAGGGATTTTAGACCTTTAAGTATCATGATATGATACTAACAACAATTCATATTATTTTATATCTTGTTTTGTCTAAAAAATAGGGACTTCTACTATTGAAAGTGAATAATACATTTCTTTATGATCATATTGTTTATAATATATTTATAAGGCAATCTCTAAGTCTTATTGATTACAATCTTTCTCAACATATTTGTAACTTGTGTAAGGCTCTTTATGGTTAAGTAATTCCCACATGCCATGCTTCGTATCATGAATTTCGAATATATTTAATCTAAGTTGGATTTCATAATTCTCACATAATTCGTTATTCATTTATTCTTATGAAGGCATAATCATTTTTTTCTAGTTTATGTGAATGACTTAATTATTACTAATAATAAATCAATAATAAATAATTAATTTATTCAATAGCTTGAAAATAAGTTTCGATTTTAGGTTACTTAATTATTTTTTTTTTTTAATGTTCAAATATTCCATATGATAAGTGATCCTTTTTTTTTCTCAACAGAAGTATATTTATGACCTTCTTAATATCACTAAAATGCTTGAAGCTAATGTTTTTCAATCATTGGATAATTGTTGAATATCTTCTTTAGTATTTAAAGGGCAAATCATGATTTATTTCTCCGAAAGGATACTTCTCTATTGCTTCATATATTTTCAAATATCAATTGGGCAAGTAATAAGGATGAGAAGATATATATTAGTACTTATATTATATTTCTGGGTCACAATCTAATCTTTTGGAGTTTCAAAAAATAATGCTTTGTTGCAAGATTTTCTAAAAAGACTGAATATTGAGTGATTGTTTCTACAACTACTATTAGATATTGTTGAATTTAATTATTGCTAAATGAACTATTTGTCATAATATATGATTCTTTATCAATATATTGTGATAATATCGAGATAATATATTAATGTGTTAATAATGTATTTCACTCTCAAGTGAAGCACATAACCATCAAATTTAACTTTGTTGGTGACAAAATTTAAATTGATGAGCTATGTATCTTATCTTCTGATCAACTTACATATGCTCTTACCAAATCTTTGTCTCGCCAACAATTCATTCTACTTCAGTCTAAGATCGATATATCTGATGGAAGCATCGTCTTATGAGAGCATATTAAAAAAGATATTATTAATAAAAATAAATTATGATAAGATTATAGTGATTCTCTTAGTATTTTAATACTATGTCATTTTAAATCATAAAAAATACAATAATAAATTATCATGATTCTATCAATCATGATCTCAACATGATTTTCTACATTATAAAATGATTTAAAGGATATTTTATATTTATTATTAATAAAAATATATATAATTATTATATTTTATAATATTTTTAGTGTATATAAATTCATATTTATTATCAATAAAAAATTAATTAATCATTTCTTCTCGATCCCGACATATTTCTTCCTAGCATATTCCATATAAACTTACAGCTAACCTGACGAGTTTGCAATGCGTTAACGATCACTAGCAGCTGTGGCGTCGAGGAGCTGATCGACGTACATGGGTTACCGAGGTACCATGATGTATCGGCCTTCGTCGGGGCACCAATGATCCGTGGTCTTGAGGCGGTGACATCGCCACGAGACGACGCACGGTGGACTGCTCCAAGCCCGGTGGCATAGCCCGCAAGCCCAATCCACAGGCCCATCGGTTTACAGGTCCCGTACCATGATTTTAGCTTCTCATGTCTTCTCCTATTTGGAGAGTGTCGTCTCACGTACGATCTACTTCTCACTCGAGCAGTCTCAAGATGTTACCATCAACGCACACGAACTGCTTGTCTCGATGCGTATAAGAACAAGGATGGTGCTCCGGCTTACTTGCTCCTCCATGAACGCACATTTCTGATATCCTGTTCACGGATTCGGTCGTTCCTTCCTTCCTGTCGACAGCAACAGCAGCGATAAGAGTTTGGACCACTGGCAGCGCTGCTGTGCAGGTGGCCGGTGCAGCTATGTTCCGCAGAGAGACCATGTAAAGCGACAGCCTTCCCTTCGTCACATCCAACTATAGGTCGGCAGTTGAAGACTTGAAGTCACCTGCAGAATTCAATCAGTTTGGGACAGACAAACTGTGGATTGTTCATCTATAATGCACTTTGCCGACCATTCAACGCTTGAATCTAAATAGTGGAATCGTTCAATGTCTCATGAGCAGTCCCGACTCCTCATCACTCCAAACCCATCCTCAGATGGACGTACGATTTGACATCTTAACCTCTCTGCTGTGTGGTCTTCGGCTCCTGGTACTGTTCCGGGGTGTGAAGGCATTTAAGGCCTGTCTCTTTTGGTCACAGAAGCTTTCAGCAGTGGGGATGGGCAATTGCCAGACTCTCGGCCAGCAGACGACATGCACGAGTGCATTATTCCATGGTTAGAACACGTCTTCTTCTATATGCATTATTTAGCGTCACTGTGATTGTACATCGTCAACCTATGGATTCACCGTCATTTCATACGATGGCAGAAGTCACAACTCTGCATCGCAGGCAAATATTGGACTCACAAGCGCACACAGCGCACAGATGCAAGGACAAATCAAGAACATGGACATGTGGGGGATGGGTGGCCCATGCGGTTCACTGGACCACACATGCCCGCGCGAAGACATCATCGAACATTTAATGCAATTGTCATCTTCCTCCTCCAGACAGCGCCACACTCCCCACCATGCTGCTTTGCTCCACCTCGGCCGTTTGGTTTTCCGGACCCATCGAGCGCTGCCGAACCCCGGTCAGGCACCGCCCCGTGTCGGCCGGGCCCAAGCCGCGGAGATGACCAACTCCCACTGGCTTATCCGTCGGTCTCCAGGAACAGCAGAAACATTGAATTCGTCAAGCGTTCTACACCCCAGAGAGATGGGAGAATTATTACTCACGGAGTTATTAGTGCAGGCAATGCGGATAAGTTGATAGATTCGAAAGAAAGAGGCACTTCCTATTCTGAGATCTTTGATTTTGATGGATGAATCATACAAAGGTCCTCTGATAGTGAAACAAATCATGCTCCGAGCAGCAGGAGATAACCATGCCGCGACAAAGTTCCATGGTCATCGAGGTTGGTTCTTAGGGCCAAGTAGTAAGCCATGTACTACTGTTTGATTGGTCAAAGGATCCTTGCAGCGTTCCATTAAAGTAGTCTTTCAGCTAGAGATGGGAAAGAAAATTTCTTCGGCGATGATTTGGATTTTTCTGTAGTATAGCCTCCTTCGCAGGCTTCACTCTGCAGCATGACACAGAGGACGAAAAGTCCCTCCATTGATGGCTCCGACCACGAAAGCAGGTCATGTGCAGCGTAAGAGAGGCCACTGCATAGTTCCATTGATCTCAAACTGCTCGATCTTTGTAGAGCATGCAGTTGGCTCAGACCTTAGAACAGTAGAAAGATTTCTTCTTTTCCTTCAAAAAAAACATGTCGTACCCTCAAATCAGTCGCAAGAAATTATAACACAGATTCTGTCGGCATGTAAAGCACTAATTTGTGGCGTATAAATCTCAAGTCAGTCTGAGTAGTGTTTATGATGTTATCTTTTCTGTTTCCAAAGATTTCACCTGAAGATGCTTTTAGTTGTTTGGTGAGAGAATTCACATGGATATTGACAGGTCCAACCAAGATTGCCGCAAAAGCTACTAATTCGAGTAAAAGGAGCATATTTACAATGGTGAAAGATACATGCAGCGAGTCATCTCTCTCTCTCTCTCTCTCTCTCTCCCTGCGCGACACTGTAAAATTGCAGACTGCTGCAAAACACAGTTCCTACTATTTTGCTACCAACATGAAAGGCCAGCAGTAAGGATCCATTGGAGATATGGTCTTTATTTTTGTCGCTCCTTCTTTGTCTCCCTACCTTAACCCTTTCTTCCGATGCAGCAACGAAGAAGCAGCAACTGGCCACAGCATGCAGTCTCCATCATATGTGCACACACTGTGGTAATGCGCGACAGAACCGAGAAGACGAACGCGATGGACATAACATTTCAGCCTCATCTATGTACATGCTGAGGTAATACATGAACGCGCTTAGAGGAGGACTACAACCCGATCGACATAACATATCAGAATTATGACAGAGTGCGGTGGAACACAGAGGTGTAGTGGTTTTACAAATAGTATCACGGGTTTCTTCTTCCTCTACTGGAAGGAGGAAGAAGTGTTGACATCCTCTGCTTGGCTGAGTAACCCTCGCCTTTGCTCGCCCACATGCATCATAAAACTGCTACCATTCTGAAAAGGATGTTCTTGAGTTAGTAAACGGGGACAAGAGTTCTGTTTTCATCTGTTGTTGGAAACCATGAGTGAGCTTTGTGATGGAAAGATCAAACCTCAGGAAAGGAAGTGGTCCCTTGGCCCTGCAGGAAGAGATGAGCAGAGTGCCCCATCATATGGTAATTACTCGTACCATCCTCCAAAGCTACAGATCGAAGGTGATTGGTTTGGCCAACATATGACACTTGCAGTGGGGTGCTTCTCAGTACTCTCTGAAAATTCGAGTGATACCAACGCGTTAAATCTTTACGTAGATAATGAGTGTATAGATAGAGTTGATCCTTATCCTACCTCTGCTTTGTTCATGTAATCATCGGAGTTAGCATCAAAATATAGCATGGGGCTGAGAGAAGCAAGCTTCATGGAGAGAAACTGGAGACAGGTGATCAGACTGGGTCAGGGCGCGTTGTACAAAGAAGATATCAACTCGTTGCCTTTTGCTTACCTCAACTTGGTTTTGCAAGGATTGAACATAGTTAATTATCTCATCCAGCATGAGTGCCTTTCCGGTAACCTACTCGGTAGAACCATCAGCAGATCAGAGAACAGTGTGGTTCCATGAAATGGGAGAAAAGAGAGATGGAGCTTCATAATTCACACCTTCTCACAGCCAGGAACGAGGCTCTGCAGCACCTTCATCCTCTCACTGATCTTCTCCCTTCTGACCTGAAAACCACACGCCACAGATGAAGAGATCATGACGATTGCAAGAGGAAGAAAGGATGCTTTTTGGAGTTGCGTGCGTACTCTTTCCGCAAGACTGTGGCTATCTGTCGCTTCACCTCTCCTTGCTCTGACATGAATACACCCTGCAGGAATCTCCTCACGGGGCTTTGGAGTCTTCATGTCGTCGTCGGCTTTAAGATTCTTGTCGTTTGATTCCCTCAGTCCACCGTGAGGACGCCTCTGTTTGCTGATGTTGCCTTCCTTTGTACGTCAAACACAAAAGAAAACCCAGCTCAGGACACAATTTGTGGGAGCAAAAGCCCATTAATGGATGATTTGATGATGGTACTACCTTGGGTCGACCAGCGATGAAGCTAGTCTGATCTTTAGCAATCTTTCTCTTCTTTTCACCAGAGACTTGTTGTTTTGGGGCTTTCTCATCATTGGGTTCGGCCACCATCGGCGTGTGGCTGATTTGGTCGACAACAGAAGGGGGCGGTAAGACAGCAATGTCAATAGAGTCGCTGCTATCCAAGTTTCTAGCGTCAGCTCCTGGGAGCTGTGGGTTGTCGTCAGATGAGTAGCAGTGGAGGAAGCAAGAGGAAGCATTGGTCACGTCTCCCACTTGCTGTGGGAGGAAGGAGTTCTCAGTGGGCATGCATAGAAGATAGGCACAATCGATAAGGGATGGGTGATGCTCAAAGTATGAGAATGCCATTACTTTGGTAGAGCTGTGGAATGATATCAATATATGGATTAGAAGAAGAAGAAGAAGAAGGAAACAGAATGAAGCAAGGTGGATCTATGCGAGAGAGAGAGAGAGAGAGAGAGAGAGACCCAGCACAGATGTGAGCATTGAGTCCTTATAAAGGCAAACGGGTGGTGGGTGGAGGGAGGAGGATGGCTCTTTATTGACACTCGAGAGAGACTGATGCCCATGACAGGCAATTTTCTAAGACCAAGCTGATAACTGTTGACCCTTAGCTTGGCTGGATTGTGACCAAAACTCCTAATTGACTTGTCTTGTAGGTGTTTTATTTTCAATCTGAATTCCTACATAATGGAAGACAAATAATGTGCTAATTTGATATGTATGTAATGCTAAATATTAATCTGAGCTACTCATAAAAAACAATGTCCAAAACAGTATCTTATACTTGCAAATGAAAGTGCTTAGCTAGACCAAATATGCTCTATAGTTGCATGCTGACACAACACTTACCTAAGCTTCATGTATTCAATCACCACTTGTTTTTGCCCTGCTGGAATTGCCCACTTATCCAAATACAGATACTTTAATAGGAAGGATCTATAGATATTTGGATTCTTTTATGAGACTGGATATACTAATCTGCTGCACATCATGGAGGGCAAAAAATCAACTCTGATATATCAAATACCACTGATGTGACAAGCAACATCAAAATTTTCTCAAACATAATTAACTCATTTATCATGATGCCCAGAATCAGACAGACTGAGCCTTCCACTAAAAGTTTTCTTACACTGTATTTGTGTATTCAATGAATGAAAGCACATGAAGGCAAAATCCAGTGGTATTTCTTGTACATAAGAGTTTTGGAGATCTGTCGACTGTGATCCATCTTTGAATTCCACCAACTTCCTTACAGTACATTGAAGCGAATCTATAGCTAATATTACTACAACATCACATTAAGAATTAACATGATAGTAACTGCATCAAACAAAAGCAATGCTTGGAACTTGCTACACTCACTGTACACGACATATTAGAGAATCAAATCGTTGTCAGCTAGAGAAATATTTTTTTCCCAAGAACAGCCTAAGTAGATCCACTTCAGAGAGCATACATAGGACAAGATACGGATGATGCGACCCATGATGTCCCTCGTGTCATGATTTCCGGTGGATCAACAACTGAGCCTTTTACTACAGGTTTTTCTTCTGTTCTGCAAGTTTAGGTGATTCTGCAGGGAAGTACTTGATGCCCACAAGGTCACCAACTTTGCTGATTACCTGGAGTTGTATAATAATGAATGAGTATAAGATCAAAGAAATTGGATCATCTGAAGCAAAACAGAATGTATGAAATTAACTTACCTCCAAACCTTTTACCAGGTCTTCTCTGGAGTGTGAAGCAGATATGCAGATGCGAGCTCTTGCAAGAAGCAGTGGTGTTGCAGGAAATGCAACAGTCACAATCGCAACCTACAGTGTTGGCAGCAATAATTGTCATTTATTGGTATTCACCAGTTGAAAGGAAAATAAAGGCATCCTATAACTGATGCCATGAGAACGAGCAACAAAGTCAGAATATGGATGAACATGATCAGAAAGAAAAATGAAGACAAATGTGTACACACGTCAAAGTGCTATCTCATTTGTAAAGAACACACAAGTGTCTATAGGATAATTCCTCGTAGAAAATAATGGGCACTAAACATTAAAATTGCAGTTTTTGCCTACAAAACCACCTAGTTGTTCATATGAACATCTATCTGTGTAATCAACCAATGTATCTACTCTGAAGAACTCCATGTGTTCTCATATCATTGCTGAAAATATAGCATGAAAAATAATGCAAGAATACAAGCACAACACGTCTACGACTCAATGAAGACAAAAGCATATACTGGACTTCAAAAAGTTGTATATATAATATCAATCATAATAGTAAAATTGTCAACAAATGGCATGACACTTACATTCTGTCTAAGACATTCCCTTGAGAAGGCTGGGATCTTTGCTGGGTTGTAGAGCATTATTGGCATAACTGGAGAATCATTATCACCAAGAACCTCAAATCCCATTTTCTGAAGTTCCGACCTGAAGAAGTTGCTATTTTCACGGATACGTGCAAGTTTCTGAGCCCCTGGTACAACCATACCAACCACAAATAAAAACTTCTGTACTTCGATATACATCAAAGAAGACATCTTTAACTAACTAAAAATTTTTAGTTGCATCACAAGTGTTCCATTAAGTACCTCTATTCGAACCATCTTCCCCAAGGATAACCTTAATTGCAGAGATAACTTGTTGCACAGCAGGTGGTGACATGGATGTGGCATACAGATGTGCAGGACAAGTGTGCTTAAGAAATTGGATGATTTCCTGAATAAGACATAAGAAGGTTTAGGAAGTATATCCTAAATTGGCCCTACTTCATAAGTGATTTTGTGAAATTTGGTACAACAAGAATAGGACCTTTGATGCTGCAATGTAGCCTCCACAAGATCCAAATGATTTTGTAAATGTTCCCATCATGATGTCCACATCAGCTGTATCTACTCCTAGGAGCTCACAGACCCCTCTGCCTGATTTTCCAACAGCGCCGATGCTGTGGGCTTCATCCAAATATGTGTAGGCCTGTTTTCATGTAAAAAGAAGTGCCCATTATTATTATTTTTAATTATTATCCATCAAGAAGCATCTTTCTCATATCTGATTCTACCGGATGCATGTGAATTAAAGATCAGAAATTAAGATTTGAAATGTAACTCATCAAACCTTATACTTTTTGCAGACTGCTATGATTTCAGGAAGCTTGCAAAGTTCTCCTTCCATGCTGTAGATACCCTCAACAATCACAATTATCTTTTTCCAAGGTCTATGCGTCCGAGGCTGTCCCTCAGCTATCTGCTCTCTCAGAACCTCTTCCAAATGCGAGGGGCCTAGACAACATCGAAATGTAAGTTAAAAGCAAGGAAGAATGTGGACAATACAGCATCTGACAGCTTAAAACTTACTGTTGTGCTGGAAAACACGTACTACTGCACCAGATCCTCGGGCACCATTGACAATAGAGTTATGGTTCAAAGAATCACTAATGATCAATCCTCCCTGAGAATGACCATGATTAGCGTTAGTCCATCAACAAAAGCTGCATGAATCTCATGATTGCAAACGCAAAGCTTTTAAGGTCTAGTGCCTTTAAGAACTTAAACATACCTTCCCAATTAGAGCAGGGATAATTGCAGAGTTTGTCACATAACCCATGCCAAAAAGTATAGCAGCTGGTTTTCCCACAAACCTTGCAACCAGTTCCTCCAGCTCAGTGTGCAGGTTTGTAGTCCCTGATACAAGACAAAGCATAATCACATTAATCCAAACTCATCAATATCTACTTTTCTAATTGACATCGCATGCAAAAGATTCATACCGCCATCAACACGAACACTGCATGTACTGGGTGAATATTTCTTCAGAGAATCAATAACATGAGGTGTACAGTATTCATCTGCCGCTGCAAATCCAAGGTAGTTGTATGATCCCAGATTCAGGCACTTTGTAGTATTTGAGGTCCGGCTGCATTAAGTAACAGGAACAAATAAACCTCAACGCATTCCAATTGCAATCACAAAATATATTCCACAGACTAGCAAATGGGAATGAATTGAAAGTTTGCTCATCTATATTTTTCTCGAGAAGGATTTACAGTTCCCAAATCCTTGGGAGAGAATAAATGCCATATATTTCAGATAAGGTGCCTTGTACACCTTTACTTTCCATATAACAAAAACTCATATTCTGACAGAAAGTCCCTATTAAAATACTTACTGCAGTGTCTTGTTATTGTCATTAGAGTAACGGTCAACTACATCAAACCAAGCATCCGGTGCACTCGCAATTGGTCGGCAAAAACAGTCCTGCCAAATTAGAATGCTATCAATACATTGTTCAAAACTAGCAGCTTAACAACAGAATCCATTGGTAAGACCTACAGATTAAAGGATGTGCATGACCATTTCATCTGCAGCAGATCTAACTTTCTCTGATGTCACTAATAGAAGGAAATTGAATATCCAAATTCACCTATATTCTCTCACTTAAAAGTCTAAGACTATGTTCAAACCAAGAATGAAATTAGTATAAATAGTAACAAGCAGTTGGTGCAGGATAATACTCGCACCTTGGTCTTGAAAATTTGTAATGAGATTGATTGATGAAAACAATAGTTACTTTAAAAGATTAGATATCATAAATCAACACTTTAAAAGTTGTTAGACAAGATAGGCTTTATTGTAGTCAACTACAAAGAGTTATTTCCTTCACAAACAACGTAATTAAGTTAAACATAGATCTTATCATATTAAATCTAGTTTAGAAAACAATTAAACTACATCAGGTGATCTCTTTCTGTCCTATAATTAAATTAAAAAATCAATAGTGAAACAATCATTAGCATTAAGTTTACAACGCCAATTTCATTACGAGTGCAGCTCATTGCAATATTTTTACAAATGCAGACCGTTTCTATCAGCATTTCTTGAATGGAAAAAACTTGTGTTGAGATATTCATACTGTGAATATTTCCCTCTCCCAGTTTTATATTATGATGAAATCAAGTGAACAAATCTATTTTATCGGGACATCCAATGAATCATTTAGCGTCGGAATGTCTCATATCAGTGATTCAGAGAGGCAAGACCAATCAGATCAAGACGATACAGAAATTTGAAAGAAAAACCGGGTACAGAATGAAGGAAAGGACAAACCTGAATCCTGAGATAAAGCCGGCGGGTGTAGAAATCTTCTAGCCCCAAGCAGATAGGCGCGTAGCCCTGTCGCAAATAAAAGACGAAATTGAATCCTCGATCAGAACCCAAATAATTCAACGTATGCTCAAAGAAATAGGTTGGGGATGGACCTTGAGGTCCTTGGACTTGGATTTGGACCAATCGATGAGCCTCCGAAAGAAATCCCTCATCTGCCCGAAGGCGAAGAGGAGACCATAACTGAAGAGCGTGGTGAGCGCGGTCAGGTACGGCAACCTCACCATCGTTTCGCGGCGGGTGTTCGGCTACCAATCCGGCACTGAATCAACGGAGAGCGAGAATCGAGGGCGAGAGGAAGGCAATGTGGCGGACGAGGAGAGCGAGGGGGAGGATGGCGTTTAAATGGACGGAACGGTCATCGTTGGCGTCGTCGAGAAGAGTGGAAGGGAAGACTTAGACTGGAGGGCGGTATGTCGACCGGTTGAACCACGAAAGCTCCTTCTCTCTCTCTCTCTCTCTCTCTCTCTCTCTCTCTCCCCCCCCCTTCTTTAATTTTGTTTTAATTTATCAAATTGTTATTCTAATTTCACTCTATCGAATATTAAATAATTGGATATCGTATATTACACAATAATATCTATATAATGTTATTTATACTAATTAATAGTCGTATTAAACGGCGAGGTTGAACCTTTCCTCGTTTGATTGCAACAATAAAGCATGAGCTCCACATAGTTGAAATAGTGTTGCTGAATTCAACAAGTGAATCCATCAGTCAAATACGACGTTGTTGCGTGACCTCTTCACTACGGCCGAGCTCAGCATCACCCCATTGACTACGGCACCGAAGGAGAGACGAGACCTATTCTGGTGTTCCGCTATTCATGGGGGGGTATAATAAATCCTCCTCATTATTGCTAAAGGCTTCTTGACTTTTCATATTGTTAACATCCCCAACAACTACGCGGGAGGGAAGACTGACGAAGATTAATTATATATTGTTTTTATTTTTTTATTATCATTTTGTACTTATATTTTTTTTCGTACTTATATCATTTAAAAAAATTTATATTGATATATCTATAATTCTAAAAAAAAAATCTTAATTCCTAACACAATCAGCTCCAACAATATGACACGTATTTGATTGATACGAAAGTGACAGATAAAAACGTAATTTTAATTTTTTTATTGATAAAAAAATTATTTTAACATCTCGCATGAATAATATAAGGGATGTTGAAATTATCTTTTTACGTATCACTTTTACATCGATTGTAATGTGTTGTATTTTCATCTCAATATAATTTTTTTAAAATATAAAGATTATAGTATTAATAGAATCTAAATATAAAAAATAATATGTAATTAGTTCAACTTTAGAAATAATTTCTAAAGTTTACTTACCTTATTAATCATTCTAGGAACTGCAAATGATTCATATGTTTGAAGATTAAACAAACCTCCTAATTAGCTTTCCTTTGAGGCTCTATTGAATGATTTTTTCCTCGAAAAAAAAGGAAAAGAAAAAGGTCAAGCTTGACAAAGCCGGCATAGCAGCCGAATGGTTTTGGCAGGTCAGGTTCTGAGTTCCAATCATGCAAGAAGACTGGTCTTGGCCAATCAATTCATTCAATCAAGTCCTTTGGGGACTATATTTTCTCCCTCAAATGCCTGTAAAATATTGATACATTGTAACTAAGAAAAAATAAACGGGATTTATTTTGTAGATGGGTTAGATTAGTCAATTTAAAGGATATAAATTCTATGTTTATTTCGTTCTTTAATTAAGAGCCTGATATGGTTTTGGCAGGTAGGAAGACCCCTAAAAAATTCGATTGGTTCGGTCGCAATTTAATGCAGACCGGCGTTCCAAAGGAGACTTGAAATTGACCGTATCAGAGACGGGCAACACTTTCTGTAGTGTCTCTTTGCAAGTAAAATAATTGGCACCATTCGAGATTTTTCTTTTGTTGGTAATTCATTCATATAAAACATTTAAGATGCTTTTAAACAAATTTTGGAATGAATTTTCCTGAATTAATACTACCAATAATAATTATAAAAAAAAGTTTATCAAAATGATTTTTACAATTTAAATTTTGAAAAATGAATACGAATTAATTTTTAATATATAATTTGATGGCTTAGTTACCTACACTTTTGAGTCCACAACAATCCGAAAAGTTCTCCTCCGACGAACTCCGGCTAAACCCAATTAGACATGCTGTCGTTGTTGCCTTTCGAAAGGAGGAGGAGGAGGAGGAGGAGGCCCACAAGGTCATAAAGTCTCTTTTGACTCCGATCACATCGGCAAAAGGATATTTCCAAAAGCTAAAGCCTGCGTTGCAGTCATCTCGTGCAAAGATGGAGACCGAGATTTGCTCTTCACCCTTCCATGCCTTTGCTCGTTTCGAGTTGAGATCAACATATGTTGTTAACATCAGTTGACGAGTCAACTGATCTCGTATATTTAAATCACTAATCCAAAATAATTCTAACTTAAATTAATAATTTGAGCTGATACATTACTATTATTCTTCCTAACCATAAGCTCTCATACATCTCCATACTCCACCGTGGCATTGGAACTTCTCAGATGTACCAACTCGAACTGCTTGCATATTAATTATCACATCGTGCACCATTACAGTTCATGCTCGCAGCCCAATCCATATAATTATATTAAACATACTGGACCTCGTACCTCACCTGCACTGAAGAACTTATAATGGCAACCAGAATAATAATAACAGTTGGTTTGAATCATTGACTTATTTCGTTCATGGTTACTGCATTCGAAAGACTCGATGAGAAACGAATACAAGCTTCGAGCATAGATAGTTAAGCTATGCTTGAATAATCACTATAAACAGTAAATAATATTTATAGCTGATCCGTCTTCGCGTGTGGTATGAAGTGATGTTTCCATGGGGTGCACATCTTATCGACTGACATCCGACCCAGAAATGGCGTCGCAGCATTATCCATTCAGCTGGCCATGCCGCAGGGTGGGCCCACCGTCACCCACTAGTTGGGTGCAGGGATGGGTAGGGGCTGTCACGTTATGGCTGTTTTATAATTGCCCCATAATGGCCAAGCAAATGACCACCGGAAGCGAACGTACCCGTCGCCCGCTCCCGTCTCCCTAAACGACAAGCCGCGTGCGTGGAGGCCCACCGTGACCCATCAGCAGCCGTCCATCAGACGCCATCTGATGCCCACCACTTGTCCACGTGACCGTTCCATCAAATTAGTGGGGAATTATTGGAAGGGACAGCAGAGAGAGCGGGGCGTCAATCCCAACCCGTCTCCCTGATGCCTTGTCCACCGTCCGATAAACCGTGATATCACGCGATCCACCGGATCGAGGACGTCCGTTCTGCTGCGCTCCCCCCGAAATATTCGTTTCTCAAAATAATATAAAAAACAATAAATATTTATTTTTTCCTGTCACACCTAATCATTAAAAATCTAATGATTTCGTTACTAATTAAAGCGCCGGTCCGATGGCAGACACCGTAATTACTCCAACGATAAGGTCATTTGTGGACCTCGGGAGACGGTATTCTTCGTTTCCTGTTCTCCTTGTCCGCAAGCGACGGACAAGGAACAGCGGCTCGAAGCTAACGGTCCATATCACTCCACGCGAACCGGCAAATTGATATCGACCGTCGGATTAAAGCACCGGGTCAGAATAACTAAACCGGAGTCTCAACTCCGGTTAGTGAAGCGTGGAAGCGAGAGAGAGAGAGAGAGAGAGAGAGAGAGAGAGAGAGAGAATAAGAAGCAAATACATTAGAAGCGGAGGCCCTCCTCGTCCTTCAGATCTCAGGCTAGGGCTTGTATCTTGTGCAATTGTTTGGATTGATCGCTGGGTGGTGTTGTTGAAGGGTTTGTTCTTTGTGGTTTGTCTGATTTTTCTTTCCTTTTTGGACTTCTTTTTTATCCATGCGGCATGAGTGAGTTTCTTCCCCTAAATCTTCTCCTCGATGATCCGATATGATCTGAGCGAGTTTTGATCCTTGGTCCATGGATTTATTCCGGAAAAGAGGGGTTTTTAGCATTTCCGAGGTGGATCTAAGCCTGATTCCGGGTCAAATTGAAGAAGGGGAATGGTAGATGAAAGATGGGATCTTTTCCGACTCTGTTACTTCTGTTCTCGATAGTTGCGGGTGGAGTTTATCGACATCCCTGATCGAGTTCTTGCTCTTCTGCGTGTTGTAAGCCGAGGGGGAAAGGGTTAGTGAGGAAAGATCTAGTTAGTTGTAGTCTTCAGCCATGACTTACTTCCCGGAGGAGGTGGTGGAGCACATCTTCGACTTCCTCGGCTCGCACCGGGACCGGAACGCGGTGTCGACGGTGTGCAAGGCTTGGTATCACGTGGAGCGGCTCAGCCGCCTGAATGTGTTCGTCGGCAACTGCTATGCCATCCGGCCCGAGCGAGTGATGGCGAGGTTCCCCGGGATGAAGTCGCTCAGTGTCAAGGGGAAGCCCCATTTCGCCGATTATAACCTGGTTCCTTATGACTGGGGTGGCTTTGCTCTCCCCTGGATCAAGGCCGCGGTGCGCCGCAGCCCGGGCCTCGAGGACCTGCGGCTGAAGAGAATGGTGGTTACCGATGATGACCTTGATCTCCTTGCGCGCTCCTTCCCCAACTTCAGATCACTTGTTCTCGTCAGCTGCGAGGGATTTAGCACTGATGGGCTCGCTGCGATTGCCACTTATTGCAGGTGAGCTGCCTATCTGTTATTACTTCGTTTCAGCGGAATGTATGGTCAACAAGTGTATCTTAAGGGTGTACACGCATTTGTTTTCTCGGATTGTCTGCAATTAGTTGATGTAGTTGAAGGTTATATCTTCACCATGTTTCTGCATGTACATCTCTCTCCGTTTATCATTAGGTATTGGAAGTCCAATCAATCTGTAGCATTTTTTTTCCTCAATAAGGATATGCTATAGCTAAATTTTCTTTTTACTTTTCTGCTAAAAAAAATTAATCTTTGCTCCGTGGAGAGATTAATGAGGGTTCATGGGTTGGCTCTGTGGGCATTCAGATTGATTATAAGTTGCTTTTCTTCCCTATGTGTCTTGAATAAGTATTAGCAGCGTTTTGTAAGGATGAGATGACTTGATGAATTTAAAGGTGCTCACCTGACAACGTGGTAGGCTTAAATTCTTGTAATTATGAAGTAACATTAGCTTTTCCACTTTTCTAAAGTGTGCAATTACTGGTTATAACATTTCTCTTGTTTGTTTTTGTCTGGTTGCTGCTTATTAGAGGTCTTAGGGAGCTGGATTTACAAGAAAATGAAGTGGAAGATCATGGGCGCCAATGGCTCAGTTGCTTTCATGAATCCTGTACTTCTCTGGTGTCCCTGAACTTTGCTTGCCTCAAAGGGGAGGTCAATGCAGGCGTCTTAGAGAGGCTCGTGGCTAGGTGCCCAAACCTCAGGAGCTTAAAACTTAATCGTGCAGTATCTGTGGAGTCACTAAATGAGATTGTTGCTCGGGCTCCTTACTTAGTGGACCTTGGAACTGGTTCTTTCGCAGTTGACCACCATACCAATGCTTATCAAAGGCTGATGAATTCCTTTTCCAAATGCAAGTCATTGAGTAGCTTGTCAGGGTTCTGGGAAGCTTCTCCTCACTGCCTTGATGCAGTCTATCCAGTCTGCATCAATCTGACTGTTCTAAACATGAGCTATGCTCCTGCAATTCAGGCCGATGACCTTATCAAGCTGATTTCCCTTTGTTTTAAACTTCAAAAACTTTGGGTGAGATTTTGTTGATTCGTTTCTGAGATCATATAAGTTTCTCTGTATCATGCGTTAACTAACTGTGGGCTGACTGTTTCACAGGTCTTGGATTGCATTGGGGACAAAGGATTAGCAGTTGTCGCCTCCACTTGTAAAGAACTGCAGGAATTGAGGGTATTTCCATCTGATATCTATGGTGCTGGAGCTACTTCTGTGACCGAGGAAGGGTTGGTTGCCATATCTTCAGGATGCCCCAAGCTTAATTCATTGCTTTACTTTTGCTATCAAATGACAAATGCCGCGCTTATAACTGTTGCAAAGAATTGTCCACATTTCACACGGTTCAGATTGTGTATCCTTGATCCTTGGAAACCAGACCCTGTCACTAATCAGCCACTTGATGAAGGTTTTGGGGCAATTGTGCGTTCGTGTAAAAACCTCAGGAGATTGTCACTATCAGGTCTTTTGACGGACCAGGTTTTCCTATATATTGGCCTATATGCAAAGTGTCTCGAGATGCTGTCCATAGCATTCGCTGGTGATAGTGATAAGGGGATGGTTTACATTCTCAAAGGATGCAAAAATCTAAGGAAACTTGAAATAAGGGATTGTCCATTTGGTGATATCGCACTCCTGAATGATGTGGCAAAGTATGAGACAATGCGATCCCTTTGGATGTCATCCTGCGACGTTACTCTGGGAGGTTGCAAGGCTCTCGCAGCAAAGATGCCAAGGCTTAATGTGGAGATCATAAATGAAAGTGAGGGAACTGATAAGCTTGAGGAAAATATTAGCGATCTCCACAAAGTGGAGAAGATGTACGTTTATCGGACTGTTGCTGGGCCAAGGAACGATGCACCAGATTTTGTTTGGACACTGTAGAATTGGCCAAGACATCTGTATTATTGTTAGTTTCCGGAGGTAATGTTCTTAAGTTCTTCCGATGTTTTATTTGCTTTAATGTTGTGGAAGTGTCACTATGCAATATCTGTTTAGGTTGGTTTTTTTAGATTGAAGCTAAGGAAGCCAAACGGAATTCCCGGGTTTGTAGCCTTTGATCTTGTGTAATTTTTCTAGGGGCTTGTGGTCCTTAATGGTAGTTGCAAAAGATTACTAGACATCATCATGTGTCTTTTTATTCGACTTGCTTCCACTTTACAGTTTTAAAGTGAACACATCTTCTTTGAAAATCTTCATGAGTTTAAAGAGTGAAGCATCTGCAAATTTGCTTCTGGTGACAGAATCATAATATGTAAGTCTCATTCCTCGCTCTGATGTCTTGCCTGTGCATATCCATTATACTCGGCATGACGAAAATGAGATGCTGGTTGATCCAACTAATAATCATATGGTTTAACTGTGCAGATTGTAAGTATGTAAATTTATTGGAAGCTGGTACTATATTATGTGATGTCTTGACTCCAAAATCCAAGTTGATGGACCCTTCACTCTCATTTGATCCATACAACTACTTTGTCATCAGATGTAGCATTTCTTGATCCAAAACCATCAGCCCCACAAAGTAGATTACTAAAGAGAAGGAACTTTGTTGCTTCAACTCCCACCATGGAATGACACACGTGCAGTTTCAAGTATAGGCGACTCTCTTTTTTACTTTGGTCTCTTGACATGGCTTTATTTTCTTGAGACTGATAAGGTACAGAAGGAGAGTGGGAGAAGAAGAGCATTGGTGGTGGTGGTGGTGGTGGTGGTGCAGTGATGAGATTGTGTCCCATTAAACTCATCATTATCTTTCTTGTGTTCGGTCATATGGCCTTTTTCTTTTCGGCACTGTGGTTCGCAGAGGACGACCAGCTTTTCTGACCATTTGCATCTGCTTTTGGTCTCCCCGCTGTAGAATCCGCTGAATTCTTCCCTTGTGATCGTCTCTTTTTCGTCATCACATGACAGTCCAGCCTGACTCGAACCAAATAACATTGACAGGGGAGACTGAAATGAACTCTGTTCCTGCTTTGGTATCTTAAATAAACAACATTTTCTATTCTAAAGTATCCAAATTATTAAATGCTTCTGAAGTGTTTTCCAGCTTTTCTCTCGGCAGGAAATGTTCCATCACCTGCCAAATCAATCCAGCTGAATTAGTCACGAAATTGTTGCCCAGCCATATACCACTCAATAGAGAAATTATTAAGGAAATTCCAGGAGCTCTGCTTATGCCCCTTTGTTTCTGTCAAAAAGCTTTCTCATGCATATGATTGTGTCCTCTCTCTCTCTCTCTCTCTCTCTCTCTCTTGTATACACACAATAACTACAAATGTCTTCAAGATCGTTTCATCAGAAAATGAAGATTATGGACTCTACTGTGTAAAATAGAGAATCAAACTGATTAAAATATAATAAGAAATGGGAACAAATTTGGACTGTTGGGTATCTGTCATCTTCCTGCCAAGGACAAACACATAATACGAACTTGTTGGGTGGAATGGAAGGCCAAAGGGTTACAGTATCCCGACAATTTTGGTCACTTCTATTTGCTCCCAAGTTCCATGAATACATCGCTGGCATCAAAGGACAGCGAAAGGGAGGAGTTAAAGAGGACTTAGAGTGCATCATTTGGCTATGGCTCCTTTACAGCAACAATACAGCTCAGATTGGTAGCGGTTGGATTGGACTCGTGGCATCAACAGTGACGACAGTGGTTTCAGCAAACGGCTGCTGCTGCTGCTGCTGCTGCTGTTGCTGCACCCCGTATCTTATCACAACCTGTCTTTGGCTGTGGCCTCGGACGCGTCATGTCTCACCACGCAAATAGATGGATTGTGGCTGGCAAATGTTGTCGGAACTGGCGATACTAACTCTTCCTTCTCTCTCTCTCTCTCTCTCTCTCTCTCTCTCTCTCTCCCTGCAGAGATTCCTGTCTGCCAGTGGACGAAAGGTTCCTTTGTCTGAAGCAGTTTGACTCCTTCGTCTACCCACCTTATTCCCTTCTCAGTCCCCAGAAGGCAAAAGAATTCTACTATCTTAAGCTTCTGATGCATAGTGGGGGTTTGGTTTTGGTGTTGTAGAATCCAAAGCATATTGTTTACTACGTCATGAGAAAGACAAGTAATGGTCGATAGAAAATACAACGGGGAACAAACCCAATGATCTCCGAAATGACCCTTACAAAAGTACCGTTCCGTTACAGAACAGAGGAAAGGATATAAGTAGATCTCCACGCGCGTCCATATCCCAAAGGCCCGCAACTGCCATGGATGACGAAAGATCCAACTCCCGCGTGGTCCTCTGGTACCCATTCGGAGTGTCCACCGCGTGATCCGCGTTCTTGGTGCTTTGAGATGCACGCGTGGACGTGATTTGAGATTGGAGCTCGGCGTGGGCGACGTGGGGAGTGAGGCAGGACCAGGGAAAGCAAGCACACCTCATCGCTTCAGAGTCCACTACGCTTTTGTTCCCCGCGTCCAGGTTGGCGTGGAGCCTGAACCAAACATGGATGAAGAGGAAGAAGACGAAGAAGACGAGAGAGTCCCACACGGAGTGCGGTACTGAGCCACTGATGACAACGATGACATTCTAAAGAGAACTCTTAATGAATTCAATTGATCCCTCCTGTTTGTGGAATGATGTCATCTCTATGATTCACATCTGCGTGTAGTTCGGAAAGAAAGGGTACAAAGATTGCAACTTGCATATTCATAAAAACGCGATCTTTGACACTGGATCAGCTCAGGAGGAGCCGTTGTTGCCGAGGTGGAAGAGGCGGCCGCCGCAGCTCGGGCAGACATGGGCGCGCTTAGGGACCATGAAGTACGTGAAGCAGGCTCTGCAGCCGGCGGCGACGAGGACGTGGCCGCCGCCGCCGCCGCCAACGTGATCTACGGACGCGGAAGTCTCCGTGGAGGAGGCGGAGGAAAGGCTGGAAGAGCCGGGGGTGTCTCCGCTGGCCGTGGTGTCTCCGCTGGCATCGTAGCTGGAGCCGGTGGTGTCTCCGCTGGCATCGTAGCTGGAGCCGGTGGTGTCTCCGCTGGCATCGTAGCTGGAGCCGGTGGTGTCTCCGCTGGCATCGTAGCTGGAGCCGGTGGTGTCTCCGCTGGCATCGTAGCTGGAGCCGGTGGTGTCTCCGCTGGCATCGTAGCTGGAGCCGGTGGTGTCTCCGCTGGCATCGTAGCTGGAGCCGGTGGTGTCTCCGCTGGCATCGTAGCTGGAGCCGGTGGTGTCTCCGCTGGCATCGTAGCTGGAGCCGGTGGTGTCTCCGCTGGCATCGTAGCTGGAGCCGGTGGTGTCTCCGCTGGCATCGTAGCTGGAGCCGGTGGTGTCTCCGCTGGCATCGTAGCTGGAGCCGGTGGTGTCTCCGCTGGCATCGTAGCTGGAGCCGGTGGTGTCTCCGCTGGCATCGTAGCTGGAGCCGGTGGTGTCTCCGCTGGCATCGTAGCTGGAGCCGGTGGTGTCCGTAGCTGGAGCCGGTGGTGTCTCCGCTGGCGTCGTAGCTGGACCCGCTGTCCTCATCATCCGAGGCCTCGTCTTCGTCGGAATAGGATGAGGCGATCGTGGAGCTTCGCGGGTCCTCCGTGGTTCTGATGCCGGTCTCCCAGTTGATATAGTAGACTTCCCCTGTCTGTAACAGTGGGAACAGGGGACATCAGCACGAGGAGGCAACAAAGATCGAATTTTTGTGAGAAAAATTGATAAGAAATGCATCACTTGGAACGATCGAAATATTTGTCGACAGAACATATAACAAGATTCTCGGGAACCAAAGGAAGATGAAAAGCTTGAAAAGCTGACGGGACAAAGGAGACATGGGAAGCCGATGAATCTGAACATGTTTTCGTGCTTGTCATGTATAAGCAACAAAAGGCCTTTTTTTGTTTTTGTGTTCTTTTCAGTTCTTTACAATCATGTTCCCTTGGTTGTGCTCATCCTTTGACAAGCAAATCAACAAAAGAATGAGCTGAGAAGGAGCAGAGGGAGCAATTCCTTTCTACTACTAACCATCATAGTATTTTTGCAGCAGAAAACCATAAGAACAGAATTGGTGCATTTGCGGTCAACGTTGGTAAAGGTTGCGGATGCAAGAGTGACATTTACTACAAGAAAACGAGACGAGAAACATCAAGGAAGGATTTCGACGACGGAATCGACATCTTAATGAGCATTAATGGCCAAATGATTGGGTAAACAGGGAGAGGAGTGGAGGAGGAGGCAGAGAACGCACCCTCACGTCGAGGTACTGCTCCCAGTTGTACGGGAGGGCGGTCCCCGAGTTCAACTCCACCGTGACTCCCGCGATCTCGTCGCTGTCCTCGACGAGATGGCGCCGCTGCTGCCGCCGTGGCAGCGGCGGCGGCTTTGGCTCCCTTCGGCCTCTTCTCAGAGAGCAGTTCCGGAGAGAAGAAGTGATCATGTCGATGTTGGGCCGCGTCATCGCCGAATGCAATGCCCGAAACCAAACCAAAGCAAGTTCAGAGAGCAGAGAGGAGGGAAGAGCTCCTCCGGTCTAAAGACGAGCCATTTGGTTGATTTCTAGTGAAGTAATATATATATATATATATAAATAGAAGCGGCGAGGGATAGAAACACGATACGAACTCATTTTTAACGCCATCTTTAGATCTCCTCTTGAGTTTAACTTCGATTCTTTTACTTCGAGCTTTACATCAGGTCACGAAGACCACACACAAGAATCTTTTTTGGATCCTTTGTCTGCAACTGATGCAATGAACCATATTTCGAAGCTCAATGGCTTACGCAGAACTATGATTCCTCACGAATCATCCCTGAAATCTAATCTGCTTTCCTACACATATACAAGCAACAGATTGGAAATTATGCAGAACTATGATTCATGGATTTCCTTTTTCTTCCATCTATAACCATTTCATTACTGCAACAACAAGACCAAATTCACAGACGAAATCGACCATTATATTTCCTAGTGATCCTACCACTTGGACAAATCAAAATTTGATGGGATGGAAAACCCTCAACCTACAGTCTCAAAAGCATTCTCAAGAACAGACCAACCAGCTGCCACCAGGAGATCTAATCACCATCTCTTCTTCTTGCTTGACTTGCAGCACTTCACTTTGATGGGCTTGGCAATCAATCACACAAGTATGGCCAGTGATCCATATTTGGTTACAAAGCTTCTCTGCATTAAAATCTTAATTTTCAAAGCAAATTGGATCAAAGATACAAACTTAAGTACAGAAATACAAAGAACAGATTAAAAGCAGAAGACTATAACGCCTTTGCCTGAGCGTGTTTTCCAGCAGTAATGGTTCAGATAATGCGTCAGAAACCATGTAATTGGATGTTAGAAGTTGCAGCAAATAGTTATGTCACAAAATAGAATGACAAATGATCTGAAGCAGATAACTCACTCATTCAAGTGGTAGAATTGGCGTAGAATAAGCATCCTAGATCAGATAATTAAGAAATTTGTCCCAGAATATTCAGCCAGAGAAAGAGACAATAAAAGAAGCCATCTTTATGTAAACATAACAACATGTAGGTGATAAGTGTCTCAAATAGGCATCCAAATGAATGCCAAACTTGGCACATTTTTATGGTTCTGATGGATCACCAAAATTGACAGATACCACAGGCTCAAAATAATGCATCTCAAATGTATAGTACCACTTAAAAGTACAAGGCAAGAAAAAACCTGTGGATCAGCTGATGCCTTTCGCTTTAGATTCCAAGACGAACGTGTGAGAAGCAGTTGTGAAGATGAATGAGTAGTGAAACCACTGAAGATACAAAAAAAACCATATATAAAGATAAAATCAAATGAAAGAAGCAAAAAAAACATGGTAGATGTGTCTCACAGGTCTACCCTTTTGCATGTATTTGATGTGATCAAACCTATTCTGAGACCAACAATCATCAGTGAGTAAGGCTCACATCATACACAATCCTGAATTGTTGCCAGTTGCACTTTTAAGGAATCAGGCTACAATAGTCAGCCAATTCAAAGTTTACATGAATTGGAATAGACTTCATGAATTGGCTAAAGTATCAGTCGTAGAACTGAAACACCTCAAAGAAGCATTCTTCACATGACTATATATATATATATATATATATATACACACGCAATACAGCATGACTACATCGCCAGTGCAAGAGAACAAACTCGAATCACGAAAAGAAATCTCATTTGCAGAAAAAGGAGAACTTGCGTCGATGCCCATCATAAAGAATACGAGATTCTAACGTAGAAACACTGCATTTCCCCTGTCCATAGTGAAAGAGAACAGAGGCCATTAGTGAGGATGCTAAGGATCCATGAAGAACAATGGAAAATCTCAAGTGAAGAGTACCTGGGAAACAAATGAAAATGTGTAAACATCGACATCAAGAGAACAGTGATGTGGGCAAAGTGATAACTCTCAGTTCCAATTACCGGAGAACAATGCATGAACATAGACAAATTGATTGAGATGACCAGTTGATACCAGTGGCCCGGTACCTGATTCTAAGATATGTCTTACCACCAGTTAAGATAAGGATTCCATTCCAGGACTGTAAAGTCAACCATAAGCTTCTTCTTGGCACTAACACCACATGGAACATAGAAATATGGAAGAGTAAGCAGCCTAGCATGAAGGATAAGAGCCACTTAGATTAGCCAAGGAGACCGCCTATAAACCACACAAAGGTTTTGATTGCAGCACTGAAGACCATGGAGAGATCATAGGCAAGTCATCCTTGGCTACCCAAGTCAGGATCTTATCTTCATGTAAGGCCACTCTTCCACCTACTGCTTCAAGGATTGGCATACCTCTCAATGGTTGTGCGCCTATTTATAATGCAGGAGGAGAGAGAAGAGACTGGATGCAGCCCGCCACATGAATTTGTCACCACCTCATCGCCTGATCCATGAGTCATTATCTCTGAGACCTACTGATGGCCTACTCTCAGAATTTATCCATGCAGAATATATTCTCCTGATTTCTTGGGACCAATATAGATGGATGTTAATTCCAATATAGTTCACACACTCTTAGTGGTTCTCCTCGTTGCATTAATGCAAAATCTTAACTTCTGAGCAATTCTAATTCTCACATGCTTTGACCTCTTGCATCGAACAGTAAGTGTCATGATCTTGCACAAAGTCGAATAATATATTCCGAGCCTTTTAGCAGCCTACTTGTTTTCTGATTGGTGAAGCACAAGTGGTGGAAAGAATTGACAAACTTTAATTCCTTTTCATGCTTTCAGTATATTGTTCCGATACAAATAAAGTCAATGCTATCCACCACTCTTTAAAGCATTTTGTTCTCTCCCATTTGGTTGACCCTTAGGATCCAGTAAGGTCAAGGCTTTCAGGTGATGGCAATTCAAACTTGGCTATATGCCAAGCTTCTTCGACAAAAAAGTTCTCCACATACATATCCTCTGCATTGGCAGCCCTACTTATGGAAGCTATTGGAACCTGCAGCATGTGGCTTAGGTGCCATGAACTTGTGGTCAAGGCAATTGTAGAAAAGATGGGGAATGGCATTCATGTCTGTGTCTGGCTGCTAATGAATCAGATTCATTCTTGGATCCTATCAGTGCCCTTTCCTGTTCCCTTTCATGTATCTATCAAAACGTTGTTTCGGTTTCAGTACATTGCAGCATTGGATAAACTCGACAAATATATATATATATATATATACATATATATACAAAAGAAATTATTCTCTAGCATATTAGATGTTGAAAACTTGCACTGTTTTGAGGGAAATGGAGGGCAGAGGTCAGAGACTCTTAACTTATCTTTAAAGAATCATGGACAAGAAATGGTGGACCACTGGCAGAATATTTTTGGGTACCACAAGTTTGATCTGCTTGTGAAGGAGTTCAAAAAAATTTGAGCTCCATCTCATATCAACAATTAATTTCCGGGTGAAGATTATTCGATCGCCAAGTACTTGGTTGTTGAATCAAGTGCAGGTTTTTAGTATATGATCTAACAGTGGAATCCAACCTTTTCAAGAGCTTAAGGAGCACAGAAGCTTCAGTTCATGTTTCTGCAATCAATGAACCATGTGAAATGCGAGCAAAACAAGATTGCAGACTCTCTCCTCCAAAGCAGCACTGGGAGACGTTGCTGTTGATGTTTGGCTTGGGAATTTCCCAACTGTTGTTGTGTGTAAAGAAAGATTGCCATTCACCCAGAAAAGAAAAGTAGAACTCTTCCATAGATGTGGGAAGAAAATGGTTGAAAATATCAAATCTGCTAATTTTACTGCCTATTCTGATTGTTCAAGACTTGGATTAAATAGTTAGTTCTCATGATGATGATGATGATGATTTCTAGATGTATAGATTGTTGGATCAAATATACGCAAACAAACTAAAGAAAGAATTTTACTGTGTTCTGTATCGGAAAAGATATTATTGAGAAAAATAAATCATGATAAGATTATCATAATCCTCAATATTTTGATATTATATTATCGTAATTCTAAATTAACGAATGTATGATTACATATTATCATAATTCTATTAGTAATAAAGATCACATTCTCTAGTGAATATTAAATATTTTATTATTGATTAAAAAATGATATAATTATCATATTTTATAATATCTCTTTATGTATATAAAATTTAGTAAGTCATTACGTTATTCGATTGGGTCGTCCTCACTAATCTATCAAATAGTCAATTCTTTTCTTTTATGCTTCACTTTATTTAAAACCTCTATCGAGATTTTAATTACCAGTTCGATACAGATCAGATCGGTATGTTACTAATCTATGCCTATCTTTACAATCTAATATTATTCATACATATAAATAATATTTAGTTATTTTTATTATATGATCAAGAACATTAGAACGATTGGACCGGTTCAAGCGAACCCGACCGGCTGGCGGACCGGCAGAAACCGGCCCACTGGCGCCAATCTCTCTCTCGTCTTCGCGGCATTAAAAGTCTTCGAAGTACTACTATTCGTTGTAATTTATTCTTCGAATTGCCGACTTGGTTGCTGCTCCTCCGCCATCGCCATGTGAGCCCCTCTCGAAAACAGCGAAGGATCTCAATGTCGAACCCCCAAGACCGAGAGAGATCTCCTCCGCTCGCATCACCCGGAAGCTTCTTCCTCTGCTTTCTCTCGTCAGCATCTCCTTGCCCCCTTCTTTCATGTTTGCACTGTGGATTTTGATCGGTTAGCTTGGGGTTTTGGTGGTTCCTCCTATGGCCGCCAGGAACCTGAAAAATCTCACCTTTTGATGAACCTCTGGTGTTTCCCCTGCTTTTCTACGCTTCCGAAGCTTCCTTTAACGCCGCTACTTCACTTTTTGAATCGTGGCAACTGTAAGAATCTCATGTTTCGATAGGTTTCTTGTGTTTTAGCGTTTTCTTGTGCTATGTCTTTCTTGTTCCGTCCCTCTGCGTCAAATTTCGCTTTAGATTTTTCTAACCCTTAGACAGAGCGCCTGCAACTGAAAAGATTGAATCTTTTTCGTTATTCTATATGCAATGCCTGTTACATCAGCAACTACAAGAATCGCAGATATCTGGATTTTAGTGTTGTGTCCCATCCTTTTATGTTCACTTATTTTGAAAGATGGTTTCTAAACACAATTCCAAGTCGTTCTTAATCCATGGTCAATTTCTCACGGTTATCTTCAAAATTCTTGACATTTCCGTATTTTCACTCGATTCTGTTTTCATTGAGCTTATTGTTTCTTTTGTTTCTTGATGGTATGCCTATGCCAGGATGTTTGGGATAAGACACTGTCCAACATTCGAGAAGAATGGGTTGCACTTCGTCTATTCCGAAAAGGTATCCTATGGGAAGGAAGAAGAAAAAGCACATCAGCATCCATGAGGTTGCGGTATTTGTCCCAGCGGTCCGGGTTCCTGTGGCTGTGGATCTCATTCGCCCTCTTAGAGGATTGGTACCTCGAGATCTTCTTGACAAGCTGTCTGCGCTTCGTGGTCGAATAGTGTTGCTGACTGAAGAGAATTGTACATGATCTTAAGCTTATCTTCTCAACAACTTTGTATCCGGATTTTAGATCCATGCGTTCTAACTTAAACTATTATTAGATCTTTCATCAGTACCAACTGTTTCAGAACTCCAGCGAGCTCTTGAAGAATACCTACGGGTCCTTCTTGGTATGTTGAAACCAGGTATGAACCTCTAATTGATTCATTCTTTTCTTCTTTTTTAACCTGATAGGTGGTCTGAATAAATAAATGATTACGTTGTAGAACACCGGCTTGAGGCATCAGTAGAATTTAAGTGGAAAAGCCTTGGAGATGATGGTCATGTATGATTCTATTCTGGTGAATTTATTGATCTGGTATGTTTCATCTAATTTCTTTAAGTAAAAAAGTTGAAATTTTTCTTAGGAAACCTGTCTTGCGAGTGCTTGGTATGAAGTGCTGTCAGTCGTTCATATGATGGCAATTCTTTCATTACTGGAGGCAAACCTAATGCTCGTGCCTAAAGATAGTCTAGATTCATGTGAAAGGAAAGTATCAGAAGGTTTGTCTTTTGTTTTATAATATTGGAGGATAACATCAAAACACAATCTTGATTCCTGCATAGAATTTGTTGGTTGCTAATTATAAATATGAAACCTGGGCTCTGGAAGATATTGACTCCTGATCATCATTTGCTCAACAGATTCAAAGAGGGTTGCTATTGATTTGTTACTCAAGGCTTCAGGATGTTTGGAGTACTGTGTTCACCAGATACTGGTGCATTTACCGATGCAGATAAGGTAAAAGCCAAAGTTTGCATGACATTTTTCCTGTGCCATCACATGATAGTAAATTACCAAATCAAAGTATCATGGAACCTGAAAGTATGGTTTACATGATTTGTTACTCGAGGCACTTGGGCCCCTTAGACTATAAACTATGGCATCATTTATATGGGTTGAGTGGGTTTAGGTGCACCTACGATTTTGTTTATTTTTTGAGCTATAGGATCCCAGATGTTGGTTATTTCATGTTTCATTTGCTACTATTTCATGATGTAGCCACACTGTTTTGGTTGTTACCTCACTCTGACTTCAGCATGTTATTCTAGGAAAAGTCTGCCAAACGACTTGCAAGATGGAATATTGGAGTCTATCTCTTCTCAAGCATTGGCCCAGGTAGCTTAATTTCACTAACTATTCAATATGAGGATCAAATGTATTGTTGGTGGATAATACTAGAATAATTGATGATTTTGCATGGTAAACATATTATTATACTTTTCAATTTGGACATTTTTACTTCATATTGTGTTAAAACAAGATTTTTATGTAGATAACCCAACAGATTGCTTAGATCAAGGATTGTCATGTTGGTCAGCATGGGTAGCATGTGCTTTGCCAGAAAGGTGATGGCACATGGTGTGACCATGTTGAGATGCATGACTAATATGTCTCATGCTTGCTAGCATAGAGACATGATGCACATTCATGTTATACCAAAAAGGTATCAGCATGCCCTCAAGCCATGAAATAATCCATGCTGAAGATGAAAAGAAGTTGATTCTTGGAGGTGTATGGTCCTTGGGCTTTTTGTATCATTGAAGATTATAGCTGAGTAATTAATTATCCATTTACCTTTTCTCCTATTTGATTTACTATTTATATATAATCTGCAATTAGAACAACATAGCCTTTTTGCATCATAGTTAGACGATCTGTCCTAAGTCTCTCAAAAAAAAAAAGTTTTTGTCTTGGTAAGATTCCTTCAATCAGAACTTAAATTTTGAACAAGAAATAGTTACGTCCTAAAGGACCTAAAACTTATGAGATAAAGTCAACAATTTGAAGAAACTTTTGTTCGATTGGATTGCAGAGTGGTATCAAACTACATAAGAATCATCATAAAATATGGCAGATTTTCTTTAATTTCAATTAGAATTCTTTTTAATGTGTGTTTCATGTTTCTCTGACATGTCTAACCTCTTTTTTCATCTCAAAAAGTGCTGGAAAAGAATTTCTGATATTGCTGCCTAAGTAGTCTAGAAAGGTTAAAAAAACATATTTGAGACTAACAGTTAACAAGGTAAGTCTTTTTTAAACAAAAAGGCTAATAACTTGGTGCATTTAAATGTGAAATACCTTTCTTTTTGTTTTGTAAGGCTTTCTAATACTTCTTTGAGTGTATAGATCATGTTATATTCTGTATTATTGTCAAATGCAGGGTGTTGAAATGCAGCTGGGGTTGGCAATCGAGTCTGAAAAAGCTACTTTGTCTGTAAAGAGGAGGTTGGCCTGTGAGGAGGTCAGCTATTTTTCCGAGGTCAGTGACTTGGAGCAAAATCAGTGCTAAGCGTTGCCAGTATTGCAACAGAAATTTACTTCACTATATCACAATACCTTTAACAGCAACTAAGGGCATCAAATGTATTTTTGAACAAGGTTTATATCGTTATATTTTATACCTATGGTGTTATTTTTTATTCGAAAGTTTTTTGTAGTTTGTGCACTTGAGATACTTCTTATCTTCTTTGATAATTTTCTTCATTTCTCATTTTTAGAAGAAGTTGCACCACTTGAACTTGGACACTGGAGTAAGTGCAACTTCAATTTCTGATTGAATCCCTAAGCTTTCTTCTCCTGTTGTTTCCTCTCTTTTCTCCTCCTTCACTAGTGATGATTTGATCGGTCTGGCTGAGCTGGATGCCTATCTTTTATGAACACCCATGTTGCAGGTGCATACGCTGACCAAATCATAATGACACAGGTTTATTATTGATTATTTAACGTCTAAATTCTGTCTTATACTGGTTTTGATCCTGTCGGACAGGTACACTATTGTTATATTGGATGCTGTACCGACATGTACTGCTCAATATCATTAAAATAATAATAATAATAAATACAGACTACTATTGAGCCATATGATTAGTATATATCAGTCAGGCTGGTATTTGAAACATTGGTCCATTTAACCTTGGATTATGGTTTGGCATCCTCTCTTCTGGTTATCATCGACATATTTTGCTAGTGTCCAAAAATTAATTTGGTAATGGTGTTTATACACACTGTTCAGAGGTAATTGGTGTTTTTCATGCCTACACCATTTATAGGTTAAATCTAAATCGAATTTTGGCATCCAACAGTATTTCCAAAATTTTCTTGATTGGTTTGTGTGTTTGAGATACTATATCTTACTTATATTTATGGTCCATACATGAGATGCATGGATATATTCTTTACATGATGCATATGAGGGTTTTGCCTTGTATATATAGGGCAATGACCTCCTCAAGTCTCATGGTCAGAGCAAATTGGGTATTTGCTTCCTGGCTCTCTTTTCTTCACTCTACGATCTTCTCACCTGGTATTTCATCCATGTACGGACTTCTGTTCAAAATTGGTTAACCCTTTGGCTTGGACCATTGATTCATCATCTGACTTGTGTAATTCTAGAGCTTGTCTATATGTATGTGCTTTTCTATGCGGCTTAAATTGTTTTGAATCAAAGTTTCATCCGTTCTTTTTTATTGACTACTTTTCCTTTTGTTGATCAGGCTCACAACTGGTTGTCAGGGTGTGACACCAGTGATGCATATGGGAAGAAACTTCTCCTGTACATTAAGTGGAAATACCTGGAGGCTAAGGTACTGGAAACTTAGTTCTTCTCATGCCAGAGTTGTCATGTTTATCACTAAACAAGCTTGCATGTATTAACCTAGCATTGTTTAATCAGGCAGCAGCATATTATTACCATGGTCTTATCGTCGACAAGGGCAGTGAACCGAGCAATCATGTTAGTGCAGTTTGCTGCCTGTTTGCAGCTGATGAACTCCTCATTGCTAGCAAGAGAGCCAGCTTAAGCTTTTGCCTGGCAGCCCCTGTTACCAGGTGTTTTTCTTTTTTCTTGTGCGTTTATCTCAATTTACGTATAATTCATTTGCTTTAATAAGACGTGAGATTCTTTGCTGTTCTTTTTTCTCTTTGCAGGGTTCCTCCTACATGGGGTGTCATGAAGCACTTACACAAGAAAATTCCTGAAGTGGTGTCCAAGAAATCACAGATGTACGGATATCTTTTTGAGCAAGATAAGAACGAGTATGAAACTTCTGATCAACCTTGAATTATAGATATAGTTCATTTTCACTCTTTCTCTTCAAAGTTGCAATTTGTTATTTCTTTCCAAAGTTCAGTGTATCTATATACACACACACACACACATACATACATGATTTATCTTTCCTGATTGAAAGGACTGCATATTGGTAAAACCGATTTGCTTCTAGTATCATATACACATTTGAACTTATTCAACTTTTCTTCATGCTTTTCATTGGAAAAAATTAGGTATCACCTATTTTTATTGTTTGATTACTAAACCATGGTATCATAAACTGGATAAGTTGTGTTTGTAATTTATGTACCAGTCATAGCAGAAACTGCTGTTAGGGGTAGGTAGTGTGAATCACATACCATCTCAAGTTATATTACTATCCATTGTTAATCTCACCTAAAGGATTCTTTGAAGTGATATTTTGGAGACTTAGGACCAAAACCTTTTGCTACCTTCCATGATGCTTTGCCTTTTCACTATTCAGAGGTCTATTGGGTTTTGCCATAGTTATACCTTTAACATTGTCCACAAATCATACAATCCACATGAAAATTAATTGTGTAAGAGTTATCATCTTCATTGACGCCCATCCGATGTCCAAATAGTTTCCAAGAAGAGAGAACCAAGAGGATGACAACAAAAAGGCGATTAACGTGTCAGCACCTTCCTGATACAACATAGTGTGCCATGTCTGAAAACAATGAACTAAAACTTGTTCTCCCTTCTTTGGTTTCTTTTCTTTCCTTTTGCAATCACAGTTCCTTTTTATTTGTTGTTCTTGGAGCAGGGCTTTTCAAGCCTTGCCAGATCTTCCAGAGTTTCCCCTGTCCTTGAGGCCTGACGACTACGAGTTGCCAGAGATTGATGCAGCATGGAACAGTCAGAATTGCCAACCTCAGATTCAAACTCTCAAGGCTCATCTCAAAGATGATGAGGAAGATGTGGGTTCACATTGAACTGTAGCTTTCGTGTCCGTCAAGACTTTTGGCAAATTGCATTTTGATTGATGACCTTTATCTTGTATTTATTTATCGTTAGCACAGTACTGATACCTGCTAGACTGTGATGATATCATTGATGAATTCGCAGCTGACTGACGATGTTTGCATTCTAACTTTGTACAGTTTACCCTTCGATGGTAGAAGCTACTTTGAAGTCATTCTCCAACCCATCCAATCTTGATTTATATGGACAGTTCATCCCACTTGATTTTGCATATCTATCAGATATATAAAGACCTATATCTATCAGATATAAAGTAAATTTGCACTTGATTAAAGCTATAGATTTTGCATATCTATCAGATACAGACACATGTTTTTGCAGATAATAGTTACACAATTTTCTGCTTGGAACACATAGTAAAGATGTTTTTGAACTCACAGAAGGAATAATGAATGATCCACCAAGTTAATTTTCCATGCCATATATTTTATAAAGCGAAAAACTATTGGTTCCAGTAAAACATCTCAAAATAGTTGCTTTACCATTCCACATAACCTCTGAATCCAACTCCTGCAACGATTAAAATTCAAAAACTTAAAAGTTCAATAACTATAGAAATCATCACGGAACAGACTTCCTACTAAACACGATATAGAAGACAAAGATGCCTATAAAAAATTTTGTTTCACGTAAAAATTATTTAGTGACAGACGAATGAAGTGGTCTCTGTATTTGAATGTGACTGCAAGTCGAGAAGAAGCCGACATGGATCTTCAACCACATCTTTGATATGCTGCAGGAAGAATACATCTTATCTGCCACTGATTAGTCGATGATCATAAGTCAGAGCTATGTACATTACAGGCCCGGCGACAATGTTACCATCAACCACCATTGGACGGGACACTATGGAGTGCATGCCTAAGATGGCAGACCACAAAAAAAATGTAGACATATTAGGTTAAATTGTAGATCACACAAAGAACTATTCATGCAAATTAGGCTAATTACTTGTGGGGGGTTGATTATCTGTGTACTCAGAAGACTCCCATAAACTCCACCATTTCATCTATTGATATTGTCCATTGTTTGCCTTCCTTGCGAGGTTATTGATCTCATTTTCTATTTCTGCAAAATTTAACCTATCAGCATTCTGGATAACTCAACCATAAGTCTCTGCAAAAAATAAAAAAATTTGAATAGCCAATACATGCCGAAAACAACAAGGTGAAAGCCACAAATTTGGCACATAGATTTATATACATGCCGAAGTAACAATTCAACCACGAACCACATCAACAAACCTTCTGTGTGCCAACAGCTATACTAATGTCAATGTAGTCTCTATATACAATATCATCCCTGTCGATGACTGAATTGATGATTGGCTGGTTCTGGAGTCCAGAGACAGTGTGGCCTGCCAACATAAAGAGATGATAAAAAATAAAGAATCAAGTCATCAATGAAAAGGTATCTTTTTTATTGCTTGTCACATGACAGACCTTAACGAAACCTGACATGAGACCCAATTTCACGTCATACTTTTCTGCAAAAGCATCTTTATATTCAGACTGAAGCTTCATCATATTTGTCCCGCAATATAGATTGCACAACATGATTGCCACAAAGTGGAAAGATATATGTGAAAAATACTATGATAAACTTCAGCAGAGACAGCAACCTAGTGTATAAGACCATTGCCAATACAGGTACATCACACTCAACCAACTCAACAATAAAATCGAACCAAATTGGTGCGTTCAGTTTGATCTAGCTCATAATTTGGATTTTTTTCCAAATTAGTTGGTTTGGTTTTTTTAATTTAAAATATATTACATGTAAACAAATATATAGGCCATATATGCATGTCATATTTGTCCAGCATGTTTGACAGATAAACATAGTATATAATTAGAAGATTATAATAATGTTCAGTTCCATCTATAAATTACCTTAGAAAAATGCACAACCCCAAATCAAGTTTCCATAGGTTTACTCCAGCAAAGCAAACAAATTGTTTCAACAATCCGATCTCATCATGTTCAGATCACAATAACCTGATAAACATGTGCATAAGGGGCTACAACGAATTAGTTTGCAACACTCACATGTCAACTTCATTGAATGTTGTTAACATTGAACTGTGTTCTGAGAATCCTTCAAACGTGTGGTCACCCTTTTTCTAAGCCTTGGCATTGGAACCTGCAAGGAAATGAAATTGAATAGGCTGAAGCAATAGTTGGACAACAATTCAAGAAACTATCCATTGTATTAACCAGACATAAATCTGTCATCAAGACCTAAATATGATGAGCAAAACAAAGAGCCTTACTCGTCTTTCCCTTTCCTTGGGGAGTTAGTTGAGGTTCTGAAGGTGAGGATTTGGGGAGTACAGCAGAGGATACTTTAAGCACTTGTTTGTCAATCTTCTCTGCTGTAGGACCTGGTTGTGGAGAATCTGCAGGAGGAGATGGTTGTCGAGCATCTTGGACCACTTTATCATCTGATGAGGCAACATGTGTCGCCAGGGGAAGACTTAGATATCACAGCAACCTTGGTTCCTTGTGTCACAGTATCACCTTCCTTGGCTATAAACTGTAAATGGAAAAGATCACCATATTTGCATCACTTACGAAAACCAATAATCAACTATATAAGAGAAATTTATTTGAAGCCAAAGTAAGATGAACTCTAACCTTTTGGATAATCCCAGCTTCAGGACTATTTACATCAATGGTCAGCTGAAACAAAGATCCAAAGGTGCTGAGAACAGCTCCAAGTGACCTATCACTATAAAATCATGGACTAATACCTTATCAGTCTCAATCTGAGCAATTGGTTCATCAACTTCGACCCTATCACCGGGCTCTGAATGTAAAAAGAAAGGCACATTCCACATATTTGTGAGAAATAGCCCCTAAAAGCTTCAGGTAGGAGCAATCAGGTATCACAAAACAAATAAATATGCTTCTTCAACCTAGCTTTTCGAACTTAACAAGTCTGTTCAGTGAATGGTGAGCTTATGACGTTTGTGCATACAGGCATACACCTGCACAAGCATGCACCACTATGCTTATATGCATCCAGTGAGAGCAGAGAAATGACATGCTTTTTAAGAAGGTTGCTAAAGTCCAATCGTTGAAAGATTCACCCATGAATGGAACAACAGCATCAACCAAGTTGCCTGAAGAGAAAATTTTCAAATAAAAAAGTTCTCACTGCCAAATAAATCACAGCAGCAGATATTTATCTAACCCTTGCAAGATCAGGCAAAGACAAGAATTAACTGCAAATGCACACCATTCTCAGAAGCAAATGACCTACTCCACATTTGATAAGGAGAGGCCCTGGGGAGTAACCTTATAAATTTCCTGCAATCTTCACACAAATAAGCAATCGAACACAGGATAAGCACTTCAGCTTTCAAGGTTTTCTTATCCATAACAACCACATACAAATTGAAATGACACAATGTGAGATCGATGCGAATCATGATATATGGAAATCACCTAGAAGCGTATGATGGCTACGGTGGTGGACATGTCCGCAGCTTCTTGCAACGAGTAGAGCCTGCAAGGCCGTACAAACCACCAAATTTAACAGCAATTTTATGATGATTGATCGAAAGGGCACATAATGTACGATAATGATAAAGAAGAACGTCACTCGCAGCCCGAACTCAGAAGCTTTGCATGTATGAGCACACTGAATCAGGAAAACCCAAAGAGAAACTTAAACAATATCGTCGTCTCTCGTCCCCACCTATTGTCCTCTCTCCCATTACGGCGGGCACGGATTAAACTAAATTCATTTACATTAAACATAACAATATAAAAGACAAAAAAGATTTCATCTTTGCGCATGATAAACGTCCAATTGCATCAATCTTTGTCGAAAACCACAAAAATCACATTGCTTGTCTGGAGCAACGAGATAGAAATAGATGGCAAGCAGAGGCAAAACGAGAGATGGAAGAACTCATCGGGTTAGGAGCTTACGGCGGCGGCCGGCGTGTCAGACCGAAAGCCATTCCCGCCACCAAGCAACGAAAAGAATATGGGAAAATAACAAAAGAATCAAGTGGCTTCAAGAAAAAGATGGGAGGATTAGCGAGAAGACCACTTCGACGGCTTCCTTCCTTTTTCTCTCTCTCCCTCCCTCGTTCGGCGGGCTTTTGCACGTGTTCTTCACGTGACATAGTGGATCCACCTCTCTGAGAACTGGACCTTCGCCCAGGCGGGGAGTCAGTAAGGTGCCCATTATTGAGGCCGTCATGGTCCCACCGGTGGTCCAGTGTTTGCTAACACAGTTTGTCCAGTAAAATGTCGGGTAAACAATGCGAGTGTCAGAGACATGTATAAAGACTATTCTACAATTTGCCAAGGATCATTTTTGCTTGGTCCACATGGTATAGCCAATAAAACGTCGGGTACGGGGATGAGTAGCGTAGGATGGATAGGAAAGATTGTTCCCAATTTGCAAAGAATCAGTTGCAATGGCCCACAAGGTTCAGCCAGTAAAACGTCGGGTAACAAATTCGACTAGTGTAGATGGGTAGTATTTTTGCTCGTGCATTATAATGTAGCTTCTCATTAATAGTTTGTGACATGATCATTTAATTAGACCATTTTTATTGATTGAAACTATTAATTAAAAGTTCATATTGTTGTAAGTTTTTCTTTAACTTAGTTATTTTGTATATACTTTTCTTGTACATTGTGGACATTATCAACACTAACAAGTTTATACTGCATTTCAAATAGCTGATAAGTATTTCTCTTTAGCATATTATAGAACCCCGATATGATTTTTTGAATAATTATTTTAATAGCAAAATTATATTTGGCTGTAGTAACAAAAGAAGTTCCAAATGCATCATCCATGTTAGATTTAGATGTCAGTCTTAGTTCAATTTCAGACGAGATGTGGTTTGTTTTATTTTGAATATGGAGGATATTTTTGATAAAAATATCTATCTAATACTTAAGTTAATTTAGGATTCGAAGGATTTGGAAGGAATTTACACAGAATTCTTTACGTATAGAATGCACTTGTGACTAAATATCATTACTCTTGTAATCATTGATAGTTACAAAAAATAGTTACACGTTGTATTCAAGTTTAATTACCATCGCAGTATCATGACATGCCGAATTGAGACGTAATAATAGTTGATTCGACTTAGTCGTAATGTCGATCAAGGTATCGATCATATATCATCTACATGACATCGGACTATCGACCACATGTCGTCCATATAACACTAGATTATCAATCAAACATCAGTTATATGTCATTCACGTGATGATGAAATGTCGGATCATAATTTTTCATATCGCAAACCAAATCAAAGTTCAACTTATCATGGTAACAACTACAAATTTTTTGTTCTCTTTAAATTATTCCCGTGTTGTTTATAGTGTCTTACCTTCGTTTCTTTCTTCAGCTGGCGAAGAAGAAGGTAAGGAAAAGAAATTGCATACTTGGTCATGAACAGACTAGCAGCAATTTAATCTCACTAAGAAACTCTCTGTCTTGTTTCTTGGATTACATGGGAGGAGCACATCTTTCACGATTGCTTGTACGCATGCTGGGTGACCACACCATTAGCTCTTCCCTGGTCAAACCACCATGCCTTCCACCCTCAACCTGAGGATGAACACATGCAGCGTGATGATGTCTGCGTTCCTTGTTCAGCTCAAATTCCCCCCCGTCAGGTGGTGGCTGGTCAAAGAATCTGGAAGCTCAAACAAGGAAGACAGCAATCCCACGCCGCACTCCTGTCTGATGTTCTAATGGGTTGACTTCCGGCAGGATCCGACCCGTTAATGCCCATCATAGTGTATTCTGAATCGGGTTCTTGCCTTACCGGATCACCCAAGGCTAATAATTAATACAGGAAAGGAAAGGGACAGAGAGGCTGAGAGGGGGACAAGAGAGCTTTCGTTGAATTGGGGGACGGCAAAAAGAAACACATGCTGTGTCGTGAACGACCGAACTCCCAGAGGTTTAGTTGGATGTTGATCCCAAAGCCACACTCGCAAGAAACCCCGGCCGGCTTCGTGGCAATCACGTAAGCCATTATTTATGCACCTTACGGTAGTTTTTAGATCCCTCCATGTTCTTATTTAGCTCACCTTTCTTCTTTCTTTTATGTTGCCTCCCTGTTCTTATCTGCTATCCTCCCACCATGTGAGCTTGACATACTGATATGAGCCTTAAACAAAGGGTGATATAAGCTTGTAAGTCATCTATATATTTAGATATGCCATGCCTGCTGTAATCGTGGTTAGGGTATCATGTCAGTGTAGTTGCAGATCAGCTTTCATCATGTTCTAACACATTAAGCTCATCTCTCATGTGTCCTTGGTAACAATTTAGGAGTGTAGCAGCAGTTTCTAGTCTACACCTGCAAACTTGGAATTCAGATTGATCATGGGTCTCATTCTGATGTGATCTCTCCACTTCAAAGCAAAGCCCTGAGCTAATATTATTGGCCAAGGAGGGACCCTCGTGCCTTTGACTGGTCTCTTAGCTCAGACCCTCTTTTCTCAGGGGCATCTCATCTCTCTGGGCACACCAAATGCATTCATGCCCTCCTCTTTTAAGAATTGCTCAGCTTTTGTTCCTGTCTTTTGGCAGCATTGGATCCTCTTTTGTGCATGTAAAAGCATGGGTCTCTCGATGGCACAAGCCACCCGGGCTCAAAAGCAAGATGCAACCTGTCTCTTCATTGTTCTAGCAAAGAGGACAGACATTGGGACTAGCTGAAGCATGTGATTTCATTAAGATCGAACATTCGTTGCACATTAACTTCTGGTTCAGCTGCTCCATGAAGCTCTCTCGCGTCAAAGTCGTTGAAGATGAACGCTTACAAGAGATGAAGAAGAAGAAGAAGAAAGAAACCCCGGCCGGCTTCGTGGCAATCACGTAAGCCATTATTTATGCACCTTACGGTAGTTTTTAGATCCCTCCATGTTCTTATTTAGCTCACCTTTCTTCTTTCTTTTATGTTGCCTCCCTGTTCTTATCTGCTATCCTCCCACCATGTGAGCTTGACATACTGATATGAGCCTTAAACAAAGGGTGATATAAGCTTGTAAGTCATCTATATATTTAGATATGCCATGCCTGCTGTAATCGTGGTTAGGGTATCATGTCAGTGTAGTTGCAGATCAGCTTTCATCATGTTCTAACACATTAAGCTCATCTCTCATGTGTCCTTGGTAACAATTTAGGAGTGTAGCAGCAGTTTCTAGTCTACACCTGCAAACTTGGAATTCAGATTGATCATGGGTCTCATTCTGATGTGATCTCTCCACTTCAAAGCAAAGCCCTGAGCTAATATTATTGGCCAAGGAGGGACCCTCGTGCCTTTGACTGGTCTCTTAGCTCAGACCCTCTTTTCTCAGGGGCATCTCATCTCTCTGGGCACACCAAATGCATTCATGCCCTCCTCTTTTAAGAATTGCTCAGCTTTTGTTCCTGTCTTTTGGCAGCATTGGATCCTCTTTTGTGCATGTAAAAGCATGGGTCTCTCGATGGCACAAGCCACCCGGGCTCAAAAGCAAGATGCAACCTGTCTCTTCATTGTTCTAGCAAAGAGGACAGACATTGGGACTAGCTGAAGCATGTGATTTCATTAAGATCGAACATTCGTTGCACATTAACTTCTGGTTCAGCTGCTCCATGAAGCTCTCTCGCGTCAAAGTCGTTGAAGATGAACGCTTACAAGAGATGAAGAAGAAGAAGAAGAAGAAGAAGAGTAGAATTCCCAGAGTTCAGCTCAAAGGTTATTTGGACTTTGGCTTCCGAGAGAGGAAAAAAGGAGACGGCTCTAAGTTTTGATACACTGATACAGAGGGTTTCTAGGTAGGCCTGTTCGCTACGGAAGTGATGTGCCGGAACTGGTTTCCTCTCCACTGCTGCTTCCGTAGGAGAGCTCGGTGACGCAGCTCGTCTCAGATATGGAGGATGCAGAATGGCTCCGATCTCTATCTCGCTGCCCCATGAAGTCAATGAAACCAACTCCATGATTCGTGCCTCCGTCGTCGGTCTCCGCCTCCATCTTGGTAGCTCGTTTCTTCTTAAAGATGCGACAGAGCACCCAGTCTCCGCTTGGGACGGCCACACAACTCTGCATGATCACAAGCATTATGGAGTTCAGCAAAGATTCCACACTGATGAAGCCAATTTGCGAAAGAGGCTTGTGATTACATTCTCTGTAACTCACAGTGAAGTGATCTCAAAGCAGAGCAAAATCAACAACAGTTTGGAGCTTACTTGAGATGAGTTCTTTCTCTGGCAGGCTGTGGTGTCAGGGCCGGTGAGGCGGTACTCATGCATGATCCAATCCGTCTTGGCACCGGTTGGGGGCTTCCCCTGATAGAAGACCAAAACCTTCTTCATCCCGATCACCTGGCCGCACCGAGAAGACGTGATCTGCTTGTCCTTCCCCGTGGCCTTCCAGTACCCGGATCTCGCCGCCCGGTTCGATCGGCTCCCCTTCGTGTACTTTGCCTCCCGTAGATTGAAGAAGTATCTCTCCTCTTCGCACCCACCTGAGCATTGCCATCATCACTAGTGTCACTTCATTGGCACTCCAAAGCATGATATGGTTGGGGTTTTCGGAAGTTACACAGGGGAAGTAGTAGTAGTAGTAGTAGTAGCAGCAGTAACCTGGCAAATCCCATGGATCGAAGTTTGAGAGATTGATGTCAGGGATGATGGAGGCAGGCAATGGGCATGAGAAGACCTTCGTCCTGAGGTACTGCACCACCAGCTCCTCATCAGTGGGGTGGAACCTGAACCCTGGGGGGAGCCTCAGCACGCCATGCCTGGCGACAACACTTGGCTTCGTATCCATATGAAACACGAACCAGGAAGCAGAGGAAAACAGCAGCGACGACAAGGAGGCCTCAATTTCTCGAGTTAGAGACTACAGCCGCGGGTCCAAACCGGGTGGAATCAAAAGGAGCTAACGATCCATGGTTTTCTGCTTCTGTAGCGAGAAAGAGAGAGGAAAGAGGAGGGGGAAAGAGAAGGGAGCGGCCAAGGAAACGGAGAGGGGAAGGGGCGTGGGTCGAGGTGAGGGAGAAAGCTTGGGCGGTGGCGGGTCTTTTATAGCAAAGGTTGCGGCCACAACGCGACGACTTGTGTAGCGTGTACCGGACTCAAACCTTTGACGCATTTTATACCCATATACACACGTCTGGTGACGGCGATTCACATATCTGAGAATTTACCAGCACACATTGATCCATGAATTTTCTAATGCTCTGATGATGATGATGATGATGTCCACATTTTTCATGTTTAGAATATTACTACGTTGATGATCGAATCCACTTATTCTACATTGAAATTTGGAGTTCTTATCCTATAAATTTATTGATACGTATTCAAATAAAAAGTCATATGAAAACAGCAGTAGAGCAAATCCTAATAAAAATGCATGCCTTTTTGTGCTGGGAATTTTCTTTTCTTTTTTTTTAGAATTAACCGATTTAAAAAGGTTTTAGAAAAAAATAATTCTGTACTCAAATTTGGATCAGTGGTTGCATCGATTATATCTTGTCGAGAGGAGACAACGATGTCCGGCTTCACTCGTCGCATGACGTGATTGATCGTGAGAGAGCCGTGCTACATATGGAACCTGAGAAAGTTGTATGCAAACTTATCTATCTGTGTCTTTATTATATTCCAGAAGGTCGATTTTTCTTACAAATATTCTTTGGGTATTTTAGGTGACTCTTATTTTTTTTTTCAAATAATATATCTATTTTGAAAAATATTTGAACTGTTCCTATTTTTCTTTTTTACATATTGCAGTGTTTTGATCGAAAAACAAAATTAAATATACTTAAAAGCAAATAATTTTTTTAATTATTTTCAAAAAAATAAGAGTTTGCTATAGTGTTTAATATGTACTAGAAATAATTTTGATCTATTATAGTATAATTTAATATGCAACATCACTCAAATAAAAATAAAAAATTAATTTGCTATAGTGCTTTGGCTATCATAATAAAAAATTATAAAATCTAGTAAAAATACTATAAATAATCTAACATCAACAAAACTAACAATAAATCTAAAAATATCGTATCTTAACAATCAAAGAGACATAATATGAGTCATATTATGATTTTTTAACAATATTTAAAATTAATTAAATAAGATAAGTTTTCTTGAGAGATATTTTTAAATTAGGAGTATTGTTTGAGGGGAAAACAATTGAGTGTACTGATTGAGAAATACCCAAACATGTAATTTATTTATGGAAAAAGAAAAATGGAGGGTAAACGGTGACTAAAATTGCAATTGATGAGAGCCTTCTGATCAATTAATCGAAGGCAATAATCCATGATCGATGCCTTCTGATCATTTATCACCATCAATTAATCGATTAATTATTACGAACTTAAATATAATTAGGCTAAATTAGGAATAAAGGGGAAGGGAATAATGCAGTTCTCCTCCTTTTTGGTGGGTCCCATTCCACCCAAAGCAAGCAATTCTGTTGGCTCGACGCGCGATCTCGGCCGGACATCTGTGAGTCAAAGTCGTCTCGTGCTTGCGTCACGCTTACGAGCTAACGGGGTGAATAAACCTTTGGGATGACCTGTTATCACGGAACTACCCTCAGGTATGGAGCGCCAATCATTGCCGTCCATCGTCCGAGATCAGACGTGATTTCGGATCACGAAGCAAAATTAGTTGGGAAAGAGGTCCTACTTGCCTCCAAAACCACCGACAAAAGGAGCAAAATGACAAATTTGCCACCTAACGTGAAAGGATGCTTTCCGTTTATTCTGATCAACCAATCGATGGGCTTAGTAGGATTCTTTAGCGAAAAGAAGAAGTAATTGCCTTGAAAGATGAACAATTCTCTGAAGCCAATTAATTCCAAGCAAAAAGCTGTGGCAATGCAATGCCGCAGCGCATGCGTGTATGGAGGAAACTACGGCATTGACATTGCATGGCTTTGGCTACTGCCGTAGGGCGAAGGCAAACCTTTTCATTTGCCACGAGAGAGAGAGAGAGAGAGAGAGAGAGGAGAGCTAGGGATGATGAAAAAGGAGGCAGAGGAGACATGTAATGTCCCACTTGCGATGTGGAAACATGGAAGAAAAAGTGCTGCTGGAGATGTGCTCCCCTCAGCCAAAATGCGGCTGGTTTTTCCTTTTCCTTTGCCAATGATACGATCCCATCTACTTCCCCAGTCCTTTTTCTCTCTTTCACATCTCCTTTTTCTGGTGTTGTTTTCTTCTCATCAGATCGTATCCGATTTATCCTCATGATCTGTTTCTGGTCAAGGGCGTTTGCGTGCGGGGATCGAAGAGGGCTCGAGGGAGGGAGCGAAAGAGAGGGCGTCAAAAAGGTAATACTTTTGTGGTTTGGAATATGCCGTCCTTTTCTGTGTTTTCTTTCTTCTTCTGCTTGGCCCTGGCGTTGCTTTGTGTGTTTCCTATGCCACTCATCGGTTGGAATTGAAGCGAGGGAGAGAAGCAAGCCATGTGTGGTGGAATGTCTGTTAGCTACCCCAAGCTCATCTATTGAGGGTGGCATCGGGTGGTGGTGGGTTGCACGTGGTGGGGCAAAGGACCACAAGGTCTTTACAAGGTAAATTAGGGTTAGCAGAACTCCATGGGTGATGAGCATTCGTGGTTCAGAAACCCTCCTTGTTCTTGTTACTTGTACTTGACAAAGAAACCAGTACCTAATGCTTCCTTTTTCTCAAATTGAAGCAATCAAGTAAAATTAGCTCTTGTGGGCATTTCTTGGGTTCCAAGGAGTCAATTCTGGGCTTCCCTACATATATGAACATAGGATTAGGTTAGGGAAACTAAACCTGAGGTGGTGCATAAATTGCATGGATTACTAGTGTTTGCTGAGAAGAGCAAGCTATTTAAAGATCACAAGAGACCATGAAATATTTACAGGTGCAACATATTTACTGATGGCTTCTTGTTTTATAATCCTAAATAGTATCAGAGTCTCCAATTTCTCCCAAAACAGGGTGAACAAAGAAAATAATCTTTCTTTTTTTTTCATTACATGCTTCCATCTTGATTAAATCTTACATGCTAATTTCATAGATATGTGGTTTAGGTATGCCAATAAGTTAAGGTATCATGGACATCATCTGTCAGCAAGCATGTAGTTGAATCAATTAGAATTATGTGGGCATTTGTTGTATCAGCCAAGCAATCTGAGATAGCAGATCTTCCATTGTGGGAAGAGGTTGATACTCCCTGTATCAACTAGAGACTGTCTGCTACCTTACGTCTTTATCGTTTCATGGTTCTGAGTCTCAACTTTAATGGCTCTCACTTTCTTGATTACTCCTTTGGGGAGGCATCTAAGATGACTTGTGGGTATCGGATTGGGATTCTGACTTCTATGGAAACGTGACGTTGGATGTCGGGGTTATCCTTTAGTTAGGAACATAAGTTGAATCCTTCTCTTCCACGATATAAGACAGAAATAAAATTGGGAATAGTGAGGGAAGATAGAAAGAATTTATGATGCTGATTGGTGTTGCAAGTTACAGGACATGTCTCTCATGTCTGCTCTCCTCCAAAGCTTGACTAATTTCATCCACAAATCACATCATGTCCCTATATTCTGCTGATAATATTTCTGAATTGCATGACTCTTTTAAGGATAAGTTTCATCGAACAAGATAGGCAATCATTTTAAGCAGGCAAGCATCTACAGAATAACTTAAAACTTGATTTATATTTGATGTTGTGTTTCTAGTTTTCTTCAGTGTTTCATGTTAAACAACACCAGTGTTAGGCCCTTGTGTCTTGACTCATGAAGGAAAGGTACACTCAGAGAATCACAAAAGCGATCCTAAAAAAACTGAGATGACTTCGACTGGAATCAAGGTGGATGGACACGAAAGAGCTACTTAAAGATTGTGGATAAGCATATAGGATCATTTTGGAAAGCTAGTAGTATTCTCAGGACAATCATAGCATACATTTTTTCTCTTATTAATCAAAGGGTATCAAAATCTGTTTTCTTTTTCTCCAATTTTGGTCGCTTCCTGCAACAAATATTATGCATCGGTGATGCCACCAATCCGAGTGACAAGTAACAGTAACATTCTTCCTGCAACAAATATTAACAAGACTTTGATCGCTTCCTGCAACAAATATCATGAATCGGTGGTGCCACCGATCCGAGTTTTGTTGACTAAATTGTCAACATATTGACAGCCCCATACAGGAAAAGAATTCGGAAAAACAACATCCTTTATGGGTGAAACAACAGCTGAATATTTGAACTGCTTTTCTCATCCAGGCTAGATATTGGGACAATTCGTTATAACACAGTTAGCACGATCAATTTTCAATATGGCTATTTTTTCCATTTATAGTTCCATGTTAACATTTAATGAACTTCTATTTATACTTCTCAGCTAATCCATTTGTTACTCTGCTTCAATTATGCTTCCTGTCACAAAATGAGGAAAAGGATTAGTTGTGACTGAAAACATGATCAGCAGTCTAGGTTATCAATTATCATGATGTTCATTCTACACTGTCTCTCTGCAGGCTATCTTAATTCATTTCAAAGTTTACTGCTATATATTACATGGCCACTTGAGCATTTTTCTTTCGCCCAAGCTTGCAAATAATTTCTTTTTATAATCATATGGTATCGACATCCTCATTTTTTTTCCTTTTCATGGTTAAAAGGTTGACAAACAAATGGTGGATCCAACCATGGAACCTTTCAAAAGGCACAAGACAGAGAAGTAAAGCAGATATCTCAAGTCTTCCTACCAAGACCTTGGTGTTCAAAAGCTGCAAGTGCTTGCTTGTTTGACAAAACAAAGCAGCCATGTCAATGGATTTGCCGGTGCTTCTGGATCTATTACCACCATTCCCCATGATCTAAGCAGCACATGGATACAAGTTTAATTAATATGCATATATATATCTCTCTCATGTGAGGCCATAAAGAAACATTAAGGTTGCTTGCTCAGGATGATCAGCAGCATCAGTGATCCATCTGTGTTGATGGATCTCATCATTCAATCCACATCTGTGTTGATAGATGAAGAGTCGATGATATGAAAACAAGCTGCTTTGAACTGTCAATCGATGCCAAGCAATACTTATTTGGACACGAATGGTTTGAACCAGACATTTTGGCAGGTAAAGTGTCTGACCTCTGCTCGAATCTTCTAAGCCAATCCAAGAATGTACGCTTCAATCAAAGCTAAAATCTATAAGATCCTCCATCTGAACCCATATACATATACCACACTTGTTTTTCCGGAACACTAATGCAGTCCTATTCTGAGTTTTAGCTTTGCCTTTGGTATTTTCACTAAATGAACGTTTTACCATTGATGATAAGGAAAATAAAAACATTTGATTGTTATTCCAATAATCGATGAAGGTGAATGTTGTTTGGGATATATACGTACAACAACCTTGTGGGATATATACATATATATACCAAGGAAAAGGAAGATTGTTTGATTGATGAACACTCTCATCCCAAGGAAAACGAAGAAAGAGCGACAGCCCATATCAAATTAGTGTACAGCGATTACCCCTGAAGGGGAACATCGAAAAAAATCCTACATAATCTCGTAGACGAAGACGACAGTAAGTGTCATTGTTGTACCAGTTGTGGTATGAGCCTCAACAGAAACGAAAGCTCTTGCTGGGAAAACTTGGGCCTTGAAGCCTCCTTCACCTTCGCCTCGACTGCATCTTCTGCGTCCGGGCCGCTGAACTCCGAAACAGCCTCAGTGATCTCTTGGACCAAGTCCACGATCACGCCGTTGACCCCCATGAGGTGCTGCATGTAGACTGCCTCGGGAACGTTGCTGCAAACGCAGAGAAACGTCATCGATCAACACCAACAAGCAGAACAGTGGGTACTGTAGCTACAGGAACTGAGTGCCGGTAATGGCGTACTTCAGTTGTCCGTATGTTAGGAGGGCAAGTTTGGAATCCTTGATTCTGGCTATAGCTGTTGGATTCCTAAAGATGGCTTTGACTTCGGACACTAATCCCTGCAAGCCGTTTGCCAAGCATAGCTTGATTCCCTCATCCAAGGAGTTTCTCCTTGCATCCCCGTAGATCTGCGTTCCTCCATTGGTGAGGAAGAACACCTGTGCCAACGACAGCCAAGAAATCAGATTGGAGTCCGTATGCCTTGCACTCTCTTCTTCGTTAGCTGAGATCAAAACCGCTTACAGGGTAGTCATTTTGGAGTTTGCGAATTAGTCGTGCGGCGTCGGGCTGGAAGGACGAGAAGATGATTGACCTCTCGTTGGCGAACTCGTAGACAACCTGCAGAACGAAGGAAAGAGGAATTAGTAACACCGATCACGAAATGCAACAGGGACGCGTACCCCTTGGAAGATGGGGTGGTTGTGCATCGTACTCGCAAGGTCGCTCGAAGCGAACGAGTGAGCTCTTCTTCTTCGTAGACGACATCGTCGACGAACTTAAGCTCGATGTTGAAGCCGACACGGGGATCGACACCTTGGAATGCTTCTTGCAGCGTGCAAAACGAGTCATCTGCTTTGACGGTCCAGTTCAGGATTCGCCCGTCTTTCGCCTTCCTCAGCAATGGTTTCCCCACCTGTAATCCAGTCGACAGCAAAAAATAATGAGCATTGATTCTGACTATCGCCTGAACGAAAAGACGCAGTCTTGATAGTGACTACCTTCGTATGATGATCTCTTTGGGGGCCGTAGGAACGGAACTCCTCCAAGGAAAGATGGGTGACAAGCTTCTCGGAAATCTTTCCCTGTGATAAAGAAACAATGAGAGATGAACATTACATTGAGCAATTTGATTGCCACCGTAGAGAGTACGTACAAATGGAGATTTAAGAGACTTACATCTTCGTCTTCAGTGAGTATGAGATCGTCATGGAAGACGATGGGGCAGTCATCTTTGGTGACCTACAAGAATCGATTGCATCGAGGGTAAACTCTTGTGAGATTTCTTGCTCAACCAATCATAAAGGAAGAGCCATCATCCTAGCCCAAGAGTAATATGCAAGAACCAGTAGGTGGGGTCAACCATCAAGGGGGTCGAGGATGATGTTGACTTCAGGGGCTAAATTTTGTTGCTCATCGGAGGATGTAAAAGGAAAAATAATAATAATAAAATAAAAAGACAATCCATCAACACCAAAACAAGGAACAAGGGGAAATCAAACGGCTCGTAGGATGCCACGACACACGAAAAAGAAAACGATTCTTTTCCGTCACCGCCTCCGGTTTCGACGCCAAAATCACGTGAAAACCATCCGCCCAAAACCGCGGCGCTTAATCGGACAAGGAAACAAACGCGGCGTTCTCGGACGCCGCGTCCTCCCCCTGCCACTCCGACGCGGATCGCCGCGGACGGAGACAGAAACCCAATGGTAGCTGTTTTCTTGAGTAACGACCGAAAAGAGAGACGTGAAGTGGCCGGAAAAGGTAACATTAACGGCATTAGCGTCGGTGTAAGAATTGAATATACCTGGACGTCGAACTCAACGAAGTCGATGGGGAAGCGTGCGGCCTCGTTGAAGGAGCGGAGCGAGTTCTCCTTAACCTCCCTCAGCCGCGGGTCCGGCGAAGCCAGCGCGTTCATTCCCTTCCCTCGGTGCCCGATCACCACCAACCTCTCCGCCTTGTTCTCCCATCCCACCCCTGCTCCGGTAGATCACCGATCAACATTCAAGCTTCCACTTAAAACATAGAGGGAGGGAGGGAAAAGGAAGGGATATCCAATACCTTTGTGGAGACGGGAGGAGGTGGAGAGGGCGACGACGGTGGCCTCCGGCGGCTGGTCGAGCGAGGGGACGTCGGAGACGTGCACAGCCTTGAGCGCCATGGAGATCTGATGGGACTTGGAGGGATTCGGAATTGAGGGCTTTGGGAGGGGAGATCGAGTCGAGTCGAGTCGAGACGAGGGGCGGAGGCGGAACGGGGATGGGATTTAAAGCACGACGGGGGAGTTCGAGTCGGGGTGGGAATATTCGCGGAATTCCGTATTCACAGGATAATGCCTTGGGATATCCCACATCGGGCCTCCCACGGCGGAATCTTTTGCTCAATTTTTATCTGATTACTATTATTTCTTTGAGTGGGAGAGCATATACCGTCGCCTATGCCGTCACGGAGAAAACGGAGAACGCGTGCGGACCGTTCGGGGGAGGCATCGGAATATGCCGGGGAGATATTCCCATCGCGTTCTGACGCGTAACTCTCGTGTCCTCCTCCGAATCCTAATCCGTCTTATTTAGCGATAAAGACGAAACATAGCAGAGAAATCGTCAGCCGACACGTCAAACCAACAAAAGGAAAAGCTAATGTTCTAAATAAAATAGACCAAATCCTGCGACCCGCCTTCACACCCTATTCGCGATTGGTGCGGCAAGGGGATCACACGCCCCATTGTCAGGTAAGACGTCTTATTCGTAGATTGCCTAAAGTGCGTCGGCTTCCAATAAATAAACTTGGATTACTGATGCGATTAAGCAATTATTAGTTTAATTTTCCTTAACAGTTGAGTGGATCCAGCTGCACTTAATTAAGTATAGCGATAAGCATGACACCTCAACAATTAATGTGCCGTCGAAAGCCACAGACACGGACGAGGGGATCGACCATTCTCTCGTTTTCCTTATTCCATAAGGTGGTGGAGAAGCCTCGAGACGAGGCCACACGAGACTACACAAATCGACAGATCGCAGCACGTCAGAATGACGCGGACCAACTTGTAGAAAGACGCAAAGACGTTGGGCTTCGACGGTGACGGAATACGCTCGTAATGAATTGACCCGGTCGGTGTCAGCTGTTCCTATATCAGGATATCCCCGGTCAAATTAATCCGCCGTATTAGGGTCCATTCCGGTCGATCGGGGTCAGCTTAGGTTGGCGAGGCCAAGTCGCTTCGAATGAAACTTACCAACACGTTAGCTAAACTGTTGACACGCAGCATATGCCGAGGAAGAAAAGGAGAAGGTTGAAGATGAAGGGAATCCAGTGAAGCTCTGCCTTCGACTGGCATGGTAAAACTATGACAAAGAAAGCATCGGGTTCGCTGAGCACCATTGAAGGACAAAGCAAAAGTTTGCTTGACGCAGATTACGTGAATCGAATGTAATAGGATTCCTCAAACGAGTATGAAAAGAAGCTACACTAAGCACTTTCTTTATATTCCGAGGACAAACCACTTGGTTTCTGCAGGAAGAAGAACCCGCTTAGAAGCTTCTCTCATCCGCTGGCAGGCTGGTGAGACAGCGCAGCTGATGATTCCTTAGGATATTAAATTCATTCAATCAAAACTTGGCATCCAAGTAACTGAGTAGGTGTCGGTCATCATCCAAGACAGCACCAGGTAGGAGATTTTAGTTCATTGCATGAACACTTCTAGTTTCCTTGTTTGGAAGAAAGGGAAAGGTCACTTTGTATGGTCCTTCAAAACCTATTCTTGAGGAACTCTACCATATCTTTTCTTTTTTGGTTGGATCACAAGTTGTGGAGGAGGAGGTGGTGAGACATCCACCACAGTTTCTCTTGGATTGTCCTGACTACTGGAGAGAAAGGAAGTGACGCATCTGATCTTTATGTATTAATCCCTAAAATACTTTAACAATGTTAAAGCTAATAATACTACACTCATTAAATCCTCACAATCCAACATAAGTTTTCATCCACTGAACTTAATTGTATTACGTGTGTGATGCGCAAAGAAACCAATTATTGTTGCTCGTCAACTAAAGATCTTAAATAGGACCTAATATTGTAGTATTGCGATTAGCATTAATCATACATGTCATTGGCAAACACAGATCAGAACACATGCAACAAGCTCAAATGTTCACTGAACATGTTTTACTTTCATGCAGACCACAAGAAGACATTTCATGGTTAGGAAAGATTGCAAAGCTCCAAATTCTCAACAATCTGTGGCAACAAAGAATGGCCAAGGGATAAACAAAGATGTAAGCCTTTCACAAGACCAGTGTCATGATATTGAATGTTACACTCATCTTGTCCAATATATTAATGCATATTTCAGCTTATAGAAAGTTGATATTCTTGTAGGAATGAGTATCTTGCTTGTATGAGAACTTGTGTGGCAAAAACAGATCATTCTGGACAATAACATGGGGTAAGTGGATTAGTTTATTCTATCCCCACCTTCCGGTGCAGCAAGGATTGTGAGGGGCCTGTGAGCCAAATCAAGATGGTCTTAGCATTCAGAATGGTCTCTTTAAGATCCATGTTTCCGGCTAGCTTTCAGATTCAACAAACCAAAGCAGCAGAAGTAATGAAGCTGAGAGAGAGAGAGAGAGAGAGAAGAGAACAAAAAGGAACAAGTCTGTGTTCTTGTCTCCTTCTTACCCTTTTGTAACGGCACAGAGCAACACTTGAAAAGCATGAAAGCCGTCTGCCTATGTGTGCTAACGCCATAAGCAAGCTGGTCACCAATGAACTCCCCCTGAAACAAGAGAACAAAAGCAAAAAGGAGAAAGACCAAAAAACAGAGTCTAAAGAAAAGCTTTCTGCAAGTAATATATATATATATATATATATATATATATATATATATATATATATATATATATATATATATATATATATATATATATATATATATATGAATCTTGAATATATGTGCAAGCAATCCTTACGATAATACATTTGGAGATAGATAGGCTTTCAGGTGTATCCAGTGGAGTTTTACATGGTGCATACGACAGAAAAATTAGAGGTGGTTAACTGAAAAGGAAATCAACATTATTCAATTCAAAAGAGAGGAAAACTGGGGGAAGAAAAGATGGTGGAAGTCGGAAGTCATGGAGGAAAGTAGGGTTTTGTGGAGTGTGCATACGAAGCAAATGAAGGCAACCACCCCAATCATGGCTTTTGCCCATTCGTTGTAACGTAAATATAAGCTTCAGCATGCCAACATGAAGCCCATCTGAGTTCATATCTATGCATCTTTCATGATTCAGAGTACCATACAACAATTATTTTCATGTTTCATGTAGAATAAGCTAATCAAGCCTCCCTAGTCCCCCCTTTAAAAGGGGACCTTCCTCACTCCTCAGAGCCCCAAGCATCCAACCTCACACCTACTTCAGCCATCACCACTCTCGCATGACCTCGGAGGTCGGCGAGCCTCCTCGTGACCCTCGCTGAGCACTTGGAGGAGGAAGAGTCGACGCAAACTGTTCTCTGAGGAGGTGGGAGAGATGGCCGGGCTATCCTTGGACCACCCTTGGGCATTCACCATTGGCATCCTTGGTACATCAACACTGAAACCTCTCTTTCTCCTCCTGCATGAGCCTGCAATGAAGGGCACGTTCACTGCTCTCTTCGTAGTTGGCATGCTTCAAGGTTCACCACCTGCACTGAGGTGGAGGACTTTGAGGTCCAAGGAAGATGGTGCACTTTGTTGTCGCTATCAAATCCTTTCCGAAACATCATTGTCCATGCATGATATTACACTGCTCGAGTCTTGGAAATCAATGTCTCTAATTCTTCATTCTCTCCGATGAGATTTCTAACGCAGCTTCTCATCCTGATCCTGTGCCAACAGGTAACATCATCTCACTCATGGTGTTTCTTGCGCCACTGTAAGCTTTCTCTCATTAATTTCTCTTTCCTTCACAACTTCTTTGATCGTTCAAGCTTTCCGGTGACTGTGCTACTCTACTATCTGATGAACTCAAACGGCAGGCCAACGTTCTATAGAGTGCACAGAAGGAAATCCACTGAAGGGTTCCAATCGGTGCCATATGTCGTTGCTCTGTTCAGCTGCATGTTATGGTTCTGCTACGCATTCCTCAAGACCGACGCATATCTTTTGATCACCATCAACTCGATCGGGTGCGCTATCGAGACAGTATACATAGTCATATACTTCACGTATGCACCGAAGGTGGCAAAGGTGCACAAAATGTAGCTCACGGCCAAGTTTTCTTGACCATTGCTCGCAAGAGTATATATACATACGTCTATAGTCCATCTCTCGATATGTTTGCTTTCGGATTGCAGATATTTACCGCAAAACTGGTTCTGCTTGTGAACGTGGGGATGTTTGGATTGATTCTTCTTCTCACGCTGCTGCTAGCAGAGGGCTCCAAAAGAGTTCGGGCATTTGGATGGATCTGCGTCAGCTTCTCAGTGAGCGTCTTTGTGGCTCCCCTGAGTGTCATCGTGAGTACATAATCTCGACAAAAGTTTCACAGTGAATACATCTTGTAGACTCTATACATGATTTGATTTGATTCGTGCAGAGGCTTGTGATGCGAACAAAGAGCGTCGAGTTCATGCCCGTCTCGCTGTCCTTCTTCCTCACGTTGAGCGCCATCGTCTGGTTCGCGTACGGTTTACTGACCAAAGACATTTACGTTGGGGTAATCACTTAAACACTCACTTCTATGTATTACTTTGTCATCTCAGTCTTTCTGCAGAACGAAGTCACTCCTGTTGTCCTTTTTCCTTTCTCGTTGCTGAATCAGCTGCCGAATGTTGTGGGATTCATCTTTGGGATCCTTCAAATGGTGCTCTACGTAGCTTACAGGGACAAGAACAGGGTCGCCATCGGGCACAAGCTGCCCGAGCACATCATATCGATCGCGAAGCTTAGTGCTGAGAAGGCCTCCGAGATCTATCCCATCGACTCTGCCACACCGGTAGTCCATGATCAAGACAAGGTGGGAAATGAAGGCCAGAAGGAGCAAGAACAGGGCGGTGCAGAAGAGGCCAAGGGAGGCATGGCAGCTCCTCAAAGGGCGAATGAGGCGAACAGCGTTGAGGTCTGACTGCCCATTAATTGTTGGATGGATGGATGGATGGAAGGGAATGAATGGAGCTGCTACGTGTGAAGAGCCACATAAATGTTCGCTTGTTCTCTATATCATCTCTTTTGGTTACTTGACTTTGGTCTGTTGCGAATTAATGAGGTGTTGCTGCATTGGGTTCTCTACCGTCATGTTTTCGTTGCGAGACTTTTGTTTGGTTGCAGATTGTGAGGTGGGCGGAGGTGAGTTGGATATGTAGGTTTATAACGTGTAACCATGATTCTATAACATGATGAATTGGTCACTCATAAATAAAGAGGAGCCAAACATGATTCTGTAATATGCGCAATATACTTGGACGAATAGAATGAAATGCAAAGATCTCCTCCCTTTGTTGATCGGATGGTAGGTATTACTCTGTTGATCAGATGGTAGGTATCTACTGATCATCTGTTTACTATTTCTATAGGAGTTCTAAAATAGATCGAGATTCTTTTATTCTGACGGTGTTGATCCGTCCTCCTTTTATTGTTTTCTTATGATAGGATATATTTTGATAATTTGTTCTCTAACCATTATACATAGTCACATCAGCATCAAGGTCAGTATAATGAATGGCGCTAATCGAGTACAGTACCGTCCCACGAAGATAGTGATGACGTCGACCAAATACAATGATGTCCCATGAAAGTTGGGACGGCGTCGACCAAGTACCGTGTTGTCTCGATCTTCGTGGGATAGCACCACCCGAGTACAACGTCGCCCCAAAAGTCGGGATAGCATTGTGTCGATCTTCGCAGGATGGCACCCCCCAGGGTACAGTGTCGTCTTGGGAAGATCGGGACGATGCCAAGTACCGTGCCATCCCATAAAGGTCGGATGGCACCGAGTACGACATCATCGTTCGACGCCATGGCATGGGGAATACCCCATATAGGCTTCGGGAGTAAGACGATCGCTCGATAGGTCAACGATCATGAGTATGATAGGTACAATTGGTCCCTTGATGGAAGGATAAAAACTTGTCGTAGGGCCGACAACGGGGATCGGTTCCAAGCATATTTTCCACTTAGTTCTAACAAAATATTTGGAAGGATCGAAGTCGGGAGCCCCCTATGTGTAAGGACAGGTGATAAAGAGGGAGATGACCATCCACGGGAAGCTTCCAGGCCTTGAAGCCAAAACCCAAGCCCGACCTCATCGGACAATGACCCCCATCGCTTGAACATCAACGTGGGAGATCCTGTGCACCCGGGGCTGAACCAAGCCGTGCTGACTCCATCTGTCATGACGTAAAGGATCACTATCATCTTGAAATTATTATATCTTCCTCTTGATTTAGGGTTCTTGAGATATATTTTATTCTTGTTCATTTGTTTTGTTTGATCCACTTCGAGGCATCGAAGCCTCTCGTACACCCACTCCTAAACTTGAGGTATCCATCCCTCACTGTGATGATGCTCTGATGGCTTTGTGTAATTCTCTACGTCGATCCTTTCTAATCTTTTCATTTTCGATCTTTCTTAATGTTCTTGATTCTTTTTTCGTTCAGACTTCACAGTGTTATCGCCCTATAGATATTTGTGTTAACATTAAAATTAAGGGTAGAAATTTTCTCTCCAATCTTTTCTTGGCGTTTTTTATTAGTTTATAATATTGATAACCCATGGATTTATTTGTAGATAGTTGTAGGGTTAGGGATAATAATACTCATTTCGTATTTAGGTTTGCATTATGTGAACATTGTTTGTTGTTTTAGTCTTTGATAATGTATCTCTTAGTTTCATTTTATTGAGTTATGTTTGCATTTATTATTTTAAGATCATCATTCATTTATATGTTTATAAAAAAGTAAAAAAAGTATTTAAAATCATGAAAGTAAACTGTTAGAAAAAAATTTCATTCACCATAATCATTACATTTCATTATTTCTTTTATGATATGTCATAATATATATTAGTAGAGTTTTATTAAGTGACCATTATGACCAATATAAAGAATCATAAATGTTTTGAACAGCAAGCAGACTAATTACATGCAATAAATTTTTATTTTAAGTATTTACATGATATTCATAATAACATAATAATTAATTTTACATCTAAAAAGTGAAGACGAAAGAGTCTACTTACATATATGTATGTATCTCATGACTCTATATTGTTAGCAAAATAAAATCTTTAAACAAAATCAAAATTTTTGGATGAGCAAAGTGAAATAAGAAGATCTCCTCCCTCAATCTTTTCACAATAATTTGTTGATCCTCCGTTTACTCTTTTAATCTTTTCACGAATTCTAAATCGATCAAGATTCTCTTCTTGAGATTTATCATTCTTTTTTTTTATTTTCTTGAATCTTTCTCGTATCCTCCTCTTGATTTAGGGTTTTAGACGATATTGAGATTTAACATATCATCTTGTTCATTTATTTTGTTGGACTAATTCGAGGCATCGAAGCTCGTGACACACACGTGCTCTCAAACTCATGGTATCCGGTCCTCGCTATGAATCGCTTTGACCCTCGTCCCTCTGACCCCCCCCCTCCCCTCCTGTTCTTCTGCCTCCTATTCTCTTTCCCCCACTCCCCCTCCCTCTGATCCCTGCTAATCTTAGAATGGTCATATAACTAATAGAATCTTAGAATCAAATTCTGTCTCGTTGCAAAAAGAGAAGCACCTTAATTAATCCAATTAATGGGTGGACTAAGGAGCCAAAATTGGCGTCTTGATCTTTGTGTGACAGGATCGGGCCCAAGTTGGGTTGGGCTAAGAGCAACCTGGGCCCCTTTCCCAGCCTGCGACTTACCCTCATCCATTCATAACTGGAGTGACTAGAAGCCGGACGTAGAACTCGCTATCTATCAGTAGGCAAGTGATGTAAGATGAGCATGTGGCTGAAATATCACCAATCAATCTTTGACTGATTCAATTCTACTTGTATTGGTGATTTAGTCTCTCTCTTAAGACGAGAAAACATCAAGATAAACAAGTCTGCTCATCTGTTTGGTGTTTTTCTGATATTTTAGACCGATGTTTCCGCTGCATATACATGGTGAGAACATTAGCATCTAAGCAGCTTGCTTAGCCTGTTTAGTTTGCTTAAATTACTATTCCTGATACTTAGCATCTAAGCAGCTGGTTTAAAGTATCGATCCGCATCGTACAGACCGAATTAGTTCATACTTGATATAGTGAATATTTTCGATCAATCAAGACTCGATATATTTCCATTGTCACTCTATAATATGTGAGTCCGAGGTGTCTCGTAATTTTACGGTGTGTCGTAAGGGGCATATAGTTCTCGAGCACAATAATATCGGAAAATAGATCGACAAATTCTGATACTAACAATACCGATCAAGATATAACCATAAGTTCAATAGCACTCGATACACTAATTATTGTTTTTGTTTATCGATGAAAGCAAACTGAGAAACCAATTGCATGGCACTCGAATTTCTTGAAGAAAGCAGCATCAGAATAAAGCCACTAGGAAGGTGGGCACAAGAAACAGACATTATCAAAAGGCTAGCAGAAAAACCATGGCGTAAATCAAAAAGTCTTATATTATAATAGATTGTTGACTCAACAAAAAGGACATGGGCATGCAATTGTTCTTTGTCCATAATGGTCCATGGTCAAAGCTTAGGTTGCTTTCCTGCTCCAAAGGCATCTTAAACAGGAACAAAGCCTTCCTAGTAGAAGCCAAAAGATACACTTAGATATGAAACAGGTCGACACTGGTGTTGCAACACTTGGTGATGCTGAACGATAAGAAAGATTGGTACATCTCCAAGGCCATATGAGCCAAATAAAGGTCAATCAATGTACCTTAATCGTTTCTACTTCACATTTGGTGAGGATTATTACGCACTTTTTTTTTCGTATGCGCATCTAATTTCCTGTATTTATAGTCTATATAATAATAAACATTGTTGAGAAACTAAATTGTGTGAGTAATTTCGAGGAACAATAATTGGAGAACGTAACTACAGAGAGGCAAAGAGAAAAAGGAGGGAGCCCGAGATTGGACGTTGGGCCACACACAATCTTGTGGAGATTCGCGCCATGGGATCGCGCGTGCGCCGGGGCGGCCGAGCTGGCGGCATCGGGTATCGTGGAGGCACGCCATTGGCCTAGCACTCCGACAAGGATGTCCCAAAAGAACCGCTTCGTACGGAGGAGGAGGAAGTTGGCGGGCGTTGTTTGTCCCCCTCACCCAACTCTCTCTCTCTCTCTCTCTCTCTCTCTCTCTCTCTCTCTCTGTGCACCTGCGATGGACTGAAGGTTATGACCGTCTATGACTGAACTCGAAGGACTATGCCTCCATGTGAATGCAAATGCCGCCCACCTGTGCGACCCATTTGAATCTTCTCTTCTCTTCTCTTCTCTTCTCTTTCTTTATCAGTCGGTGTGTGGTAGTTTGGAGAAGTTAAGAGGTGGAGGATCCGCACTGCCATTTCCAACCTTCAAATTATCTGATATATATATATATATATATATATATATATATATATATATATATCTTTAATCAATGAAGAACTCAAAACTATTTTCTCTATCAACAGTACATAAATGTTGCATTGTCCCACTTCAATCCATGCAGACTTGGTAGGACATATATACAACAACAACAACAAAAAAGAGAAAAGAAGATCAAACACGGAATTTGAGAGTAACATCAAAAGAAAACAAACCCAACTTGGTTTTTTTTTTTTTTTGGATTTTTACTTGTTGAGATCTTTCTATACATATGATCAACATCATCATCATCAAACAAAGTTACACTCCTTTCTTCATCACTACCATGCATCTCAAACCCCACATAACTCCCACCAACCCTCGGAAAACCCAAAGGAAGAAAAAAAGAAAAAAAAAAAGGAAGAACATTAGAAAAGAAGACATGCATCCCACAAATCCCATGCATATTGATCTTGCACCCAAAATGGAGGACCTTAAAAAAACCAACCTCCCCTTTCCTCTCTCTCTCTCTCTCTCTCTCTCTCTCTTCTCTTTCACTCTCTTTGTTAAGTAACCATTAGATAGAAAAACGCACATTGCTTATAAAAGTTGGTGTTCTGCAGCTGACATTATAACAGGAACATCTCACTATTAATGTTGTTATACTGTTTTGAGGTTTCGGATGTAGCTGGTCTCAGAGCCAGAGGGCGCCGGCTTCCTTGAGGAGGGGGACGAGCGTGCCGTTGATGTGGGCGGCCATAACCCGGTCCATGGCCCCCACGAGCTTCCCGCCTATGAAAACCACGGGCACGGCGGCTCCGCCCGCCGCCCCGCCGCCGAGGAGGCGGGAGAGGGCGCGCTCCATCTCCTTGCCGCGCGGGTCTTCGTCCAGCTCCACCACCGTCGGGCTCACCCCCATGCCGCAGAAGAGACGCTTCACGGCGTGGCACATGCAGCACGTGCTGACGCTGAAGATCACCACCGCGCTCTCCGCCGCCAGCCGCTCCACCCGCTCTAGCGCGTCCATTGTCGCCCCCCTCGCTGCCGCCGCTGCCACGTACCCCCACGCCTCTGCCGCTGCCGCCGCCGCCTGGTAGTGCATCCTTGTTCTTCCACCCAGGTTAAGCCTCGGCTGAAGCTGAAGCCCTCTCTACGGAGTGTTTGAGGAAGCAGAATAGCTCAAAGGAGACGAAGAGGAGAGACGGACGGGAAAGCTGCCGCTTGTGGAGAGTTTGGGAAGAGAAGGCGGGTATTTATAGGAAGAAAAGAGGGGCATTTTGAGAACAAAAAAGATAATAGTAACGAAGGGGTAGAACGGGACGTTTGCTGGAAAACTGTGAATAAGCTCCTCCTGCAAAAGGGAAAGTTTATGGTGGTGTGTATGTTTAATCGCTGCTTCAACTTCCATAGCTTATGTCATTCCTGTTGTAAGTTCATTCCATGTGAGGTTTACGTAGGCAAGTGAGTTGATTCTTTATTTGTTTCAGATATGGTCAACCATGTTAAGAAGCATTCGATGCAGTATTTCTCAGAAATCATTCTTTTGGAAGCCAGAAAAGAAATATAAAATATAAAATATAAAGGAAGGGAGAAAAGAAAAAAAAGAACATTACAGCAATATTTTTACTGGAATTGCAATAAAACTTTTGTGCTGCACAAGTGTATGAGTCTGAACTTTAGAGAACAAAACAGTACAAAAACATATATCAGCAAAGAAGAAAAAGAAGAAAAGAATAGAAAGACAGAAGAGGAAGGCAGGCTTTATCAGGAGGATATAGGCGTGTCGGGCAAATGCGGCTGTCATCGTCCTTGTTGTCGGGGTGGGGTCTGCGCCGTGACCCGACCCCACATCAACTAATTCTGAAGCACTTTGGAGAACACAACTGCCCTAAGAGATGCCCGCATCATATTAATATTATATATATATATATATATATGTATATATATTATTCATCACTTCTTTTCATTGTATTTTTTTTATCTGTTTTTGTTTTTTAGCTTTCTTCTTCCTTCGTTTTCTACGTGCACTTTTCCCTCCTGCTTTTGCCCTCCGATGTGCTTTATCCAGCGGGCATCTCTACTGAGAGGAGAAGAAGAAGAAGAAGGGACATGTTTTTATCCATTTTGGATCAGCTTTTGTTCCTCACTGCTTTCATCCACAAATCATCGGTAGTTAATCCATGCAAAATCTGCTTAGGTGGCTACATAACGGCCGTTATTTCGGACAGTGCACCCGACGAGCGAGGTCAATGGTCAAAGTGGCCCACCACCTGAACCCGGAAGGGCGGGCCCCGGGGGTGAGATAAAAGGGGGAGAAAGGTGTGGTTGTGCGTCAGCACGTGGGAGCCCAAGCACGTGGGAGGCAGGGAGATGATGGTGTCGGCAGGAAAACGGCACGTGGGAGCAGGGACGGGGCAGCCCGCCGCGAATATTAAAGCCCAGGCGGACGTGTAGAGAGGTTGATGAGGGAGGGGCGAGACTCGGAACACGAAGCGAACAGATGGATAAAGAGACGACGGGGGAACAAAACAAAAAGCCATCCTTTGCGTGCGCACGTTTACCGCGGCCAACACCATTCTCTTCCTCATCCCCGACCTCTGTCCCTCCTCTCTCTCTCTCTCTCTCTCTCTCTCTCTCATCCGACCTCCTCCTCCCCTCATTAGTTTGATATGGAGGGAGTGTAAGAGAGAGAGAGAGGCGGTGATTGTGATCCCTAAGAAACCGTTCCCAGTGGATGTTGCATTGTGTGGTTGGGGATGAGGGGGTTCAGAAAAGTAGCAGTAGCAGTAGCAGCAGCAGCAGCAGCGGAAGAGCTGACTTGGGTATGCGTACACAGAGACCAAGAAAGGAGGAACAAAAGAGCAGCCTACGCACGAGAATAAAGCAAAGAGGCGGAAACATATGTACCTTCCACAGTGGGCTTTTCCGAAGCATTCTACAGGTGGAATAGATGCAGCAGACATGTCTTCCTGTACGTCCCCCATTAAAGTAGAGATATGCAACTTGGAACACATTTACTCTGTGAAACAAAGAGAGAGGAAAAGGGTCTGCTTGAGAACCATAAAATTCTACCTATTATTTTTCCTGCCAACACGAATCTATCAACTGTCATTTTTCTACTGAACTGATGAATCTTATTATCTCTTAGCCGGTTTGCGTGTGCAAAGACCTTTGCGTGCAGCGGGAAATTAACAACACATAACTAGTAGTATCTAAGCGAGTTCTTCAGATATAAAGATAGAATCTTGGGATGAAGATGTCCACAAGTAAACAAGTCAAAAACCGTATCTACTGACTGCATCAGTCTGTGAGAGTCGGTTGCTGGACACAGCTTTTGATGACCATTCAGGAGATAGAAGACAAGTATATGGAGTATCACAAAAAATCCGAGTCAAAGCGTAAACTTTTACTACAACTGAATGAGACTGTATGGGGTAGAAATGGAGGAAGGAAAGAACAAAGTTGGTACCGTGTCAGAAGTCTTTGTCTGGTGGTCTCCCTTTGTTAAGTAAGAAATGGCATGCACCAGCCAAAGCCCCTCCCTTCTTTAGCCATCCACTATTATTATTATTATTATTATTATTATTATTACACCCATCCCACTGGCCATTCTTTCGGGGTTTGGCTTGCCGTTAACAAACGCAGGAGGAGAGCGGACATGACGGCATCTGCTTGAGGCTTACGTGATGCTGGTTGACTGCTGACCTGTCCTTCTCCTCTCTCTTTCTCCTCCTCTTTCTCTCCTTTCGTAAACCTGGCTTAGCTATTTCTAAAGAGAGAGTGAGTGGTGTGGGCGTGGCGAGGCAGCACATCCAACCTTTTTTGCTCATGTACATGCTGGGACTCCTCATCCAAGCTTTTTCGATGTGAATCCAGGATGGTGGCACCACCTGCACACTGCATGCCTAGCTATGTGTGGGGGGGGGGGGTTGGGAGATGCCATCAAAAGTGGTCATAGATTGTGGTCCGCTGCTTCAACCTTCTCAAACATCCAGCGGAGGCAAAAACTGTGCACCAGGTTGTGATCCTTGAGACTGTTGGGTGTAAAGGTGAAGAAAGCCACACCATGTTGTTTGCCGGCATGTCTGCTCCCAAGAATCAACTCAGCTAGCCTTGTCATGAATCATCATGCCATTCCACGTCAGGTTTTCTACCTCTCCAATTACCATGCAATGTGTATTATACATTTGTTTTCCTACTACTCCTTCTGCTTGGTTGCTTTACATGTAAGTAGTGTACGTGGTCCTCCAGTAAATGAAACGTCGCTCCCAAGTTATAATTATGGGAGTAGGAGACATGCTCATGCAGCCGAGAAATGGGGCTTCATGCTGTAATCATGGGGCCATAATGAGGCCGGTGGTCAAATTAAGTGGGGGGAGGGAGGGGGTGGAAGGAGAACAGGGTTGGGTTGGAGAGGATCCCACTCCATGATGCTGCCTGCTCTGCTCCGGTCCCATGCAACCACGACACAATTGGATTAACCGGTGTGGTATTAATGAGCCAAGACACCAAGATTCATCACCACCATGACCCACCGGGACTTGGTTCATAGCCTCGGGAGGTGGCCTTTTTGGTAGATTGAGGAGTGGCGTTGGGTAGATATCATCATGGGGTTGCAACACGGGGGAGTAGAAAGAGGACGCAGCAGCTTCCAGCATCACCTCAACGAAATGCTACCCCAAGTTTTGGGTACAACAGCTTGATTCGGTCTCTCCCTTTCCACGACACAATCATTAAGATGTGTGCTGGTTTTGTTGAATTGAATGTGCACTATCTTTTTACATTTCCATATGAACCAGATAGTTAGTTCCATTTGACTTTACCATTAGGTAGCTTTCCCTCTTACTAGGCCTAATGGGCTGTCTTCTTTAGGGTTTGCTTCACTATCCAAGCCCGTCACAGCCCAAATTCATACCAATCCATATACATAGGCATAAAACCTAAGCTTGGTCAATATATATATATACATACATATATATATAATGTTATATATATATATATATATATATATATATATATATATATATATATAATGTTATATATGTTATCTACTCTGGATGATCTAATTGTTGAGGAGGTCATGTCATTGTTATATAAAATAAAGTTTTGGAACTTAAAAAGATCTTGAGGAGGACAGGAGAAGCTGATTTAGGATACATGGTTATTGGTAACGGATGACAACCATGATGAGGATGCAGAACAAAGCTTCTCGTTTATTCCATCACTTCTTGAACTTTGATGTAGGAGTTTGGATCCTCGCATCAACATAATTCATATGTTTATTAAGATAAAATTGTTCCATAATACAAGTATAATGCTGTACATTTTTTATATCACAGGGAATTAGATAAATTGTATTTCTTTTTGTTTTTCCACAATGGCTCGTATATCTTTTTTGAATGATAAATATGTTTATGTCGTTTGTCTAGCTGTTTATGTGAAGATGAAAAGTCAACCTGACCTAGTTCATGATCCGAGTTGTAATGCAATAGGAGAACTCCTCATCGCAAGACGATTGACGATGATCGAAGATGTATATCTTAAAATGGAATCAAGTTATGACATACCTCCACTTATGATAAGAGTTATATCGAATACATTTTATGATAAGAATCTATGTTAAAAATTTTAATATACATTAAGATAAAAGTATTGATAGGCCCTTTTTATAGTTGGGTATCTTAGCCATTCACCAATTAGAAAAAATATATTTGAATTGAAAAAAAAATAAAACAAAATATTAGTTTGATTCTTATTGACATGAAAAACTCAATTCATTATAATTTATTCTTTTCTATTCCATTACATGTCAAACTTTAATCTTAGATGAATATTTCTCTTACAAACATGTAAGATGAAAAAAGATGTTTGATTTTTGTTGAAAGGATCAACTTTGAAAAACCTATCCACTTTTGAATCCTCCCATTGTTATATGGGATTTGAAGTCCAATCATATATGGATATAACATTAGATCGATCTAATAAGACCTTTGGTTTTTCTATGGAGATACTATTTCGTAAATTAAAGTTGAATTATTTAATCATCCATTTCAAAATGTAGAGCCTGCAATAGTATTACTTTATTTTCAATAAGAAAACTAATTAGTTCATTATTTTATTACTAATCAATATTTTATTTTTATTTAAAAATATTTATTTGTAAATGATCGTAATGTTATATTCTTTCTCAATCAAATCGAATCTTACTAATTGTGCATTGGTGGGAAAAAGAAAACAGTAAGAAAAATATTGGAACATATTTTAGAAAAGATGATAGAGGATTTTATTTAAAAATAATAATTTTAATTTGTTTTGATAATAAATATTAGAAAAAATTATGATGTGGACTGTCTTCTCATGGGATCAAACTTCCACGAAATGCTTCTAGCGGTGTCGTGGCGGCCTCCGCATTCTCGGGTGGGTCCCGCGCGAATAACGGTATACACCGAGAGAGACCTGATTCTGATACGGTCCAGCACTTCTGGAAGATTCTTCTTGATGAAAATATCTTTCCATCCTCTCTGACGCCTCCAGAAGGAACTGGAACATCTTTCCATCCTCTCTCGCGCCTCTAGAAGGAACTGGAACATTTTTCCCTGCCCTCACCGTCTCGCTTCTTCTAGAATTATCCCTTCCTTCTGCTATATATAACACGCATCTGTTTGATCCCAATGCACAACAAAATCGCAACCGACGTCGAACGAGTTCCTCTCAGAGCTTTCAACCAACACAGATAGGGAGAGATGGAGAGCCCCTTCTTCTACTCGCTCGATCCATGGAGCGCCGCTGGCCGCCGGCGCGGGCAGAGAGACGTCGAGAGCCCCTTCTTCTACCCCGCCGATCCATGGTGCGCCGCTGGCCGCAACTACCCACACGGCCCTGCGACCGTGCCCACCTCGAATCCTCGCGTCGTCTCCATTCCCGTCCACTTCGTTAGGTCCGAGGAGGCCCCCGCCGTCACGAAGCCTTCCAGGGCGCCGCCGTCTGAGGCGGTACGGTCGTCAGCGGCCGTCGCCATCCAGAGGTTCTTTAGGGGCCACATGGTGCGGAAGAACGTGAGCATCGTCTCTCAGGTCGCGATGAAGGTAGAAGAGATCGATCGGAGGGTTCGTACGGAGGTGGAGCGGCTGAGGGCGGACCCCAAGGAACGGCTGCGGATGGGCGAGATGCTAATGTCGCTGCTCCTCCGTCTGGACTCCGTCCGCGGGGTAAGGGAGTATCGGAAGAAGGCGATCCGGAGGGTGATCGCGGTCCAGGATTTCCTGGATTCGATCTCGTCCCAAATCCTAGAATCGTCGAATTCTCATTATTCTGAACCACTGTTTCCGGCGGAGACGCATCAAGATAACCGTGATTCGGATGCCGACCTTGAAGAGGCAGACGAGCCTCCCAAAGGAGGTAATTTCGATGGAGAGTCAGCCCTCGACGCCAACGCCGAAGAAGCCTCGACTCAAGAGTGCCAAGACCCGGATTTTGCTGCCGCCGATGAAGCTGCCTCTCAGCAGAGCCAAGATCCAGTAGTGGCCATCTTCCAAGATGCCGAAGCACAAGATAGGGAACGGGTGTCTGATGCTTCTGATGAGGGATTTGAAACCTTAGATTACATCGATGACCTCGAGAAAGAAGAAGCGAAGGATGAAGGCTTCGTGGTGGTTCCGATGGATGAAGCTAAAGCTACCGACACTTCTCCGACAAAGGCCCACTCGGAGGCAAAATGCCAATGCGACGAGGCTGCTACGGGCAAAGCTGGCGTTTCTGATTCAACAGAGCAAGAAAGCAGGGAGACGACCGCTGTCCCCTTGGAGGATGCCCCGGAGGTCTCAACGGATATGGTTGACGCTTCAACCGGGGAGGCAGGATCGCACATGGCCGACGACTCGATGCACGCAATGGCGGAAACCACAAAGGATTCAACGGACGCCTCGGGGATGGGGGAAGTGCTGAAGAAGGTGATGGGGGAGAGCGAGAGGCTGCAAGGGCTGGTGGCGGCGTTGTGCGAGCGGAGTGCGCAGCAGGTCAGTCTGATGGCAGGGCTGTTCGAGAGGGTCGAGCACTTGGAGCGGGCGATGCAGAGGATGGAGAAGAATAAGAAGAGACGTGCAAACCGCCCTCTTGCTTCCCCGATCGATAAGAAAGGAAGCCAAACGAAGCAGTGATTCCGTCGTTTCTTGGTTTGCAAATGCCATCTCTGCTTTGCTTTGGTTTGGTTTTGTTTCTTTGGTTCGATAATATAGTTTGTTCTGAAGCTTGTAAGAGAATAGATGAACAAAGAGAATTCGTGTGGAAGAAGTCGAGGTTGCCTCCATGTCTTATTTAGCTAGCGGGGAGTTTTTGATAACGTTAGCAGAGAGAACGCTCCCTTCAACGAACCAAAGAAAAAGTCGATTACCAACCAAGGAGTATAAATCGAGATTTGCAGTATTCTATTAAATGCGAATCGAAATTGGTGTATTAAAAATCCACAAGCCGAAAAACCAATTCCTTCTATCTTAGAACAGATTTGAGTCTCGACCTTTAAGGCTTGACCGCTTCCGTACTAAGGTTTTTGCTCGCCGTCTCTAAGCTCCGAACCGGAATTCACGGGGAGAAATGGTATGCCAAATCTCCCTCTCTCGTCTGTATCGTGGAGTTCTTGTCTCATTGAGTTTCGCCTTTGAATTTGTTTTGCGCAATGGTTTTCTCTGATAGATTACTGTTTTCGTGGATTTTGGGATTTGTTGTGGAGTTTCGTGACCATGAATTGTTCCATCAGTTAGGCTCCTAAAAGAGGCTGAAGAGTGCCAGTCCTGGCGAGGAAGAAAGCGGTAATCTTTTTGGCATTGTTGAGAAAAAGTTATTCAGTTGGTCTGGGTGGTGATCTCTTGCTACTGATTGCTGTGATGGTCTGGATGCCAGGAGAAGGTTGCAAATCCTTTATTCGAGAAGCGGCTGAAGCAGTTTGGGATAGGAGGTGCTTTGCCCTCGACGAGGGACCTGCGCCGGTCTTCGAGAAGCGGCTGAAGCAGTTTGGGATAGGAGGTGCTTTGCCCTCGACGAGGGACCTGCGCCGGTTCCTGAAATGGCTGAAGGTTGCCCGGATTCAGAGGAAGAGAAGAATCCTCAAGCAGCGGCAGAAGGTCCCGCCAGCACTGAACCAGTTTTACCAGAACTTTGGACAAGAATCTTGGTATGTACCATCTATTAATCTTTTCTCAGCTGTGGCTTCTAGCTGTTTTTTAATTCGATTAGTAGATTTATGAAAAAGAAACAGCGATCTTGATTCGTTTCGTTGTTCACAATTTGATTTTTTTTTTGCTTGAATTTTTGAAAGTTTATGAAGACAGTGGAAAATATCAGTTAGCTGAAATTTAGATGAATAGAGAATAAAAAGGTATTATTGTAACATGCTCAAGTAAAAGAAAGTTTAATTTCTAACTATTAATCTTTTCTCAGCTGTTGCTTCTAGCTGTTTTTTAATTCGATTAGTAGATTTACGAAAAAGAAACAGCGATCTTGATTCGTTTCGTTGTTCACAATTTGATTTTTTTTTTTTTTTTTGCTTGAATTTTTGAAAGTTTATGAAGACAGTGGAAAATATCAGTTAGCTGAAGTTTAGATGAATAGAGAATAAAAAGGTATTATTGTAACATGCTCAAGTAAAAGAAAGTTTAATTTCTAACTATTAATCTTTTCTCAGCTGTGGCTTCTAGCTGTTTTTTAATTCGATTAGTAGATTTACGAAAAAGAAACAGCGATCTTGATTCGTTTCGTTGTTCACAATTTGATTTTTTTTTGCTTGAATTTTTGAAAGTTTATGAAGACAGTGGAAAATATCAGTTAGCTGAAATTTAGATGAATAGAGAATAAAAAGGTATTATTGTAACATGCTCAAGTAAAAGAAAGTTTAATTTCTAACTATTAATCTTTTCTCAGCTGTTGCTTCTAGCTGTTTTTTTAATTCGATTAGTAGATTTATGAAAAAGAAACAGCGATCTTGATTCGTTTCGTTGTTCACAATTTGATTTTTTTTTTTTTTTTTTTGCTTGAATTTTTGAAAGTTTATGAAGACAGTGGAAAATATCAGTTAGCTGAAGTTTAGATGAATAGAGAATAAAAAGGTATTATTGTAACATGCTCAAGTAAAAGAAAGTTTAATTTCTAACTATTAATCTTTTCTCAGCTGTTGCTTCTAGCTGTTTTTTTAATTCGATTAGTAGATTTACGAAAAAGAAACAGCGATCTTGATTCGTTTCGTTGTTCACAATTTGATTTTTTTTTTTTTGCTTGAATTTTTGAAAGTTTATGAAGACAGTGGAAAATATCAGTTAGCTGAATTTTAATTCGATTAGTAGATTTACGAAAAAGAAACAGCGATCTTGATTCGTTTCGTTGTTCACAATTTGATTTTTTTTTGCTTGAATTTTTGAAAGTTTATGAAGACAGTGGAAAATATCAGTTAGCTGAAGTTTAGATGAATAGAGAATAAAAAGGTATTATTGTAACATGCTTAAGTAAAAGAAAGTTTAATTTCTAACCTACATGTGCCTCTCTTATACCGAATCTAACATGCTCGAGAAACAAATATATGGATTCTTTAACCAAGATACTCTCATGAAACAAGTTTCACGAATCATGAAAAACTTTCTCAAACATGAACTGAGCTTCAAAACTCTTGTATTTGAGTTATTCATTTGCTAATTACAGTTATATATCATAGGTTCTTATTTCCGTATAGACTGGATATCACAAATGATTCATTCCCCAAATTTGTCAGCTCCTTTAAGTAAAATGTAAATGACTACACATACCTTTTAACTACAAGGTAACTCTGTTTCACCATTCCATAATCATGCTAAGGGATAACCTTCTTGAGATAATGTTCCAACCAAAGCCTGCTTGTTAAGCACCACAACTTGCCATCATGACTTGGTATGCTATTCATCATTTTATCAATCATGTCTTCTTTTTATGTACTCTCATCAAGTATCTAATCTTTCCTCCATTATCTGTTTTCAATTATAGTGTTTCAAAATTTTTTTTTTTGGTGCAATACAACTTATATGCAATTACCTTATAAACTTACGGTGTACTGCTGTTTGTAGGAAGCCACTGTTGCATTATGTCTTTTTAAGTTGGCGAGCTAAAATGTGTTCCAAAGTGGCAATCGGACATAAGATCTACATCCATTTAAATTTTGACCTCAAATAAGAAGAGTACAACCAGATCTGTCACTACTACTGTGTCTTTATGATTTGAATATAATTATGAAAGAATATGTGGATTTCTTAGCTCAGTTTTCCTACTCATAAGGTTTGATGGTAGATCTTCTGTGACTGCAAAGGTGTTTTGATTTTGTTGTGTCAACTGGAATCATCCATGAATTACCTGGTTTCCTCTCTGCATGTGTGGTAACATTACTTTAATCACAGGTTAGAGTTTAGCTTAGGTTTGTTACAATTTGGAATGTTTAGTGTTTTTACCTTTTCCTTGTGCTTGTATAATTCAATGCACTGAACCAAAGTCTGCTGTTTGATTCAGGACTTAGAATGCTATAGTTTACATTCTATCCATGAAGCTGAGTTTTAGGTGTATCTGCACCTACAAACCTGTTCAAGATGCTTCTAAAGTACCGACCTGAAGACAAAGCTGCAAAGTAGGAAAAGCTTCTAAAGAGGGCAAAAGCCTGTTGTTGTTAAGTACAGTCTCAATCATGTCACTTATCTCATAGAATAGAACAGGTTTTAAATCTTCACATTTGACGTCATACATCAAATGTATGAATCTGGAATTTTCTTTTCTTGGGCCAAATGCCTAAGAAGCATATATAGAAAAGCATTACACTCTCTTCTACTGCAAGTATATACTTTTACACTTTCTATTTGTTGGCTAATAGAACAAGGCACAGTTGGTGGTGATTGTTCATGATGTGGATCCTATTGAGCTTGTAGGTGCCTTCTTTGTACTGACACCATTGCTAAGCTTATTTCAGTATGCTGATATACATTTGCTGGCTGTACCAATTTGAATTTCTTCAGATTGATTGTGATTCCAAATTCTTACAGATCGTGCACAAGAAAACAACATCAGGTCCTATGCTTGGCCACCGTGAAAAATGAGGATAAATTGGAGTTCAGCAAAATATTAGAAGCCATTAAGGTGAAGAGACAAAAGCTACAGTCATGCATGAATTTTATCTTTACGCTGTGAGCCTTAACCCCATTCCTTGACGATTCCACTTCTTCTTGCAGGCTAATTTCAATGATAAATTTGATGAGATCAGGAAGAAATGGGGTGGTGGGATCATGGGATCCAAATCCCAGGCCAAAACAAAGGCCAGGGAAAAGATGCATACCATCAGAGGATGGTGCTGAGTTAGATCTTCTCTCTGTGTTGTTACTCGATGATAAATTACCTTGAGCATATTTTTTTGACTTCATTACGAACTATTAAAAGGATTTTGTACTTGTTTTTAATTAAATGCATCTCTGATCAATTGATTGAAATCAATCCAATCATGAACTAAATTGGTGGACAAACAACAATCTTCGAATACAAATCCAACATTTAGCCCGCAAAGATCCTTATTCGTTAGCTAATTCACCCATCAACCGAATCCCATCCGTCTCATCCCCAGATTCGTTAATCACGACCGTCCCTTTACCAATTATAACGCTACCCATTCCCCCACCCTGTTGTCTCTCCGCCACTGGCAGACGAGTCATCCCCCTCCCGCACGCGTCGTGAGAGACGAAAGTATGGCAGAAGGCAACAACAATGCCAACAGTTCAGTGGCGCAGCAGCTCCTCTTCCAGCAGCACCAGCAACAGCTCTTCCTCTTCCAGCAGCAGCAACTCCAGCTCCAACAGCAACAACTGCAACGCCAACAACAGCAGCAGCAATCGCAGCCATCCGCCCACCATCAGTCGCCTTATAATCTCTTGCAGCAGCAGCAGGCCATCTCCCGCTTCCCCTCCAACATCGACGCCCACCTCCGCGCCCCCAGCCTCCGATCCCTACACTTCCAGGCCCCTACGCCGCCGGAAGTGGCGCAGCCTTCCTCTTCCAGGCCCCCATCCTCCGTTCTCCACCATCCACCGCAGCCCCAGTCGGCGAGGCCCGCAGCGGTGGGCGTCGAAGTCGGGGTCGGGAGGCCCGGGAACCCCGTGGAGGTCGAGATGGCGCAGAAGGACGCCTTGATGGTCTGCAACCCCGACTTCAAACGCCCCTTCGCCTCCGTGGAGGATGCCGTTCTCAGGTATGCCCCACTTCTGGGGCTTTTCTTTTTTCGGTTGGATCTTAGATCTGTAGCTCCCTTGCGATCCTAGGGTTTTGTTGCCTCTTCCCTTTTTCTTCAAAAAAAGAGAATTTTGGTGTTGGTAAAGAAAATAATTTCGTTGGGGAAACTAGTGTCTGATCGATCGATAGGATAAAGGGGGGAGAGGACGAGAATCTGAGGAGAGTGAAGTCACAATGTATCCCCAGGTTTGTTCTTAACTAGCAGTTCTATTTGCATCTTGTTCTGCGATAGGTAGGCAGATCAGAAGGAACAATGAAAGCCCGATTGCAAGACAAAAAAGTGCTGTATGTAGATATCTTTCCAAATTCGATAAAGAAAAAGGGATTTTTTTCTTGTACTAACCAACATAGACAATCTTTGGTACTACCACGGAGCTACTAGGAGCTTCAATTTTCTTTTCCTATATTCTATATTTCAGTTTTGCTAGTTTTCTTATTAGTTGCACCTTCAGATCAACAAACTTTGTTCTGTAACAGATATCATTCCTCTTCACATGAATTCTCTCAATAATTTCATCAAAATGCTCAACCGGTTCTAGGCTGCAACATAGGTCTGTAAGCAAGTTCCTTGAGGAAAAAGTGTGAAGAAAAACATAAAAATCTCTATGCTCATGCTTTGAAGGAGAGTAGCGTAAGGCTTGGATGATCAATGCCCAAAAATATGCCTCTGTATATGATGGTTAATAAGAATATATGTACTTAATAAGAGGCTACACAATAATATGAAAAAATGTTTGGTTTTTTTCATTCCCTATTTCTTTTTTCAATCTTGTTGAGTAACTTCTTTACGTTATCACATATATGTTGAGGGGGTGACATCATCCACATGTTCATGTTATTCGAATGGATGGTAGCGACTAAAATGATACTTTTTTTCAGTACACTATGCTATAACAAGAAGTTCTTTTTGATTTATGGAAAACGATTATATACCAATGCAGTTTAATTGTCTAAGGTCAAGTAGCATATTTAAACCTGAAGTGTTCCAGGCATCATGCTAGATGGCTCAGTGAACTGTTGACCACAGTCCAAGGTTTTAGGCTAAGGTGCACATGAATCTAGGTTTGCCTCCTCGACAAAGTTGTTTTCCCTTAGATTCATGAGACCATACTACATGTTTTACAAATAGAAAAGTTTCTTATGTGACTGATTGCAAATGGTAAAACATTTTTCCTTTTGCAAATATAACTTCACCTTATGCTGTGTCTATTTGGAATAAAGGCTTGTTGATTAAGTTCAATGTATTTAATCAAATGGTCACTCTTCATGGAGACAACTAAAGGATTTCATCATGAATTATGGACTTAAGGATTTAACGGTAAGATTGAAGTATAGAATCGAGAACTAGAGTGCATGTACACTTGTTCCACTTCAACTTTGACATGACAAAATTGCTTTGTGCTTTAGTCAGTACAAAACCTTCACTAATGAAAGAGGCTTCAGGAGAAAGTAGGCAATTCTGCCTTGCTGCTTTGTGAAATTTGTCCATAAATTTTGAGCTCGATCTTGATTTTGATAGAAAGCGCATTAGCATCATTCTAAACCGAGAACAAATTTGGTTCTTCCATCACCAGGTAGTTGGTCAAAGAACTCAGGAAGATGATAGCAGAAAAAGATATGTTGTATCAATTATCTTGAGGCATTTCTGGTTTGTAAAGATCTGCTTGGTAACGAGCAAGGGGCCTTATACCTTACAGACAATGTACCAATAAATCATCAGCGATGTGATTGGTTATATTGATCGACGTGGGATCTATACTATAGTCTCAACTGGTATATTGGCACATAATGGTCCGTCCTAGAAGAGTTCCATTATCATTATATAAAACTATAATCCTTAACTAGAAGGTGATCAAGCATTAGAAAAACAATATATTGGAAAGTATACATGGCAAGACAAAAAGTTGATCAACTAATTTATTATGAATTAATTTCTCATCATTGATGGCTGCATTACTATCTGCACAGGTTTACAGTGATTTTTTGTGTACTTGGAAGTCTAGAAGGATTGCTTTGTGTTTGTAACTACTGTTAGAAAGATTTGGAATTCATTAGCTTGCATGTGACTTACATTCTTGCACTTTATTAGTTTCTCATTTTCAATCATACTCCTATTCAACTAATTTATTGTACTTTTTTTATGGAGTGATTTACGGCATTCTGTCTAGAAAACTGGGTGGCTAGATAAATTGGAACCTTCATGTCATGGAAAGTTCTTTTTAATGGTCTTCGCCATGAGCATGTCTTTAGCAGATCAGATCACTGTCTTACCCTGAAATGTGCTGTTATGACTTATTTATATTGCTTCAATACATAGTGTGATTAAACTGACTTTAAATAATTAACTTTGCATAGCTGCAAGGAGTTCATTGTACCTGTGTGCTACTTGTCTCCTTGTCACATCTTCCTGTAGCTTTACTGCTTAGCTTTTTTTGTCGTTGTGGATCATTCCATGCAGTATTGTATTGCTTATCATGTGGAAATCACAAAACTTAAGATTAATTGATTATGAAGACCATTAAAAGGGTTCATTTCATCATTTGCTTCTGACTTTTCAGACTGCTGCCTTACCATGTGGTTTCTGATTATGAAGCTGAAGAAGATGACAGAATCCTTGATGGTGATACCATTGGTCATATTATTTCACGACTCCAGCAATGGGACCACAACATTCTCACAAAGATTGCAGAATTCACTACTTCATTTGAGAAACAAGTCCTTGCTTTCAACATAATGTCACAGAAGAGAGCACAAGGAGAATTCAGGTCAGAGGAGAGGCTTATGATAGAGCAGGCTTTAATGCAAGAAGAGAAGCAAGCCTTGCTGGAAATAAGAGCAGAAATGGAATCTAGAGAGAAGGCTGGTAGGGAAGCAGCAGAGGCCAAAATGCGGATGGCAATGGCTCAGGCTGAACATGCTCGAGCAGAGGCCCAGGTCCATGCAGAAATGTATGCTCGTGCCCCGATGAGGGTTAGTACTGCTACATCCCTCGGTGACGAGGGTTCTGGCCATGGTATGGGGCAGGAACAGGGAGGTAACATGGACGAAATTCATGGGTGGGGGAGCGCTCAAAGGGAGGATGAAGAGCCATCGCAGGATTTTTTGAATGATGAGAACGGAACTGAGAATGTAGACACCAGAGCACAAGGTGAATGGCGAGAAGCTGGTGAGCTGGACCTGAACTCCGGGTGATATAAGGTTAAAGTTGGCTGCTCTTCTGTGGAGGAGATCCAAAACTCTTTCCAGCTTGCATTTAGTAGCTTATGCACAAAGTCGGTCGGTCACAAATTGTCAAATTTGACATGAGCAGATGTGTCATGTTGACAGAGATCTATTGCTGCATTTATTTAGAAAAAAGAAAAAGTTTCTTTTCAAAAAGAGAATACAACTCTATTGCTAGATCTAATTCGGCGACTATCAAAATGCAGCTGTGGATCAGATAAGTTGGAAGCCTGTTCATCATGTTAAGCAGCTTTTTATATCCTGAAGATTGATTTTGGGCAGAATGATTAGAAGGCTTACATGGCTATACCTTTTAAGCATCTTTGTTCCTTAATAGAATGCTTTGCTGCTGAAACTGAACACATTACTTTCTGGATATATTACTAATAGGCAGGAAATACTTTGGACGGATATATTACTAATAGGCAGGAAATACTTTGGACAATATCCCTGAAGAATTAAGTTGCTATTGTTGACTGATTGTTGATTACAAACACCATGGTTGAAACTATATTTCTGCTTGGCATTGACTTGGAGATTTCTTGGTACCATGCAATTCTGAGGCAAGAGTATATCTACGTTATGAAGCATTGGATCTCTCGGAGACTCAGGTAAAATATCAAATTTTCACCAAAAATCTTTGGATTTCTCTATACTAAGAGGATTCATAGCATATAGTCCTTGTTGTTTCATATTCCAACTTTTGTTTCTCCTACTTGTTGCCTTATTGTCTTTCGTCTAATGCAAGAAGCATCAGAAGAAAATAGGGTTTCAGAGGCAACACCTGTAGACAATTTGTGGATAAGGAGCCTTGTAGCTTCCTTAAAAGGAAGTCATATCCAATTCTGAAGTCCTTTTAAGATATTGACTTGCCATATGGGTAAGTAACTCTTGCACACATAAGAGTAATATCATACATGCATCAATTACGTATAGCATCCATCCACTTTGGTATTCTTTTTGTTCATTATACTGATATTACAGGCAAATGGTTGGGTTGAATATAGCACCAGAATATATTCTTCTGCTAGATATTTTAGTATTAATAGTGACTCAACAAAAGCCTACTATTCCCTTTCTTCCAGAGCTTGGGCAGAACCATACCCAATAGTGACTCTGATTCCTTTTTTCTGCAAAAGGAATCCTAAAGAAATCTCCAAAACAAAAACAAAAAAAAGTTGTTCTTAATCCTTAAACCATTGACATAAATATAATTAATAACTCAAATTATGAAATGATTTTCTTGTCCATGCACCCCTTTTTGATGCAGAGGATAAGTGTCATCTGCCCTCCTCCAAAGCATCCTGGCTTGATGATGTGACCAGATTGGTTTACAAGTAGCTAAGTAACACTAGAATATGAATATCGACTACATAGCACGCTACCCATCTCAGACAACTGTCATCTTTTGTTATGGCCATCTTGGCAGTGCTGAAAGGAAGGAAGACCATGACATGAATGAAACCCTAATCCAAAGGGTACAAGGTGGCGGTAGGATCCTTCAAACTCGTAACATGTTGTGATTGGTATCACGATCGTCAAGACTCTCGAAGTAGATACATAAAACTTGCATACAGATCAGACTGGTATGTTCATACTGCAGGCTGCTGCTTAAGAGTTCAGGGTAGTTATTCACAGGGTTCATATTGCAGCCGTTGTCTTCTTTGGCTACTGCCACGGCCGGAATCGCCCATTGTCGTCTCACCAGCAGTTCACTTGCAAGCTTGCAGGCGACATCCTGAAGGCCCTGTCCCATGCGTACCGGAACTTGACAGAGAGCGAGCTGGGGATGCCCTTCCCGTCGTTGACGAGGTAGCCGGTGCCCTCGCGCCGGAACAACTTGGGGTCGACCGTGGCGGAGCTGGCGAATCCTTCCGACCGCAGGAACACGTTGGTGATGGTGCAGCGGCACAGGTTCTTCACCTCCACCTGGAACACCGGGTCGTAGCCGACCTTCCGCCCCGTGTTGGTCTGCTGCACCTGAACGCTCGACAGATCGCACCGCTGGCTCGCCACTGTCAAAGATTCCGACACACAGGACGAGAACAAGGATCACCACCTATGGGTCCTCGGAAAAAGCAGCACCTCGAGATGGGAAGAGGGAGGGCACGTACCTGTCGCGAGGAGATGCAGGAGGAGTGCAGCGGAGAGGAGCTTCAGGACAGCCGCCATTGGAATTGCTTCGTTACAATTGGGTGGGGAGCCTTCTACCGGTCAGTATATAGAAAGCGGTCGTTTTCCTTCTACTGTTGACAGATCAACTCTGCTTTCCACTGAGCTCCTGTAAAATTCGATATCTAATTACTGGGTGGGGAAATCCTTTTACTTTGCCTTCAGCAGTGGGAGGCAAAACAGTAGTGTTCTGCTTTAGTCTCCACCATTATTCTGAGCCACAACTTTGTGGCATGTTAGGCTGTGGGTTCGCTTTTACCCTCTCCTGCATTAGGCTTCCTTCTCCCTTCCTTGGACTCCTCCACTCCATGATCCAAAAACTAAGCAGGAGACCAAGTCAGTATCGACAACAACAAGAGACCGAGAGCAGGAGTTTCTATGGTCTTTCATCTTCACTTCCGGGTCCTCTTAACAATTCTATTTCTTCAGAACGTTTGTCGTCTTCCATGCTACGAAAGTCGCCTCATCTTTCAACACCTACTACTCTCCACTGAAACCAAACAGTAGACGGAGTTTGAAAGTTGAGCTTTGGTCAGAATGTGGATCCCAATGACACAAGTTATATCTCATAGTGAAGGAGAGATGAGGGTTCTAATGGTGTTGATGGGAGAAGACCCCCCAAACCAAGGAAACATGTTTGTGCAAACAATTTGAGCTTTCAGAAAGAAAAATAATGGTGTATAGATCGAGCTTGGGCAGGCTGATGATGTTGATATCAGCCCACAGGAGGAAAGCAGAGAGATCAATCAGGGATGGTCACTGCAAACTTAAAAAGTCGGAAAAGCCACCCAAGAGGCCAATCCTCGCTGATCACCTAAAAGTTAAGAGATCCTATCAGATACTAAAAGCCGGGATTCATGATGATTCAGATGAGTTCCTGGAAACTTTATGCACCCCCCATCAAGTCCATGCACATTTTTATAATGCCAAGAACCATGAGACCTTATCAAATCGACAAGCCATGTGTCGATCATAGATAATTCAAAGTGCCGACAAATAAATCGATAAGGTTTCCTCTTCCTCCTCCTCCGATACAAAAAAAAGGTTACTAGACTTCGTTCCGCACGATAAATTTATCTACTCATGTTAGTCATTTAAGTTCGACAGGCCTCGAGGAAGAAAAAGAATTAGTGGTGATTTGAGTTCAACAAGCCTCAAGGAAGAAAAAGAATTTTGATCACCAAGAAAACATCAAGTTATTAGAGAATGAGGAAGAGTGACACATTGCATGTCTTTCGAAAGTACACACACCTACTTCGAGTTAAAGCAGCGGAGTAGAATAGCGCCTACACCAGAATGAACTAAACTATGTCTGGGAAAGCAGACTTCTTTTGCATGCTGAATCGTTCCTAACTTCGCATGATGTAGTGAACTTTCTTAACCTGCGTTAAAGTAATGGCATGACTCAGAGTTCTCCATGAAGTGGCAACATCAGAGTGGGATGCTGAGCCTCGCATCAAAACATACCACTCTTTGTCATCCCTTTAGGAGTTGATCAGAAACATAAATGCAACTGAATCATCTCTTTTCTTTTCTTGAAGAATAGATTGTACAGCTTAATCATAGCATCATAAAGTTTAAGATAGCTAAAATCTTTGTTCTGCAGTTGATTCGGCCTTTGTGGGTGGGTCCAAGTAAATGTGGGCCATATAGCCCGGCCTGACCCACCCATCGACCTGTAATATAGAACCTTGGATTTGGAACCCAACCGAATCTAAACGGTTTAACGAGATTTGAACCATTCGACGCCGGTTTCGATTTGGTTCTCAATGATGGGTGTGGCACTGGTACGAGGAACTGAAGCTCTGGTCATTACTCTGGGAAGAGAGAAGCATATGATTAATCTGTAGACCCTTCACTGCCTTGATTACTTGTTTAGAGATTTCTTCCTGCTACTTCAAGATCAATCAACAGAGAAGAAGCCGCATGAATTGTAAGAGCAATGGACAGATTAAGCTTCTGGAAATCTACATTTGTACATGTTCTTTACAGACTGGTGTTGTGTGTACTGTCGTTAGATGTTTCTATGAACGGTGATCAGGAGTAGGACCTGACCAACCTGAAGCTCTGCAAGGAAGCTTTGAGGAGATTACCGAAGAGGAAGCTGGTGGCACCAGCAACCTCAGGAGGCTTCGGAGCGAGAAGAGGACTCTGCTTCACCCTCACCACCATCTCCCCGAGCTGCCGACATATCGAATCGATCGTCTTGGCTTCCACAGGTTTGCCCGACATCTCCGAGAGGTAGAACGTATCCGATGCTTTCCCTCCCTGCGTCGAAATCTCTGCTCTTCTAATCGTCAGGCCATTCTCTCGGAAAACCCTCGTCACGTCTGAAAGCAGGCCAGGTCTGTCTTCTGTCCTCAGCACCAGCTCCAACCCCTGGGTTCGACCGAACAATGGTACTTGAAACGGCGAGACAGAGATCATGAGCAGTTGGTAATGGCTGGGATCGAGTGATGGATACCTCTGTAGTTCGTCTCTCGATGGCTGCCTCGAGGCACTTGATCACACGCTGTCGCTCCGCCTCAGAGTTTATGGGGCACCCATCGACGTGTCTGATGTAGTATTCCTGAGATCACAAGGCTACCGATGCTTAGCGTGCATCAAATAACAGGGAGAAAGCTCTGCAATGGTGCGATCCTATCCTACCTGATAAGCTTCGTCGTCTCTCGTGTCAACCGTGCCATGAAACACGACGTACTGCATGTCCGTAAGCGTGCACACGGTGTCGAACAGAAGCTTCGGCCGGTCTCTTGACCTCAGAATGACCACAGAGTAATCCTTCTCGGCGCAGTCCATCACGGCAACCTGAGGCCTGGGCTTTTCGTCGCCGGCTCCCACAACCGTGCTCTCGTAGTCCCTGTCGCCGAACATCATCTGATGCAACCTCCTCTCGGTGTGGGTGCGATCCTTGGAGACCGTCATCCTACCCATCCTCGAATCGTTATCGCCTCGAAGAACATTGCAGAGGAGCTCCTTGATGGTGGAGAGCCGCTCAGGGTCCTCGACCGCTGCGCCGGTGGACTCCTCGGTAACGTGTACCACCGCTGCAACTCTGGTGTTGTGAGTCCATAGCTCAGCTTTGGCCACGCTACAGTTTCGGTTCGCTAGCACGGCACATATTTCCGATAGCAAGCCGGGCCTGTCGGTGCCGGTCATCTCGATGAAGGTGTGCTCCTTTGAGGGCACAACATCCACCGAATTCCCAATTCTAGGGAAGAAGCAAGCATCTGATCCGAGCGACTGTCGACATAATGTTGTATTAAGCACAACAAAGAAGATGACAATGCCATGGTAATAGCTGGAATCCTAACAGTAAAAGCTTACATTTTGTATGCAGGAGATGATCTCTTTATCTCGTACTTTATTCCCATTTCTATCAGTCACATTAAATACTGAAGCCACACAAACAAGGATCAAACTCAGCATAGTTTCTTCTCGAAAGAGGATTATTTTTCTGTGAGATCTTACCATCCATAAACCAACTTCCATCTGAAGAAATGTAAGCCTTTGTGATTATGAGGTTCAGATCAGTGAGGACTTGAATTACCTCTAGTAGAATCCCATGCTTTTTAATGCTATCCACCTTAAAGAACAGAGAGAGATAAATAAATAAATAAATATATATGTATATATATACACATGTATATAAGCTAAAAGCTTTTGCAGATGTAACATGCGCAACAGGATAATGGCTTTGATGCATGAAAAGAGCTGGATACTTACTCTGATTACAGTAGCGTTATCACAAGCATCATTATCTATCACAACCCTGCACCCAAAACCATAAGATCAGATGTGACTTTGAGGAGGAGGAGGAGGAGGAGGAGTTCATCAGCACATCTAGTTTTTGAAGGGAAAAGACTGAGAAGAGACAAATGGGAAAAGAAGGAACATGATGAATCTAAATAGTATTATCAAAGCACCAGAAATATTGGAATCCCTCCTAATCATGAATAAGTAGATTGAACAGAACATGCTGGAAAAGAGAAAACCCAAATATATATCTATAAATATCCTGATTTCAAACAACCAAGATCCAACAAGTGATCTATGTATGAATCATAACATGGATAGGAAAAAGAAGAAGAGGAAGACCAGAGTGACAAATCTGCTAGATGATTGTCAGATGCAAAAACTCTAATTCGATTACTACAATCTCAAAACACTCCAGAAAGTACTTGTCAACAAAACAAAGCATACAAGCCAAAAGCCAGAACACGGAAGATCTTTAAGCTACAGATCTTAGCTGAAGACAAGCCCTTCAGAAGCGAAAACACAGTCAAGCGCCAATCCATGCAACACAGCAAATCCAGGAAGGAAGAATCAGAAGAGATCTGTCGAGCAGAATAAGAAACAACAGGAAAACGATGAATTCTGCTAGCCTCAGCTAAACTTGAGCTCCAAAGAACAAATCCAACCAAACTAGAAGAGGAAGAGGAAGAGAAAGAATCGATGCTGCAAGCTACCTTGGGGGGTTCATCCTCCTGATGAGCTTGGCATACTCATCATCGTCCACCTCCACCACCGAACAGCTCCCCATCCTCGCGGCAACTTTTGAGCCCCCCCTGTGTAGCAACGCCAAATAAGTAAACCAAGTCCAAGGAAACAGAGAGATTCCTCCCTCGTCTACATCAAAGTAGAAAGTACACGCGAAGAAGAAAACAGAGTAGGAAACGGGAGGATGATGGAATAAGGAACGGAGAAGAGTGACAGCACTACCTATCTTGACTTAACGACCGACCGTTCCTCGTGGACTGCTTCTTTACCCAATTTTTGCCGACGTTTCATCTAGTGATTGGTTATTCTAGCTGTTTGGTGTAAAGAAGGGATCTCCGTCCACTCTGATATTTGCACCCTTTTATATGAGGAGAAAGTGGTGATGGAGAGGGCGAGGTGAGCGGAGGGGGCGGCATAAGGGGAAGATTGGGAGTTAGGTTATCAAGTCGGACGTTAATTGCTGGAGTGGTCGTTGCCACTTGGAGGCCGGACCGGACCGGCTGCCGGTTTACCCCACCCGATGTTGGATTAATGACCTGCTTTGTTGCATTGGATTCCAAGCACAAATATATATATATATATATTAGAGAGGATAATGCTGAAAATTAAGGAGACAAAATTAAATCAGAACATAATAATGATAAAAAATAAATAAATGGCAGTTTGCTTCAACCAGTCTTTTAAGAAGGCTTAACACAATGCTAATAAAATGGAGCACTTGATCTGATAACAGGAAATTTTAAGACATGATAAAAATTGGATCTCATTGGACTGATCTGAAATAAAATGAAACTCAGACCTTAATTGATTTACGGAACACTTGATCTTAAAAATATTGAACTATCTTCGTTTCTTTATTTATTATAAAAGATATTTAAATTTTTATTAAATATATGCTTTTATCAGTTGATTTGTCAGCTCAACCAATGATCTAAGACTCGATCGATCGGATATTAATAATTATGCCTTTGAGTGTTATTGACATAAAATTATACTAAATAATTAAAAAAATAATATTTTATTATCGACTACTTTGATTAGACTATATAACTTAATTGCTAATAACTAACCTTGTAGACTAATTTTGTGACATTTGAGAAACATATATATGTAATGCAACTTATAGACATTTATATAGCACGATAAATAATTTTTATTATACAATGTGATATTTTATCAAACTTTATTTTTAAGAATATATATATATAATCTTATTATGCCTTCATATTATCATTGTCATCGTCATCATAATTGTTATTATCATTCAATCTTATTTTGGAGTAACAAAATCATGTCGGGTGATTGGGACCATTGCCATCATTATCTCATCATCCATAGCAACACAAAAATATCAGGTGCTTATGGGTCCCAAAACATACCCACGTTGTTCTCGATGCGAAAAAAACTCATCTTTTTGAGCAAATACTAAATGATCCTCCTTGATTAGAACCACATATTCTATAGCTAGGGAGGTATCGAATGATGTTATTTCAATTTGGACCAATGGTGGGGGGATCTTATGTCCAAGGAATATCATTGCACAGGAGCTGTCATGGGACCAAACATTATGAGGGACTGAAATGTGGGATTGATTATACATTTAATGCACATGTTGCGTGGGAAGCCAATTAGGTCAAGTGGCCCAACTTTGTGGCTTCTATAGTGCAGTTTAGGTGGGTAAGGAAGCAACAACACAAAGGAGGAGAGAAGACTTTTGCAAAGAAGATAAAGATTTATTAGCCTTGTATTTGTAGACTGATCCACCCATCAACAAAACAAAAACAACTCTCGATAAACAAAAAGAGAAAACACTTGATTTTCTAAGTTTTCTGGTCACTATGTGTAGTATATATACACTTCAATTCCTTTCACTTCTTTTTCCTATTTCATCTCTACTGATTCATTTAGATAGATCAATAAATAAATAAATATATGAGCTTCAAGTCTCATGTCAATTTCAATAACATAAATCAATGAATTAGTGAGTCAAGCAAAAAAAAGTGGCTGCATCATGTGACTAGGTCAACTGAGACCAGTGATTTCCAAAGGCCAGTCATGGCTACTCATGTGAGTTTTGTTCATTGGTCTCCCTTCTCAAGACATCCAATATAAGCATCAGCTTATAGAAATACTTTGGCTCTGCAGTGAAAAGGACCAGAGTCAAAGCTAAACCTTCACAGTGAGCTACTCAGATCAGCCAAATCTTGGAAGTTTGAGTTCTGTTCATTTGTTTTCTTGGGGTCAAAACATGAGGTTGTGTGGATGAACTGTTGCCCAATCAATGACTTTGTGTTTGTATTCTTGCAGAATCAATTGCCCTTTGGTTGGGTTAAGCAGCCAAATCATAGAAGACTTGGAGAGAAGCTGACAAAGAAGACAGTGCAAGGAAAGGAACATAAATCTTTTTCTTCTACAGTTGTTGCCTGCTTCCTTTGAATGCTTATAGAGAAGAAAAATGGAGTTGGGGCTAAACCTGGATGATGAAGATTGATTAGGAGTAAGAGAGGTCGGTCGGTGGTTAAGCCTAACTTAGAAGAAAAGGTTTTGATTAGTTCAAGGCAAAATAGGGTTGTTGGTGATCTAAACAGCAAAAGATTCACAATGATGAGCAACTATCTGCACCAACATCAGTACAAACATCAAGTAAAGTTCTTTCTTTTCTTCTTGCCGGAATTAATTATCTTTGAGTCTTTGGGTGATCTTTAGGCAAATGGAAGTTTTGGTCTTTTGACATGGAAGGAGGCCAAAGGTCATCATTATCCGATCATAATCCATCTCCAATTTTAGGAAGAAGTCAAAGGCACATACATGGCTAAGCCATTGTTTAGAGACCAAATATTTCACATTCCTGTTGCATGACATAGCCAGTGGTGTCATGATCATGATCATGATCATGATTATCTGAAAGGAAAGGAGATTGACTTGAACAATGCAAAAGACCTTAGATTCACGAGACATAGGTGGACGCAATGATGGAGAAAGTTATCAACTTGGAGAGGGGACAATGTCACCATGCAATGGAACAGCTAAAGACATTTTGTGACACACAAAATATGTGTAGAGATCCATATTTTGTGTAGAACATGACTAACTTTCTATGACGATATTTGTATTTACTTATAGCTTAACGAGTTTGAGCCCCTAAGTCGATTTGACCTAAATCATGAGCTATATTTATGTTCACAACATGCTTAGGATTTCCAATAAAATTGATCATCATCTTCTGGTATGATTTAGATTCTTCATGTTTTTTTTAGGGTATTTCTTCCTTTATAACCACTATTTGTAAACTGCTCTTTGAATGTTGTTGGGCCCCAACTAATGGGCCACATTAGTGGGCTTATTTGGGTTTCACTTCTCTCTCTCTCTCTCTCCGGCGGAGGATCGCCACCAAGTCGGTTCTGATTTAAGTGGTCATGGAAAGCTTTGGGCGCCTGAGAGTGAGAAAATTGAGTTGTGAGGTCAACACGTACACGAGCGTACATAATGGTCTCTGCAGGATCGAGCCGAATCTATGGGGATGATCTCAGACTACAGGAAGTTTCAAGGAGAGATTTCGGTGGAATCGAGCCAAAATCTTAGGGATCTGATCCAGATTTCATCCAAGTATCTGTCTGCCGACTCAGTCTTACCTGGCATTGTATCTAATTAGAGCATGGGTGGGTGGTGGTGGCTGTACGGAGTGGAAGCTTCTTACCCTACTAACATATATTGGCCAAACCTTGGCCCCACTACCTATGATTGAATCGGTCCCGAAGTATTATGATTCCAAGTGACACAGGATCCGTGGCAGCTGGTTGTGGGCTCACCAAATCTTAATGTCGGTCGACCCGATCTCCGTACGCCCACCCGGCTGCGGAGCCCAATAAATTCCCTCACCCACTCCGATGTGGTCATCGTATGAGCATCCTTGTCCTTATAACGGTTCCAACAGTTATAGCGGTTAACACGCATCTGGTCATAATGAGTCTATTTGATGTGCTCATAATAATATTGCACGGTGACCGGAAAAGCTTATGCGACTTCCCCCGAGCGGCGGTTGGGAAATTAATGCTGGTGTTCGTACTTAATTGTCAGTGGGAGCAGCTCATAGGCTGTCCTAGAATTGCACGAGATGAACTCCGTTGTCCCTTCGGTGCCTCGTCTACATGGAATGAAAACAAATTAATTGATCCCACACGCTAAGACGTCCGTACGGTCGCTAATACAGCATATCGAAAATAATAATAATAATAATAATAATAATAATAACAGGAAAAATCAAGCAACCATTTAGAGTTTGAAGATGTGTGATTACTTGACTAGAATAAATATAGTTAGCTTATGTTATCTATCGTTGATCAAAAACTTAGAAGGGCGAGAGAGAAAGAAAATCGTTGTTATAAATTTTTTGTAATTTTTTCTTACATAACATTCATTTTTTATTTTTACATAATATTTTTATTTATAAAAGATCTAATTATTATTAAACTCTGTGTAGACTATTTTTTATCTTGATTTATTCTTGCTTTTCATAATCTTACCTTGCACTATGTAGTTATCATTATATATATTTTCCTTATCTCGCTTACTTTTGGCTTTTCTCTTCTCTCCCATCACTCTCTTCTCCTCTATTCTTATTTTCATTGATCTCATCTTTCTTTAGATTATCTCCTTTCTCTCTATCTTTTTGTGTTTGTTCTTCTCCCTGAATTTTTCTTGCTTGTTTTCTCTCATCCTAAGTGCCCCTAACCCACAAGCAAAAAGCATAAGAGTCATTATTGGCTACCAACAATGGAAACTAGTTAACCCTAGAATGCTATTTATTAAAAGCTTATCTTTGTTTGACATACGTACATCTAACGATGAATCCTCTTAACTATGATACAACTATGTATGGTTTGTAGCTACGTGCTTATAAGGGGGCCGACAATGGCATCTCCTCTCTCATCTTCCTCTTCGGTATTCTTGAGCTCTGCACTTATCATGCAATCGTTGATCGTATTTTGTCGATTGATTATTGTCGTGGCCTTACCTCCCTCCTCCTCTATGATTATGATAGTCAAAACGTTCTTTACCACTTCATTCATTGTTATAATATCGTACTCCGCACCTTCGACTTTTGTTTCTCTCTTGAATCTTCATAATTAACATCGATATCGGAGCAAAGAAGAGTTGGATGGAATAGAGATCACAAGGAAGGCGAGAAGGGTAATATCATATTAAAAAAAAAAAAAGATGATGTGTGGGAATAGAAGAAAATGAGTGAGGTAGGGAAAAAAAAAAAGGGGGTAAAATTTAAGATTTTTTTAAAAATTTATATTTTTTATTAGAGGGAGAGCAGCGGATCCAAGATGTGGCCGACAAGATCCCGGTGCAGCGGGGACACGCGGACACGCAACTGTATCGCTCGCACCGTCCGCCAACCGACCGGTCTCTTTCGGTGTCAGCTGTCCCCCACGCGGCCCTGCCCGGGTCCTCTCCTCCGGCATTTACACGTGTCGCCGCCTGGTCGGCCCATTTCACTGTTCCCAAGTCCGCTACTCTCCACGGTTCTCAGGGAACGGGATCCGCTCCGTAGCGCGTGCCGGATTTCGGGGACCACCGTTTAAAACGCCTTGGACCGCCGCCCCCCATTTGATGCACGCCGTCATTGACTTTTCAAAGACCCGCTTCTTCATTCGGACATCAATATCGACTATGACATAACGGGACTCGTTCTCAGTGTAAACAGTCTTATGACGCCTTAAAACTATTAGATGTACTTTTCGAACCTGCTTTACTATGTTTTCATAACATTTCGATCCTACAGCCATGAATCTGATTCGAAGACAAAGGTTTATGGTTCGGCATCTCGGTCTCCATCCTCCTTTTTCTCCTATCAACTTGATTTGCAACACATTTGTCCAGCAGCTGGAGACAGAGCTCCTCAGGACTGCAAAAATTCAACGGAGATTTACGCTGCACTCAAGCTGCTTTCGGTAAAGCCGAGACAAAGCTTTTGAGGTTGTGACTTTGTGTCCGCTTCTTAGATTGTTTGATTAGCAACCAATAAACTATCGGATGGAAAGTTAATGATTTTTCTACTTTTATTTTTTTTATTGAAGTGAATCCCAAGTCTGGTCAAGAGAGAGACAGAGAGACAGAGTGATGAGAAGGAATGAATTGAATTGAAGTAAGGGACAAGAGTTGGATCTGATGTGGTGGAGGAGATCGGGACATGTGTTTTGTTCCATTAGACATGGCTATCTCCGCATCGGATCAGCGACCTGACCGCCATCATCCCCTCCTTGAATCTCTCACCTGTTTGTAGATTCACAGTATGGCAAAACACTTCTGGAGAAGAACATTAATACGGTGTAGTAATAACGAAACAAATCGTAGTATATCTGCAGATGTCAATTGGAATGCAGTCAGAAGAGTAGCAGCAGCAAGCAGCAAAACTATAAATGAAACAAATAATGCTGTTATACGTTTCTCTGGTCCACCGATAAAAGACACCATAGAAAGATGTGAGCAAAGATTCCACGACAGTAATCCCATGACCTCGAACTTGCAAAGATTCTTATCGATCCAAACAATCATCACTTGTTCTCATGATTTCTCGATTCCATTGTGTTGAAATGATTAGGTTTACTGCCTCTTTGCAAAGAGTTTGGGTGCCGTCACAAATCTGAAGCTGAAGACTCCTGCAGATTAGGCTAATCTGGGCTGTGCCAAATGGTACTAAATGACCGATGACAACACTTCACAAATAAGGAAAAAAAAGGTTATCCTTCCTTGACTTCAGGGAGATTATCCAAATCTATCAGCATGTGCCGATGCGCCAAACGTGGAGCCATGAGGGAATATACTTGTGCAGATTCTGTCATCGACTGCATGTGGTCAACAGTTACCGACCATAGATTCCAACAATTCAGTGAGACCATATGCTTTGTTTACACCTTGTCGGAATCCAAAACTGTTCATCTCTTTTACAGCTTGACCTTTTGACAAACTTCACCTGTACTGGGTTAAGTTAAGCAGTCTCCTCCTGCCTGATGCCACAGATGCAGGTCTACTGCATCGGCACATGTGTAAGTGGTTGGACAGTGTGTTCACTGTCAATCCATGGCAGAGATCAAAGCTAAAGAAATATGTGTCTGAAGATTCCAGCTATCCTTTGATTCTTATAGTATGCCAACAATCTTTGACCCACCTACTACTTCCGTATCCCTTTCAAATCCGTGTTCATTACAAGTTCCCTGTCGATTTGGTTCGTGGAAAATTGATTGAAGCATATACCAACTCGGCACAAACATTTCCAGATACAATAACTACATAAACTGGACCTGCTTCGGAGGATTGAAGAGGAGAAAGTGGAAGAAGATAAACTTTGTCAATGGACTAGATTCCATTTACAGCAGACAACAGCTTCTCATACATGTTAACTTCCACAGGCCAGTAGCACCCACTCAAGGCCAAAGTCATGGTGTGCATGGAGTTAGATGACAGATTGTGAGACAAGTAGATGCTACATAGACCAAGATTAGTTAAGAGGAAATGAGTCTCTTGAGCTTGATCTGATCAACCCTAGGTTGTGTAGTATCTTCTCTGATCTGGACCTGAAGAGGCTACCAAATGAGAATTTCCCAGTGTTTTCTGTTGATGAATTTGGATTCGCCTCATCCTTCACCTGCAGAATCGTCTGCCCGATTTCGTTCCTCACTGCCTCAATCATTTGGCTGCAAACAGGATTTCCTGATGAATCTGTGACATAGAACACATTGACAGCTTGAGATGCCCTTGTAGTGACCTCAGCTCGGCTGACTGAGAGCCCGTTCTCCCTAAATATGCGAGTGACATCGGACAGAAGGCCAACCCTATCTTCACAGCATAGTTCAAGTTTTACACCCTGGTCATAGTTATGGAAGCATACTGATATTAGACCATTAAATTTAGAAAAAAGGAACAAAAAAATTTTGATTCAGGATTCAGTCAGACCTCTGTATTTCCTCTTCGGATTGCAGCCTCCAAGCACAGAATTAGTCTTTGCCTTTCTCCTTCTGAACTGATGGGGCTTCCATCGACATGCCGAATGTAATACTCCTAACGACAAACAATTTAAGAGAATTAACAAACATTTCAATCACTCATGCATATATCCTGGATGCAATCTTGTTCATCATGATGCTGGATGGTATTAAAAGATCATAATGAGTTGGCGCAAACCTGATATGCTTCAGGCCCTTCAGCAATGACAGTTGCATGAAACACCACATACTGCATATCTGTGAGAGTACAGACTGTGTCAAAGAGTAGCTTTGGTCGATCTTTACATCTCAAGTTCACCATTGAATACCCTTTCTCGGTACAATTCTCTACAGTCACGACTGGCTTGCTCCTATCACTCGCGGCGTCTTCACCATCTGTGTCATCCTTGTCATAATCCCTATCAGCATACAACATCTGATGCAATCTCCTCTGAGTATGAGTAACACCCACGGATATTGCAGTCTTTGCACTCTTGTCTCTGTCGCCTTTGAGTATGTAGCGCAGAAGGCGTTTGACCTTAGCAAGCCTATCGCTGTCATCAATTGGTCCTCCATTCACTTCATCTGTGATGTAAACAACCGATGCCATGCGTGAATTGTGTGTCCAGACTTCGGCTGCCACGACATTGCACTTGAGGTCCACAAGAACCGCAAATATCTCAGATAACAGCCCTGGCCGATCTCTGCCTATTAGTTCGATCGAAGTGTGCTCTGAAGAGGCTTGTATGCCTACAGATCTTCTCAACGACCAGGAGCTTAGTGCCCTTGTTGATAGTGACTGCAAGGTGGACAGTTAATCACTAGAGCATGAATTCTAAAGCAAGGAAATGATGACTAAAATTTTCTCTGATGAATGTAATATTAAGAGGCAGCTACTCTCAAACAATAAGACTAGATACACACTCTACCGAATGGAACTAGTTAGTATCAAGTTTCCACTCATATGGGAAGATCATGACTTCAACTTGGTGTAATTACTAAAGATGAGTATTACTGAAAATAACAAGTTCTACATCTTTGACCCAACTGAAAGCTACAACTTTGGCATCTTTTCTATTCTCTGTTCTCTGTAAGCTTCAAAAATCGTATAGCAAAAGAGTAAGTATTTCAGCCTACTGGAGAACATGTCCAACGCACAGAATATGCGAATTAGGCCAAAAAAATGGAATGGATCCAACTTCTGTCCTGCAAACTAAGAAATTCATGGTTGATTCCCCCCCCCCCCCCCCCCCCCCACCCCTTTTTTTTTGCAAAGCAGACTAGTGATTTCGAATGACAAATAATTTTAATATACAAACCTGTTGAATACGGTCAATGACTTCATTATCATAGATTTTATTCCCACACTGGTCAACAACATGGAACACTGCAAACATCAAAGGAGGAAAACAAATGATATAGATCAAGGAGAAAGATGGTTAAGGAAGACCATATAACACAAGGGAATGGAGAAGTTACCATCCATAAACCACTCTCCATCGGAAGAGATGTAAGCCCTGCTGATGCTTAGGTTGAGATCAGTCAAGACCTGCACCACATCTAACAAGCTCCCGTGCCTATTAGCACTGGCCACCTGCGTTGAAGCACACAATTCAACCCTCAGAACACACAAAGCCATCAACAGAAAGCCCAGTCACCCAAAGGGAAAAGCCACAGCCGAGCAGCTGACCTGCACCAAGGTGGCCTTCCTGCTAGAGGTATTGTCCACAGTGACCCTGAAAGATTGGGAGCTTCACAAACTTGCAGAAACCACTTCAATTCAAACGAAATGTGAACGGACAAGGGAGAAGAGTTCTTACCTTGGAGGGTTCAGCTGAATCACCAACTTTTCATACTCATCATCAATGTCAGCCAAAGAGCCACTGTCCATCATAGCTAGAACAGTTCTTGTACTTGTTCCCAGTAGCTGGAGAGGACTAGACTAGCAGGAGAACAAGAGAAGAAGCTAATGGAACAAAACAGGCTCCCCTTGTTCTTTCTCAACAGTAGTACTGTTCCTTTTCTAGTCATCTATGCTATCTCACTCACTCCCTCTGAAAGGCTATGCCTTTTTATATTGCTGTGCTTGTGTGTTCCCAGTGGCCCTGTGGCCCTTGGTGGCCCTTGGCTCGGGCAAAGGGTAGGAGGGGGCAGAGGGAGAAGAAAAGGCTGAGAGGAGGGATAAAGAAAGTTTTGTTTTGTTTGGCTTGTGTTCCAAAAAAAGGTGGCTCACCATACCACAACATATCATGTGTGGATAGGTCTGTGGGGGGAGGGGGGGGGAGAAGGATGGGAGAGGTTCCCGTCACCAGCCTTCCAAAAGTGGTCTTAGGGTTATGGACAAATGCTTCAGGTGGGCAACAGTTTCATCACCAGAGTGGCTCTTATTATCTTGTTCTTCATCCCCATCTTAACCATAATCTAATGCGCCAGAGACTGATCTGGATTGTGTGAGAGTAGCTCTCCTTTGTTTGTATGGATTCCATTCCCTTTCTCCATCCTTTTTATCTGGGTGAAGAGATTCTCCATCCTGTTTAACCTTTACATCATTTGAAGCATTGTCTATTGATGCTTGAACTACAAAAAGAAACCATATCCTTCCTGAGAGGATTGGAAGTGACAAATACAATAATCCATTTACATTGTGGAATATATGATGCTAAATTTGTTGGATTAGGCCCGGAACCAAGGTTTCTTGCTTGACCAAAATTGAAGGATGTGACATCTGAGACATTAAGACAAATGATACTTACACTGAATCTGACAGATCACAGAACACTTTTCTTTTAGATACTAAGAAAACTATGCTTCTACTATATCTAAAAGCGTTTATTCCTTTCCTTTTACCCAAGAATAAATCAAAAGAAACAAAGGTAGGCAGTGTCAGATCATGCTCCAAAATGAGGTATACAATATTAGCAAAGACTGGGCATGATCAAACTGTTTTTCCTAATCCAATTCTTAAAATAGGTTGTTGAAAGTTTTTTATTAGATTTGGCAATCCTTGTTGACAATGATTGAGGAATGATTGTTAAGCCCATCAGTAGAACTCAGATGACATATACTTCAAATCTGTAATTGTTTTGAAAGAGCAAGTGATCCAAGCTGCCCTCCTGTTGAGCAATCCATATCCTACTCAAGATGGAAAGTGGATGTATCTTCCAATTTAATGATTTTAACCAAATATAATGAAAAAAATGGAAATATACAACCAACCAGCAACTTTGTTAGTATAACAAGCATGCAGGGCAAGTACTGCAACCAGAGAAACAGTATCAGAGGAGGCCTGCTGCTACTACAACTATCATTAGGAGGAGCCTTCTGCTGCTGTAACTATCATTTGCCACATTCTAAACACACACACACACACACACACACACAATTATTTGCCATTTCACCTTTGCAATACTTCACAACTGCTTTACTTTGATGGAATAAATCCACACTGAAAATTTATAATCTAAAACATTTAACTTTGTTTTAGATGAGTTGTAATTCTTGTAGCACTAGTTGCAATTTTGCATTGTTAAAGTTCTTCTTAGATTTAGAACTCATTCTTGAGCAGATAAGTCTGCTATCAGCTTTGATTATTGTATGAATTCTTCAACCTAGCTGTCAAAGAAGGTTCAGGTTCTGTGCAGAAGAAGAACAAAACAAGGAGGAGGCCCATGCTGAAACAGTTTACCAGCGATGAAATAGTCATTGGTAAGATCATCTTCTTTGACTTGCTTTAGCATCTAAAAAAAGAATGCAGGATTTCCCTTGGTGTGATGCATAACAAGAAGCTAAAGACAGCAGGTATTTTGATCAAGAAAGGATTCACTGTCAGTGCTGCCTGCAATCTCTGTTTGGTAGAAGAAATCTTTTGGTGGAGCTGTTTGGCATAAGAAGAGGGGGCTGAGCATCTGCTGGTGCAGCGAGAATAAACAAGAAACATCTGGGATACTATCCTTGATGCCTGTGAGCTGCCATCTTCATAAAGATGCTTGAATTTGTTTGGTTCATTGGGTGAGAGACCTCTTCTTTCCTGTTGTTCCTGAATAACATTTGTGCATTCTTTTCTTTCATTCAGTGATGGGATAGTAATACAATTTCACATCACAACATGGTAACTATTTGCAGGAAATGCATGTGAAACTTCCCCATTTCATACTTCCAACCTTGCAGTATGTCACAGAAGGTAACCAGTTTAAGGTTTCTTCGTCGTGAAAACGGCCGCATCACTGGCTCAACTAGGAATTCAATTAGATCTAAGAGGTAGGTCTTCCCAAAACCTTGAATAAGGTTAGAACAAAAGAATGCTTATGGGCTTGATTATACTGATCCAGGAGAAAATGAGATCCTTGGTAAATGTTTGAAAAGATGTATGGCAGTGAAGTGTGAACTTGTTATCAAGTGTAGTATCAAATGAAATGTAGAGACAAAGATACGATTGACAATTGATATACACTGTAACACCTGATATATTTAGATCAATATTCCTCAAGGATCCTAATCCTTCTTCCTTTACCTAAATTACATGAAATATTTAATAGGCAATATCAATGGTTTCAAAGCGAAACTTGCGAGTACTTCAAAACTGAGGAAATAAGAAGAAGAAAGCAAGAGACTGCAAATCTTAGTCAACACCAATTAGAGCAGAAAGCTTACTTGCTGTTAGGTTAGAAACTGAGAGAGATCACATATCACTTCTTAATGGTTCATAAAGAGATTTCAAAACCCCTCTAGCCATCAAACATCCATTGGAACCTTCTCATGTTTATACTGCTTATTCATCATTCCCCAAGTCTCCTTTACTAAAAACATATTACACTTGGAAGTTGGGAGTTACACGACAACCTCAGATAAATCACTGTTAAATAAAGATGTCAGTCATTAATCTACCATGCTCCGTATGTTAATTTATTACCTTTGATACTATCTGGTGCAATGCAAGGAATCCACGTTCAAGAAAAATAGGACACCTTTTGTGTTTTAAGTATATGTGATATTGACAAGTACCGAACATCAACAATAGATTTGTTAGTTCTTCCATGAAGTTCGATGGATTCTTTTTTTCATCTTATTTCACACTAAAATTCAATGTTCTTGGCATCTGTTTAGTTCATTATTAAAGATTTGGACTCCTCTTAAACCCTCCCTGAGTGGTCTGCTATAGTGTTCAACTTGATTTCTTATCATTATCTTCTTCTTTTACTCCTGTATTTGATGAATATACAAAGTGCAAACAAACATGCTCAAGAACACATCTAAGTTCAAAGGGTTTATTGCATGGCTTTGGATCTATCATAAACATAAATTTCAGTTTGACCTGCTTCTTCCCTAATCAAATTTAGTTAAGAAACAAAATGGGGGTGGAAGAGAGAACAGACATGGCCTCTCTCAAGACATGTGAGCACTGAGCAGTAGCAAAAAAAATGATAAAAAGGAACCTCAGGTACTAAAGTGATGATATCAGAAGCAATTCTTATTCTTGAGGCAACAAAAGTCAATTTACCACTCCATCTAACCAAACAACAAAAAATTCCAAATGGTGCTTTGAACTTTATATACAAACCTCAAGATAAAATCCTTACTTTTAATTCCCTTCCAAGCATTTCAGCTGCATGCATCTGCAATCAAAACTGACATCTAATCATCCAAATTATTCTCAACTAATGAAATGGTTTCAGCAACTAAAGAATCAAGAAAGGACATTACCATTGATTAGGAGCCCTCTTGTGATCTCTTACATGCAAAGAGGAGGCAGAACCAACTCTATGCTTAAAACCAAGTGCAGATAACATCAATCACCATCATCATCTCACTCTCCATTGCCTTTGAACAAACAAGAGAACCATCCAACCAACAGAACAAGAATAACAAAGGAATTCTATTATCTCCTGACAAATCTTGTGCATCTCTCACCCAATTCTCCTGGAAAACCCCCCTCCTATTCTGACCTTCCTTACTCTGCAGACACGTCTCATTTTTCGTTAGGAGTAGGAGATTTTTGTTGTTGTTCTTGTTGCACCTGCTGATGCTGATACTGATGCAAATTGTCACTGCCCTGCCCGATATGCTGATAGAATTGACTCAGTGCCCGAGGATTCAAAATCCTAACTTGCCCATGTTGTGATAATCCGAGCTCCAATCCGGGCATCGGCGGCCTCTGGCCACCCAGCAATGACGTGAAGCTCATTAGATTGGGATTAGTTCTAGGGAATTCCAAAGCAGGAAATCCAATTCTCGGCAAATTCGATGCCACAGGCATCGCAGCTGCCGCCGATTGGAAGAAACTCGTGTCGAATCCGTCGACCGGGGGCAGCCACAGTTCTGGGTGCGGCCGCCCGAACGTGGCCCAGTTAACTCTGCTCTGTCCTGATTCTTGAAACTTGTTGTGGTGCAGGCCGGCGGAGGCCGTGGCGGAATCGGCCAGATTGGTGCTGGCGGCTGCGGACGACGACGTGAGGACAGAGGCCGGGATGGTTCCAGACCCGGTGGCGGCGATGATGGAGGATTCGGCCTGCTGGAGGAGCCACTGGATGGTCTCGCCGTCGGATTTGTGGCCGAGCTCCCGGGTGAGCTGGAAGATGCGCGCGGCGCAGAGGGCGGGCATGCGGACCCGGCGGCCGCGGCCGTCCACCTTGGTGTGGCGGTCGTTCTTGGAGCTCCGCTTCGGCGCAAGGTGACGCCTTTGTTCACCTTTCTCTGCCGTGACCGCCAGGTGGGCGTTTCTGTTGGGCTGGGAGGTCATATCACTGCCTTGAGGACTCTGCCTTCTTCGTAGAGCCCTCGTCTAACAGACCGTAGCAGGCCCAGTGCCTAATGGAAGCTGCGAATTAGCAGAGGCTTCATGATTCATCGGAGACGGAAACAACTGCCGGGATGTATATGAAATAGAAAGCAAAGTGATGGAAAGTGTGGAATTTGGGTTGTCAGGGAAGGAGATGAAGAAAAAAGTTCTTTTTTGTATAGAAGTTGAAGTATGGAGTGACAGAGATGGCGATAAAGAGGGGAAAACAAGAATGAATTTGTGCAAAGATTGCAGTTTGGGTCTGAGAAAGGCCTCCCGAGGAGCAGAGAGGTCCAGGTGCTAGGCTTTCATCGGCATATTGCCTGGGAATGTCAATGCAGTCGGGGAGAAGGGGGAAGAAAGAAGCTTAATTAAGGGAAACCAGATGCCAAAGTCTCAATCTACTGCTTTGTTGGCTCTCACTAGGTGTGTCTTCTTTGTCTGCTTCCTCGACTGTTTGACCTGATTGGTGGCCCGTCATGCCCAGCTCAACAGACAACAATGTCATGGATCAAATTCCCGCGATCGTTCTTTCCTGGAGTCCTCCCTCTCTCTGCTGTGTGTTACAAGATGGACATCATGAATGCACCATCTTTTCATGGTTGATTTCGTCTCTAAACATCATTATCTTGCAGGATTAGTGAATCTTCAGCACCAGAGGGTTCTTCTGTTCAATACAGATATTTTTAGACCCTTGTTGCCACTGTAGAAAGCTGACATTTTCCCAGAAAATGATGAAGCTGACGACAGAGAAAAATGGTTCAAGGGAATTTTTTTTTGTGATTTGTCTGTCATTAAGCCGGATCTTGACAGTATAAGAGATCCCATCGTATGGGTTCTTTGATATCCAATTCAAACTTGGTAAAAACCAGAAATCGGAAAGATTTGAGAGAATGGTATCAAGAATCCAAGACCATACATTCTCTCATAATTTGGATATCAGTTTCATTGCACGCGTGGAATCATTCATCCTGTGTTTCTCTTGCCTCTTCCTTACTGGAAGAGAAGCATAGGATCCTAGGGACGATGGTCAGCATCAAAGACGATGACTCGATTTAAGAGGCTTCTTGTACTATTCTGCAACTCCACTTGGCAGGATATCTTTGAGGATAAAGATGATGAAGACATGGAAAACAACAGACAATAAAAACCTTCTTTTTCAATGCAACTTTTACTTTCTGTCTCTATTTTCATGTTAATTATTTTGCTAAGAAGAACAGACATATGTGTCTTTCTGATCATTCGATTGCCTCATCTGTTTGATTGTTGGATTTCTGACGTGATGTTTCAACTAGCTTGAATAGAAAATTAGAACCGAGAGAGATAATAAAAGAAAGATCATCTTCGTGAAATGTTTCTCCCTAAAAGTCATATCCAGCCTCTGTATTTGCTTTAAATACTGAAAAAGGACTTCTCATTGATGTTTAACTTTCCGATCATGAATGAGTGCCGGAAAAAATTGACGTTTATGAACACTGTCGTGTGCTGCTACCACTAGAGAGACTCCGCTTTCAAGTCACTGTAAACTTTCCGATCATGAATTAGTTCTTTCTGCGGGTGACATCCAAGTCAAAGGAATAGCCTTCGATCTTTACTCCACTCTCTATCATGATACTCGCGATATCATCAACTTGTTCTTCCCCACAAGTACAGCATCTATAAAGAGGAAAAACTCAAAATGATCACTACAAAAAGAATATATATAGAAAAGGATTTGGCGTCACTGACAGCTCCCCCCGGGCTCATCCTTTCTCTTCTTCTCTGCATTATAAGATAACCTTTAGAACCTAACTGGAAATCACAGTAACATGCAGAATGATGCTGACAACTTCTTCTTCTTGTTCTTCTCTCTCTCGTGCAAAGACGTGTCTTCTTTTCCCACACTGAGAACATGGAGGGACTGCTCTACTCGAGAAACCATTGGAGGAGTAGGTTTGACATGCCACTCGAGATCACATGACACCAAGGAATAAATATGATGGATCTAATTACTTTGTGAGGTGGAAGAACATTCTGGGTTGGATAAGCTTCACTCAATCCATCTATTAAGGTTGGAATGTGGAACAAGCTTCGGTAAGATCGGTTTCATCAAAATGACTGTTTTGCAAGGTACTCCGAAACCTTTGCTTACTTACAAACCATCCATTCTGCCTCGAGATTCTCGCACTCGTTGATCACTCGCAAGCCGCTTCCTGATACGGACGGCCGGGATGACGTTTGATTTGTCGCGCCATATTTCCGCGCGCATATTGTGTACGCGACCGTGCTCAAACCGTGGAATCACCGCCCATGCCCTCCGGATTCGCAATTGCACGAATCGCAAAGCAGAATCGATGTTCCACCCATATAAGCCACCCAAAGGGGAGGGAAACCCCAACACGCTAAAAAATAATTCCGCAGGAGAATAATTCCAGAAAAGAAAGAAAAAGAAGGAAACAATATGCGGCGAAGGCATCTCCGGCTGCCGAGCTCCTCCGACGAGGACAACGACCTACGACCCCAAACCCTCAACGATCCTAACCCTAATCCTCCGCTCGATATCTCCGATGATGACTTCGTCGACGTGCCGGACGACCTCTCCCCGCCCTCCCCACACTTCGCTGAAGCCCCGCCCGAGGGCCAAGGATCCGCCGCCACCGCCACTGTAGAAATGGTGGAGGAGAGGGCTGGCTCCATCGGGCCGATCGATGATTTCCTCCGGAAGCTCGGGCTCCGTCTCCGGCCGGATTGGCTGGAGTCGTGCGCCGACAGGTTGATGGCCGCTGGATCAGGATTTGAGGGCCTGGATGTCGCCGGGAAGGCCAAGAGGTGCTTCGAGCAGTTCCTTCTCTCCGATATGAATGTCTCCGGCGCCGGCGTCCTTCCGGAGAATGTGCACCTAATGCACAAGACCGAGCTTGAGGGGCCTTTTGTTGTTCAGGTAAGTGCTTCCTCCTCTAGGGTTTGCATTGTAGGAACTAGGTCCTATGAATGTAAATGCGCGTGTTTCCTTTATATCGATCTTCCGTTGAATGATGTGGTAAGAACTGGGAGAAAATATCCTTTTTGGTTACTTGGGGTCTGAATCACTGAATAGACTAAAATCAAATTAGTAATGTGGCCTTTTGGGCCACTGGAGTCTGAGATGAGTTGATTTTCTTTTCTTGCTTTCTGCTTCTTCCTCTGGGTTGTATTGTTTTTGGGGCTGTTTTCGTACCAAAGCGGGCACTAGTCGCTTGTATCCGAGGATACCATGGACTGTTGGACCTCAATGAGTAATAGGGTTGCGTTTTAGCTAGAGATTTCGTGGAGACATTTTTTTTTTCTTTTTTGGGTTCCCCTTTGTACTCTTTTGTTCTTGGGTTACCGGGTGAGGTGGCTCTGGTTGGCAGATTAACGGTGTGTGTGTGTTATATTTTACTCATGTGATTCCGCATAGCCTGTTAGTGGGGTTCATACTTTTATACTGGTGTTTGTATTTTGCAACCGGTTTGTGCCTCGGTATAATAGTCAGAAATATTAAAGGAAGCTTTAAAATCCACACTGAATATATTCATCTTATTTGAATATGATCTAAAGACTCTTAAATTAGAATTGGATTGAGATATGATCTAGGAATACATTGCAAATCTCCTTGGTACTTGAGTTCTTGCTGGTTGAATATTTTGGACTAGCTTGTATTAAGATCAATCTTTGGTAACTTTGGTAATTGTATGAGCTGGTTGTTCTCTGCTCATTTTTCTGGGAGTTGTCTCTTTCAAGTTTCAACTTTAGGATGTTACCATGTGTTTCTAATCAATCAATGTTGTATCCTTGGCCTCTGAATTGAATTATCTTTAAGTCTGCAATTTTTTTTTTTTCGCAAGTTGCGTAATAGACACCTATAGTTTGTCAAACTTCCTCAGAGTCTGAAGCCTTTCCATCACCCTCTCAAGCTTTTTAAGCAATTTACTATCCACTTTGTCATCCTCTCCATCTGAAGATGATGCTACATAAATCATGTTCAATGTAGAATTTTTAGTATGATGCCATTGTTTTGATGTAACTCATACTCCGGAGGCTTCATGAGTAATGTGGGTCAGCTCATTCTGAGATCAGTTAGAGATTAGTTGATAGATATCGGTAGGTTCAACTGACAGCTAAGGAATTAGGAAATTTTATAGTAGTCATATCTCATATGATATTACTTTCTTGTCATGGCACAGTAGTATGGGCATGTGTGAGAACAAATTCCATTCACCTAACGTCAGGCTTCTCCTTTTCCAGGTTGATGAAATAGTTAACATCTCTGCTCCACTTCGGGAAAGATATCATGACATGCCCGCTGGATGCAAGAGATGCCTGAAATTGTCAATAACGGATGGTGTTCAACGTGTATTTGGCATGGAATACAGACCCATTAAAGAACTTGAGGTTCTTGCTGCTTCTGGTCTTAAGGTCTGCTATGAGGTTCTTTAGTGTCATCTCTTTCCAAGATTGCTTTCTATCTTGTTCAATCTCATTGGGCTATGATATGACCTTTTACATAAGATCTGGCTATGAATCATCGCATTCTCCACTGATGTCTTTTGTCCATACGATTTCAAAAAATGCCATTTGTTGTTGCTCAAGTTCAGAAATCGTCACATGCAGCTTTTTTTGCCTACTATATAATCATTTTTATTGGCATGAATTGTTGCATCTCTCTTTACCATATCACACTTGGATAGAAATTCAGCATCAGTCAAGGGAGATTATGTTAGTTTAATGGATGATATTCAGAATTTCAAAAATCTTGTGATGCAACATGTAAAAGTAGTTGACTTTTGAATCAAGTTATACTTGTCATTGAAGTTTGCTGCTCTATCCTATGCTCATTGTTTTCATCATTAACTTTAAATTATGTTTACGGAATTTGCCCTATCCATATATAAGGTTGATTTCACATCTGGATATTTGGTTAAAATATTTTTCAACTCATTCTCACCTAAGGACAGTCCTCTATGAATCAGTGAATAGTTTCAGAAACAGCAACTTACACACACATGGATTCATTGATATCAGTCATATTATCGTCACGGGTTTAGAAAGGAGGATGATTTTATCAAGATGGTCATTTTCCATTAAACATAGAAGACTGATATCAAGTTGAATTTTGTCCATTTTGTGCAAGTATCAAGTTGTTCCCTGTTGGTATGTATGATGCACAACTATTTTCTTGCATCCAGTAACAAGTCTGAATGATCAATTAAAGTTTCCCAAATTGGTTTTTTAGCTTTGTTCTTGAGTTTTCGACCTGTAGGCATGAGATGATTATTATCTCTGGTTTTACTGCTTATCTTTGACAATCCTGTTATGACAATTTTATACAGTCTAGCTATACTTTTCATGTATGATAAGTTTTTAGCATTCGACATTGACTTTCTTGGTGGATCGTTTCCCATGGCTTCTCAATATCTCAATGGTAAATTGTTATTGATGAATTGCATTGTTGAGGATTAAGACAGGATTTGGCAACTGTAGGTTGTTCTTCGTAATGTACACATACGAAGAGGACTTCTGCTGCTAGTCCCAGAAGCTTTTGCAATTCTTGGAGGGATGGCTGATGAATTAGATGCAGCACGGAAGAGGTTTGTTGCTGAAATAAATAAGCCACCAAGAGGGATAAGGTACTCTAACATCTTTGAAGAATTTTATTGGCCTTGTTTTATGTGTTCCTCACAGTGACATCAAATGCCATATATGTCCATTTTTTTAATTGTATACTGTATGTTATCTTTGTCTTGTAACTTCACTTATATTAACTTGTGCAGGAAGCATGGTAATATATCTTCATTGACCACCAGAGCTTCTCTTGCAGCTTGGCCATCTGATTCAATTAGTTTGGGTCCACAGACAACTTCGACATTGCAAAATTCAAATGAACCTCAAATATTGAATCAAGGTACTCTGTCTTGTGAAGGATTACTCTTTTTATGAATTTCATTTTGTTTCTTAAACAAAGTTCCCATAATCATAGAACAGACCATGGAAAAATTAAGAAAGAAATTAGTTTCCAAATTTCTACACACTGATTGTTTGTTGCTGCCAGAGTAATAGTTTTCTGGCATCCATTGATTTGTTAATCTCCACAACCTTCCTTCTTCCTTTGTGATTTCTTCTGCATGTTCTAGTTATTTTGATCCCTGTGCTTGCACCTGTCCTTTAGCACGTTAAATTTCTCATACTTTGAGATGCTTGAACTGGACTATTGATAATGTGAGATTAGATAGTGAAGGTATGCTGGGAATAAAATAATCGTCACTAGTGAAAGAGTTCTTTACATGAGCTTACATGGAAAGCTGAAGGCAAGAGAAAAAGCTGTCCTTAAGGGGACAATTTGACATGATGTAGCACAGCATGACATGACATTGCTATGCCTAAAATGATTCTTGCCAGCTGTATTCTGTTGCAAAAAGTTTCCTAGTATAAATAATTATGAAAACTGCTGCAATTTTTTAGAATGGCTTTAGACTTGATCTGCTAGCATAAATAGGTGGGCAAAACTGTCTTTTCAGAATCTGTTAAAATACCACAACCTATGGCACCATGTGAAGTAAAGTAGTAAACCTTGGTGAGTTGATATGGCGAGGTTGCTTCATTGGAACATGTGTTATCGGTCATAGCTGTGGAATCACTTTTTGTGCTTGCAGTATTAATGGCTAGTTTCTAGGGCCCTAGAAAGTGGGTGGAGCTCATGCCTTTGGCTTCTCCCCCTAACGCAATATGTAGGTAATAAAAAGGAATTCAAATAATTTAAATGAAAAAAAATCTTTAGATGCCTCTGCTAAATCAGACAGTGATAGTCGACGAAATTTAAATATTTTACCTTATTTGGAGTTACCTAGAACTGTTTGTTCAATGGTATTCTTCATGACTTTGATAATGATGAGCTATCTCTGATGCTATCATGTCTGAAGAAAAAGTTTTCTAGATGTTGAAACTTGAAAGTGCATCTGCCTTAACTGAAATCTAATTTCTAGGTGCTGTTTCCAAGATCTTGTATATGTCTGTTTCAATTTAAAATTTGCAGTCATATTCTTAATCATGATTCATGTAGAAGGATGAAGAATTATTTATATCACTTTGAGAGAATCAGTGTTCTCATACCAGATTAAATTTTTTACTGTACATATTAAGATCATTTTGTAGTTCCTGAATTGGCTATCTCTGGGGCTGGCATTGGAGGAACGACAACCGAAGGATTTGTTGATCCTAGCATTGGGAGAAACAATACCGAAGAATTTCCTACTCAGTATGTGAGAATTGTTGCTGCCGAAGAATCTATTGCACATACTGAACAGAATATTTTGAAAGAGGCAGCTTATGACAGCAATTGGCCAGATACAGAACCTAATTTAACCCATAATTCTGCTTCAGATATGGAAATTGCCTGTGCTTCAGATGAGGAGGAGGCAATTGGTGAAGTAGAACATCCCCTCATTCTAAGTGGTGACAATGAAATGCCTTTCACATATTTGGCTTCTTTATTTGCTAAATGGGCCACACAGCAGGACAACAAACCATGTGTTCAAGGGAGAATCAAGGTTCTTTCTTTTGCTCTTTGGGACTAGTTCTAGTTTTGTGTGACCCTGTATTTTTGTTGAAATCTCTCTGTATAGGAAATGCTTGAACAGCTCATGCATTGTTTAGATTTGTACTAAGCATCATGATCCGACTGATGACTCTTAAGTTAAGAAGAGAACAGTGAAATTTCTTTTTGTTTTAGAATCACAAACGGATTTGATGAAATTTTATGCTACTATGAATGGAATGATGATATGCTAATCTTCATGAGCAAATCTAATCCTGGATTTATAAATATAAGAAACCACACTGCTATCTTCATTCCACTTGTGTTAGTGCAATAGCAGGATGAAAAAATATATATATATAGCTGCAATTTTATTTGGGTTTGTCTTTAGTGGATCATGACTTATTGATTAAACATAATATTGACATGCAGTGCTTTTTGACTGGTGTAAAAGGATTTCAGTTCAAACAGCGGAGTACCTATGAACTTCATGTTTATGTTGATGATGGAAGTCTCATATCTGAGGTCATCATTGATCACAGAGTAATTTTCTTTTCTTGTCTGATTCTTTTATTTTGTTTTTGTACTTTCTGTTTATTTTTTTTAGTAGAAACATCCTTTGTGCTTTCCAGGTTGTACAGAAGGGTATCGGCCATTCTCCAGAAGAGGTTACTAGTGCACTTTCTTCCACTGAAAAGAAAACTGTATCAGATATGAAGGACACTTTGAAAACCTTCCAGCTTTTCTTGGCTAAATTTGAGGTAGTTTGGTTTTGTTGCTTGAATTTTCTCCAGGCCTATTTTTGTTTTACACTTGAGGTTATACAAAGTTTGTGACCACTGCCATCAGTATCTATGTGATGCTTCTTGCTTTGGCAACTTTTTGACTAGTATTCTTTTCAGCTGATGCTGTGGTCTCATGACGTCTATTTATCACCATGAACAATTAAGTAGGAGCCTTCCAGTATGGAATAGTCATCCGTGATGTATGTTTGCATAATCTGGTGTTGAGTGTCCTTGTTTGATACATTGATAACAGGCAAAAGCCTGTCATACTTTGGGTGATTAATGTTTAATGATTTGTTTTGTCACAAATCATATCATGTTTGGCAAATTTATACCTTCTAAATATGAATCTCGAGTTTTTTTCTTTGTTAGTAGCAGTCATAATCAGATCTTATAGAGAAGTTTTTTTTTCTTTTTTTGGTGTTTGATTAGACTGAGTGCACGACTTTATGATTAAATAGTCTGTTCTGCTACTAGTATCTAATTGAATATGTTTTGCATAGATTATAGTAACTTGCTAGTCTCTAGCAATCTGAAATATATGATTGTATACAACAGATATTTCATTAAGATGGTTTTGGGAAACCTTATGTGGTCATAGCTCACAATTAAAAGCACCATGTCTTAAGGCTGGCCAATTATCATTGACCTTCTACGGGGGAGGTTCCATGTCTCAAGTTAGGATATGCAAATCCTTGCTGCCTTATAATGGAATCGTTAGCTTTTTCACAGCTGAGAATTTTGCTTAAAATTTGGGGTGTTACATGAGCTGTTGATGAAGCTTGTTTGCTGGTAGTAAGATTTGTATTATATTGGATGTTCTTTTTAGGTATGGAAAGCATTTGTTTCATTTTTTTTGTCATATTTTTTATTTTTTTTCACTTTATTGATTATACATCAGATTGTGTTATTTAGCAGAAAACTAAAAACTGAAATCAATATGGTATTTCTAGCAAAATTCTCTATTGGTTTACTTGTTAGTTCCATGCAACAAGCATTCCCAGTACCATGATTATTACACTGAGTTCTCTTTAGAAATATTAGTGCAGAACCGAATTATACATTGGACACACATATATAAGTATTAACACAACTACCACTCTTCATTTTAAATATTTTCAGATATTCTTATTAGAAAATGTTATGTTTGAACTATAGGGCACAATGCTTCTGGAGATGAATAGAAACTCTTCACTTCCTGTTGCCCTCACAATGAAGCAAGGGGTTTCTACATCAGCTCCGTGGCTGCTTCTCAGAAGACTGGCAAAGACTGCTGCACAAAGCTCTCAACACAACAATTTGAATCCCATTAATTTATCTCCTTGATGGATATGTTTAATTGGTGGATGCGAGTGCTGTATGACATCGGGAAAGTTGTTCCTGGAGGTTAATTCTTTAAGGTATTTCTCTAGTCCAGGGTTTTGAACTATAATTGCAATGGATCCAGATCCTCTGATGAAATAACAAGGTTTCTTTGTCAGGGTCTCAAGCATTAAAGATATCATGTTATCGTTGCATCGAGAGCTAAGTCCATTTCCCAGCTTTTGTTGTCTCCAGTGCTTTGTTTAAAGGTAAACATTTGTCTGGTTTGTTTTACTGTTATAAAGAAGTAATACTTAGCAGCATGTATGTGCTTTATTTTGTTAACAGTTGCTAGAACATAAGTTGCTAGGGCATTCACTGGCCAAATGATCTCCTAGATAATACCGATGCTGCTTCTATCCCAATTCCCAAGAGTATTTTCATGCCAATTTGAGTCTTTCTAAGATCTTCACTTCACAGTTTTAACTGGTATATATTCATAATTTTAATAATCTTTCTACACAATGGGTTTGATCTTTTTAAACCTAGCTAGAGAAGTCATTGAATATTAATTTTTATTTTGCTGATATGTGATTGTTACTTCAGTAGAATTTATACAAACTGTACAAAGGCACTGCTCAAAGTTCTTCCATATGACTAGTTATCCAATGTATAGTATAGCAATATTGTTCAGTCAGCCTTTTTTTTTTTCCAAAATAAGAACTTAGATCAAGTGTTAATGCTGCTTTGTGATTGGGCTTCTGTCTACAGCAACAATGGGTTCAGTGGTGTGGCAATTATTTTTTCCTTTTCCAGTGTCATGCTTGTTAGAAAGCTTTGAAGAAGAAACAAATTAAAGTCAACAAGCTGTTTAGATAGTAGAGTAAATGAGCTTCTGTTGTAAATGCATCTTTCCTTGGTGATTCTTTTAGGGTCTTTTGGCTCAGATTTAAGCTAGTGTCCTGATTGAGAAAAACACATTCCTATTTGTTGACCACTAACATACGGAGAATCATGTGACAATTCAAAGATATAGATGCGTTTTTCTAGTTAATTTGCTTGCATTTGATTGAAAAAAGAACATTTAGATCTTCCTGTAGAAAACATCCTGTACTTGTTTTAGTTTACCATGACTACATACAACGCTAACTACGTGTGGCTATTTCTAGGGCTGCAATGTAATCCCTTTGAACAGACAGCTGCACGGAAGTCCTGTGCCAGCCACAAGGTGACTCGGCAAAATTATTTTACAGCTTATTGGCTTGAAGTTATGGAGCGCTTATGGAGAATATATCTGTCAAATCCTGTTTGCATTAGCCACAGCAGTTTCCTGGCTGATCAGCTTCAACTCATTTGTTTTGGGTATGTCTGCAATGTATGCATCATTGCCATCCAGGAAACAGCCATGAGGACATGCTTTCTCCTTCACAGATGCTCTCCATGATATCGGTCAGCTACTTGCTGGTGAAAAAGGAGGCTTGCTAAAGCAATTAAAATTGCATATGTTTGCCAGTAATGATTTTAATTGCAGATATTGATCTCATCTAATCTTTGCCTTCAGTCTTGGTTGTAAGAAAAGAAAGGAAGAAAACTTAGACCAATGGGCAATTTGGTTAGTTTGATAAGGGAGTCTCATTTGGAAGGATGCTCTTTGGTTTAGTAGACAAGTTGGGTATTGATCATCACTATTGAGGCTTCTGACCGTTTGGTATTGCTATAAGTTATTGCCCCTCTAAGATCACAGATGTGAGTGATACTGTGTTATAAAGACTAGATTGTATCCCAAGATCTTGTAATGATGTAACAAGATATAGATGAGCTATTTAGTATCTTCAGATAAAACTTTTGTTATACTAGCTTGACTTGCATGCATTTTGAAGTTCCTGCATTGATAATTTATGTGCTTATTCTAATAAAGATGGGCATAAGAATCTTTCTTTTAGATGGTAAGATCACTTATATTTTACTAACCTGTCCTACTTTTGTTCCTACAAGTTGTGGCAAGTAAATACTAATTACAAGAAACGGATCACTATAGTGAACTTGAAAATGTGACTGCTACAACAAAAACTTTGGAGACCTAACTGGAGACCCTGATAACACTAGTGATGATCCAAGAAATCTACCACTGTGACATGTTCAAGTTTCCAATATGTCATCTTTAGTCGTCCAGCATTTAGAGGTCCAAGTCACATGTGTTCAAGATCACTGCATTGCTGCTAACAACTGGATTTGCTTCTTTACATGACATAATGTGCTGAGTCTAGTTTGAGTACAAGCCTACAGGCAACATTATCGACACAAACTAAGACGAGAGAGCTATCAGCTGTAAAGATAGAATACAGTGGTCACACCAGAGAAAGATCAACCTATCCCATATAGAATTGCACTGAGGACAAAATCTTGATGTCATTTGCAGAGGATCAAGAGTCTCCCAGAAACATACTGCTTGCTTTGGTTCTCTGGATTATTTATTGGAGTCTTGTGCCAAAATGACAGCAAAAACATCAAGTTATGTGGTCTCTGATGCACTGAGGTCTCCCCAGCGAACATTGTAATTTGCAGCAAGGTAGTGTGCTCCTACTGGTCCACGACTCCCGTAAGGGTAGAGCTCAGGGGCTATCTTCTTCTCTTCCAACTCTTTGAGCAGTGGCGTGAACAGCTCCCAGGCAGCATCCAATTCATCGGAACGAATGAACAGCCTTCGTTCACCCTCAATGGCATCAAGCAGCAGCCTCTCGTATGCATCTGGTATCTCTTTTGAGTATCTACCAAAGCCAAAAAGTTTCAGACTGATAAAAAAGGAAAGCAAAGACATTAAATTACCAACTTGGTACAAAAAACAAGTAGCATTAGCTTTGATGATGAAAATAACAACCATTACAATTATGAGTGCCACAAGGCTCCTGCTGAAGAAACCCTTAATATTAACTCAGTCTATATAATTTATCTAAGTGAAATGTAAGGGCCATGATCTCGAACATTTTTCACAGTAACTTACAAAATGTTGCTTAATATGTGCCAGTGGTTTAAGAGAAAGTGAAGAATAGCCAACACCATTGTGAGTTGTCATCAGGCATTCTAGGAATTGGTATATGTTCCTTTAAAAGAAAATTTATTACTTGTACCTTGATGCATAAAGAAGATTCAGATTACTGCGGTCCAATCTCATCCCCAGTCCAGGAATCTTGTTATTGATTTTCAAGTAAATAGCCTCATTGGGTTGCACCCTAATTACGAGTTCATTTGTAGCTCGATCAAGATCAGTTCCAAAACTACGCTTGTATAGATTGCCAGGGACATGGCGAAACTGCACTCTAATCTCTGTTCTGCAAATGGAAATTTCCAGTGCCAAGTTATCATATTAAAGTGGTTGAATTTCAAATGATACTAACCCAAACTACATAGGAAATGCATAGCTATTCATTTACAACCTACCGACGAGTGTGCAATGCTTTTCCAGCTTTCATGAGGAATGGAACTCCATCCCACCTTGCATTATCTATAAAAAGGGCAGCTGCAGCGAATGTTGGAGTAAGGCTGCCTTTGGGTACAGTCTTATCATCTATATATCCAGGATATGTGACTCCACCCCTAGTGTGGCTCTTATACTGTCCTATCACCACATCTTCCAATTGTAATGGCTTCATAGAACGGAGAACTTTCACCTAAAATTGACAAAGAAACTTATTTAAGGAAATAAAACCAAAATATGTTCCACTACTATGCCTGTCTTCATCCAATCAAAGGACGACTGCACCACACTAGCCATGAATCTGAAGCCATCGGGTCACATCTAGAGCCAAAACTTAAAAGAAAAAGAGTCTTTGTCATATTTCATCACACAAACCTTTTCATTCCTGATATCTTCTGCGTCCATGCTAACAGGAGTCTCCATTGCAAATAAGGCTAAAATCTGAAGCAGATGATTCTGCATAATATCTCTAATGATGCCATAGTTATCAAAGTACCTGCATAATAGAAGACAAAAGTAACTGGAAATCTCACTTATACTATAAAATTAACTTCAATGGACTATAGTGTAGTTCAAACCTTACCCTCCCCGTCCTTCTGTACCAAAATCTTCGGAGAAGATCAGCTGCACATTTCTGATATATTGCCTAGACCACAGTGGTTCAAAGACGAGATTCGAGAAACGAAGAATCGATAGATTCTCAACAAGTTCCTTCCCTAAATAGTGGTCTATTCTGTAGAATGATAAATAATCATCATAAGAAAGTTTTTTTTTTCAAGCATTGTCAAATATGAATATGTTTAAAAAGGATGTCATGCTACCTAAATATTTGATCTTCCTCCAGGTATTGTTTCAGACCTCTTGTCAAAGCAGCAGAAGATTGAGAGTCCCGGCCGAACGGTTTTTCAACTATCACCCTGGTCCAGCCATCCTTGGATGAACCTGACTGGCTTGCAGATTTTACAACATCTATAAATATGTTTGGTGGAATTGACAGATAAAATAGCCGGTTTGGTAGCCTCCCACCCTGCACGCCCAATAAAAAATCAAAGACTTTTCACTAATTATGGATTTTTTTGGCAAAAAAAATAAAGAAGACTTAATAAAGATATATATTTGATGATCCAAACAAACTCAAGCTAAATGTCATCATCAAGACCTTCATCATTAGCAACAAAGTCACGCTATTGTGTGAAGGTTCATGCAAATTTATAGTCAATAAAAAGGAAAAGAGTCATTAAATCAGCCTAAAAGGAGTCTTTTCACATGGGATAAAAGCTTAATTCAAAAGTCCTGTATACTATATGCAATTAAATGAATTCTTGCGGAAAAGAACTAAAAATAAGAGAATTAAGAAGTGGAGGCAAGAAAGGATCTAAATTCAACCAAGTAAAAGAAGCCACTTGTCAAATGGAGTTAAATACCTGGATCATACTCAAATAAGCAGGGAAAGAAAACAAAGGAAAAACACCATATATTACAGATTCTAGAATCATCGGTCTCAATATGAATGTAAATTCAAAGAAAAATGTCCCAATAGGAATGTTAATTTCCTATTGGCCTAGAGTAATGTGGCTCGTGATTACTGTTTTGAAAAGGAGGCTTGCAGCTCCTAATTTTGAACTGCTGAAGTCATGAGGACGTCCTCCTTTTATGGATATAAATATTACCTCATGTTCTTTCAGCTTCTTGTCGAGCTCTGCGAAGTTTTCCTCGGAGTCATATTGACCTGAATGATAGAAGCATCTCTTTAAAAACTGCTCCATCTTCTCACTACAATTTTCGCTGACAAAAACCAGCAAGAACATTTAGCATCACTAGAGTTCCGAGGCTAAGAAGCACTCAGAATCAATTATCCTGATGAATTCAAAAGTAGAATGTCTAAAACAAAGTCTAGCACACCCAATTGAGGAATTAACGTAGAAACCATTAATCACCTTTTGTCAATTCTGCATGTAAGTGTTTTGCTAACCATGGTTCTTAGTTCAGCATCAGTCATCTTACTTCGAGCATAACCGAATATAGTGAAATGCTGCATAGAGAACATAAAATTACAGCCTAGCACCGTGAGAATGAGCTATAAAAATAATGCTAGTAGCACCGCAATAACAAAACCAGACCTTTGGAAGGCAACCTTCATAATAAAGTGCGAAAAGAGCAGGAAATATCTTCTTTTTAGCAAGGTCCCCAGAGGCTCCAACCACGGTGATACTAACTGTAGACTCCCTTTCACTTGCATCAAGACCAATCGCATGTCCGTATTCCTCTGAAGATAAACCAAACAAGCCACCATTTTCCACATTCTTGGAAGGAGCTTCTTCTGCACTGCTGGATACAGGTACAGCGCCAGCTGCCGTGCAATCACCAAGAAAAAGGTTGGCCATCTCGAAATTGTAGATATAAGCAAAACAAATCAGGGAAAGAAAAACCAATCGTAGTAAGAAGATCTATAGAAGTCACTAATACGATAAAAAATAATGAAGAGACCCGCAAAATACCAAATTGACACAAGTCGAGAGCTTAATTCGCCAACCCAAGTAGAGGTCGAGCAAGACGGATCGAACGAGATTAGGGGAAAACGGAAGATGAATATCCGGACCTTCTTGCTTGCAGACAACGCTCAAGTTCCAATTTTTGAAAGACCGGGAGGGGACTCTTCGTGCAAGAGCGCTGTTAGGAAAGGGCCGAAGGAGAGTCGACGACCTCACAGACGGGTGTTCGAGGGACAAGCGGGCGGCGGCGGAGGAGGAGGAAGAAGGGCATTTGGCGGCGGAAAGGGCCATCTTTCCTCCTCAGGCGCCAAAGGGAAAGAGAACTGAGCCGGTGCGCGTTTCAGATCGCGAGAGAGCTCGTGCGAGGCACTTGGAGCGAGCCCAGCAGTGGCAGCAGGGGAGGGCGTGTCGTCATCTTCGAAGTGGACAGATCCTCTCCAACGCCTCCAGTTCCGATCGGACCGTCCAGGTTCAAAGCCTATCATGGCCCCACCGTTGATCGATCGGCTCCACATCAGTGAACGGTCCTGATCCAGGAAACGGAGCGTTCCATTTCAAGACCAGCCGCAGAAGACGCGCGTCGCCCACCCTTGGAATCATCCAAGGGCTCCTCGCTGAGACAAACGAGAGAGAGGGGAGGAAGACGAACTTCAAGCATGGGAAGGGGCAGACAGCTCTTTGGGTGGCTGGATCGGTCGCTCCGGCTCTTCTTGGGTTAAATTAGGGTTCTAATCTAAGTGATTATTTCATCTAGTTGATGTTTCAAGGTTTGGCTGACGCCGGGGGGGAATTCTTGCGTGGGACGTTTGTCACGTGATATACACGTGCCGAAACGTGGCCGTAGGATACAGTATACGCTGTGGCATCCACCTCGCAAGGCAATGTTTATGATCAGTCTTTACTGATGTATCATACGTAAGTCATTAATTAAAGACCTCACCTGTAGACTCTGCATGCCAAGCTTGTGAGGGGCCAAAACATCAACATAACTTTGTCGGACGAATCTTTTGGGTACAGAGAACATTTCGATCGATCGATCGAATTTTGGCTTCACATTACACTAATCGCTTGACACGTTGACTGTGACCGCCTCGTAAACAAGATTCCACATCCATATGTCGAACAATGCGAAGGATCCTTCAAATAGAGTCGACCATGATGACCACGTGAGGCTTTGGGATCCTTATCTTCTCAAGGGAGGAGCAGCCACGCCCGATGCGTAGGTAAGCCTACCGGCGAGATTTAATGAAGTATATTGATCGTAATTATGGTACATAAATTGCACCTTTGAAATGTAACTTATTTAACGATTTCGAGCCATTAATTAAGCTGTAGAAGTTTGCCTTTCTTAGTTTGTTTATGTATTAAGACTGTGCTCGATCCAGCGGCGAAATATGGGCATCGTAGGATCGAAATCAGACGAACGTCTGAGCTCGAGTCGCATTTGTTAGCGTTTCTTACCTCGAATATATATATATATATAGGAATAAATAAACATTTCAGAACGTATTAGGTTAAGGAAGCGGTCACCTCAACTGCGGTGACGATACCCCTCCCGTCTACGGTTTTCAATCTCAGCCACTCGTCCGATCTCCTCGATATAAATACCTTCGCCTCATATGTTCGCCATCCTCTCGCTCGCTCGCTCGCTCCTCAGGGAATCCAGTATGGCCTCCTCTACGGCGGGGGCCGCGATCGCTCCCTCGAAGCCCTCCCTCTGGCCATTCTCCGCTGCATCCCGTCTCTTGGTCCCCTTCCCCAAGCCTCTCCTGTCCCTCTCCCCGAGCCACCGTAATGTTCGACCCATCTCCGCGTCCGCGGACCGCCACCAGACCCCCTCCGCCGCCGCCTCCACCGCCTCTACCACCGCTGTTCACCTCCTCCGTAACTTCGCCCCCGACGAACCCCGCAAGGGCTCTGACATCCTTGTCGAGGCCCTCGAGCGGGAGGGCGTCACCGATCTGTTCGCCTACCCCGGAGGCGCCTCCATGGAGATCCACCAGGCCCTCACCCGCTCCCCATCCATCATCAATCACCTCCTCCGCCACGAGCAGGGCGAGATCTTCGCCGCCTCCGGCTACGCCCGCTCCACCGGCCGCCCGGGCGTGTGCATAGCCACCTCCGGCCCCGGCGCTACCAACCTCGTCTCCGGCTTCGCGGACGCGCTCCTCGACTCCGTCCCCCTCGTCGCCATCACCGGCCAGGTTCCCCGCCGCATGATCGGCACGGACGCCTTCCAGGAGACCCCCATTGTCGAGGTCACCAGATCCATCACCAAACACAACTACCTGGTCCTTAACGTCGATGACATTCCCCGCATCATTAAAGAAGCCTTCTTTCTCGCCAGTACTGGCCGCCCTGGCCCGGTGCTGGTCGACATCCCCAAGGACATTCAGCAGCAGCTTGCCATCCCTGTTTGGGACCCGCCGCTACGCCTTCCCGGATACATCTCCCGCCTCCCTAAGCCTCCTTCACGCTGTCTGCTTGACCAAATCATCCGCCTTGTGTCCGAATCCCATCGCCCGGTTCTCTATGTTGGTGGCGGCTGCTTGAACTCCAGCGAGGAGCTTCGCCGGTTTGCGGACCTTACTGGCATCCCCATCGCGAGTACCCTGATGGGTCTCGGGGTCTATCCCACCGATGCGGAGCTATCGTTGAAGATGTTGGGAATGCACGGGACTGTCTATGCCAACTATTCGGTCGATAAAGCTGACCTCTTGCTCGCATTTGGAGTGAGGTTCGATGATCGTGTGACTGGAAAGCTTGAAGCTTTTGCTAGCAGGGCAAAGATTGTGCACATCGATATAGATCCGGCTGAGATCGGGAAGAACAAGCAGCCACATGTTTCATTATGTGCTGATGTGAGGTTGGCTCTGCAGGGGATGAATGCATTGATGGAGGAGAGTGGGATTCATCAAAAGTTTGATTTTTCCACCTGGAGGAAAGAGCTGGACCAACTGAAGAAGACATACCCATTGAGCTATAAGACTTTTGGGGATCTGATTCCTCCCCAGTATGCAATTCAGGTGCTTGATGAACTGACGAATGGGGAAGCAATCATTTCCACTGGTGTTGGGCAGCACCAGATGTGGGCCGCACAGTGTTACTCATACAAGAGGGCACGCCAGTGGCTGACATCGGGCGGACTAGGTGCTATGGGGTTTGGTTTACCAGCAGCTGCCGGTGCAGCCGTTGGGAACCCAGGAGTTACTGTCGTCGACATTGATGGTGATGGGAGTTTCCAGATGAATGCTCAGGAGTTGGCTATGATTCGGATAGAGAATCTCCCTGTCAAGATGATGGTGTTGAACAACCAGCATTTGGGCATGGTTGTGCAATGGGAGGATCGATTCTACCGTAGCAACAGGGGACATACTTATTTGGGGAACCCAGCAAACGAGAGTGAAATATTTCCTGATTTCTTGAAAATCACAGAAGCGTATGGTATACCTGCTGCCCGTGTGACAAAGAAGAGCGAGGTCAGGGAAGCAATCAGGAAGATGCTGAAGACACCAGGACCTTACTTGTTGGATGTGATCGTGCCACATGAGGAGCATGTGTTGCCTATGATTCCTAGTGGCGGTGCATTTAAGGATATGATCCTTGATGGAGATGGAAGAACGCCACACTAATACATTTTAATTTAGGTAATTAGTTCTGTTCTGTTATGGCTTCGAAAGTAATCACTTACGTCCTGTTGTCTTTGAACTGTGAAGTCAGGAAATATGTAGTGCTGGCTTTCGTGTTGTTACAATGAGCTTTGGCTATAGTCACATCTGTGAACTTTGAGAATTGGTTGACCTATTTTTCCTGTCTTATTGTGCATTTTGGTAATTAGCTTTTCTTTGTTTCGTTTGCTATCACTTATTCGGTATTGTTGAGTATTCTTGCTGCCCGCTTTATGGATTTTGCTACATGATCTTTGGAACAGTTTTCTGCTTGTTTAAGTTCCATCATAATAGAACTTCATTGTTTTGCTTCCATTTCTTGATTCTAACTTAGTTAGGTTTTTGCTCAATAAACATCTGAAGATTTATCTTTTGCTGGCAGAAATGGTGGTTATAATGCTTTATTCCAGAAATTACTTCAGTTGATTCACGTAATATGCTCCTACATATGTGTGGCTTGAATATATTGGACCTCCCCTGCTACGTTAGGTGGTTGTTTGGATTAATTCATGGGTCATGTTTCGATCATTGACGCTGTACTTTGTCCAATTGAATACCTTAGTACCTGTTGTCATCTATCTAGGTAACAATTGCCTTGTTGAAGACCTCCATAATCACTTCATGGAGGTTGGGTGTGTTATATGCCAATTTAGGCTCCATTAAGTGTGAGAGGAGAATTGAGTTAATTTATTAGGTTAGACAAGTCTATTACTGTTAACTTGAGCATAAGTATTTTGGTTAAGTAATATATGTCTATTTCATAGGGTAGATCCAATTTGATTAGGTCAAATTGTACCAATGTGAACCTAATACTAGGGACAGTAAGACCAAAGTGGGAGATTGGCCCTTCATGCCCTATAAGCATGATTCTAGGCAATATTTGGCCTTTGTTGAAAATGTCAAGCATTAACGACAGAGATTATAATACCTTAGTCTTATATCGGAAAATGGGAGAAGAATTAAGTTGGCTTACAGAGTTAGATGAGTAGAATATTTTGAACATAATTCAGTCTACCAAGTAATGAATTAGTTATCTCATCGGGCTGAGTCATGATAGGATGAATTTGTAGTTCAAGTGTACTTGCACCAATGAATCAATGTAAGCAAATGTGCAGGGAAAAGGTTTGCAGCTGCATGTGCTGCTTTGTCCTTTCTCTTTTTCCAGACAAATTTTCTTTTACTTGTAGTTCGAGAGGCATGGTTTTCTTGCATTTTTACAGACAGAGAGTAAGATTGTGTGGATAAATAAAAGATACATAGTCTAGGATCTTTTTCTTAAGCTTTACATCGGTCTTATAGTAGTTGTTCTTGTTTAGTCCAATTCATGTTGAGAATTGGGTCCTTTTGATTCAAATGGAAATTGTCCTTTTTATTATATATATTTTTAAGAACATATTGGGTTAATGAAGGTTTTAAGTCAGAGTTGTTTAGGTTTGTATATATTTTGTGTAGGATTCTGCTGACTGTTCAGATATTTAATTCCAGAAACGAAAACTCAAATGTTCTCTATCCTACTGTTGTTTTTTATCGATGTAGTACATTCTCTTTCTGCTGTGGACTGAAATTTCCAGAATTGGTTTTGGAGCGTTTTCATTCAAAATTATTGTTTAGCACAAATCAAGTAGATCTTTACATAATGTAAATTTGACCTATCAGTGCAGGCTAGATATATTCTAGTTCAGACTATTATACATTCAGATCTGTGTGTGGTTTTATTAATTCCTGATCCAAGATGGATTGAACACAAAGCCGAGCCATCAATTCCTCTAATATGATGCAATAATTTAGTCTGTGGAAATGAACCCTGCCACTTGCACCACTGTTCCATCAATTCTGAGAACTTTGATGTCTACCTTCCTGGCTTTACACAGCTATGGCTCAGTTGGATGAGAAGGATGCAGCTCAGAGATCAAAATTGTGTGGTCTTGCTTGGTCTTAGCAGGATATGGATTTGGGTGGAAGTTCTGAGTTGTCTTGGCCTCTCAATTTATCTCCTCATCTGAAAGAAACTGGGTCTTGGACCATCTGACTCTGATGTCCAAAATTTCCTTCTTCCCAGTCCTTGTATGAAATTTTTGAGGCTTCATGTCCCTCATGCATTAGCACATGAAAGGAACAGTAGTTTCCTTCTTTTTTTCTTTCACCAGTTCATTTTTCCTGTTACTATATGGCTTCAGCCTTCTTGTATTGTTTCAACATGTTGCCTGAGTTGTTTGTTTCTGGTTTAACATTGATCTTACTTTTGAGATGGAAAACTTGGTGGTGTGTATTCCTCAGAGTCCAGGTCTCTGATTTTGTAGTAACATGCAACATGACTCCATAATGTATATGATCTGAAAAATCAATCTCTCATGATCAGGTATGAATTCTTTTTCTTTCTGCATCTTGACCTTGGAGGAGGTCAGGTAATGTGTAGTGATAAGATTCTTCTCTTACACAGAGACACAACATTTAGGCAAATCACCAAGAAGAAAAACAGGATAATACAGTGTTTGGATGTTCTGATGTCTAATGCTAGAATATAACCATTTACACAGTTAACTATTAGTCTTTCATCTCCATTAGACATGTCCTTGGCCTTCATCATCAACCCAGTCTTGCCAGTTATTTATGCATGGCACTGGAAAGCATAAGCCATCATTTTTTGTTTTTGCTTTATTATTCGATTAGAAATTAAAGGACTAGCATAAACACTACTCGTTTGCGATCAAAGACAATGAGGATTCTAACTGAAACAGGAAATCTGATTTTTCTTTTTATTTTCATGTTGTCATGATAAACAAGACTCAGTTGAGGACAAAACCACTAGAAGCTTTTCGACTCCAACAAGAAAGATTAATGGAACGAAAAGAAAAACATGGATGCTTTTGCTATTTGAATTCTGCGTGCTTGACTGTCCTAAACGTTGATCTGCGTCATAAATCCCCTTGAACTTGTTGCAGTAACTCAAACCAGGATCTTTTAGCAGGATAACAAATATCTTCTTATTGATGGAACCAAGTTTGTTTGAGATTTATAGCCAAAATTCATCTAATGCCCGTCAGCTAGACTTCGAGAACATCACTGACAGAGAAGTGCATCTGCATCCAGTGATTCATCACCTGGTTCTACTTTGATGCCCAATCCATATGCCTAACCGTGTTTCTCGTTGTCATCTTCTCAGACTCATTAATGGTAGAGAAGAATCAATTCGAGCACCTTTTTCCACAGCTTTTCTCAGCTTCAGCTGACTGCTCTTTTAAGCTGTCATACACTCGTCTTGTTTCTGATACACCAAATTACTGCCATACACATGCATTCTGACAAGAGAATTAGCAACAGGAAACTGAAGAAAGATTATCTTCACAACTTCTTATTACTTCATATGAATTCCTGCAAGATTAATAAGAAGCAATCTGCTGCTTTTTGGCCCCCCCCCCCACCCCAATCATTCGTACGAATAATTGGATGACAATGTGAATGAGTTGAGGAGGATGCCTTTTAGGTTGCATGACGCCTACATGGTCCTGCAATCTGTGGCCTCTCCACTTAATTATGCCGATGAAGAAGATCTACTCTGACGAGAGACAGATGCTCCTGTTCCGGTCAAGATTCTCACAGTTGCATCATATCTACTACGAAGTAACTCGTGATGGCGGATCTAATGAGAACAAGAGAAATCAACGTGAGCTTTAGCTAAATCCAAAATGGATCTTGGTCTTTTGGAATTATAGCTCTCCTTAAGAACCTTGGATTATTGTGCTGATCGAATCCTTTCAGTAAATCATGCAAGTGATATAGAGAGAACGAATATACATGAGCATGACATAAAATCTTAATCAACGTACATGAGCAATGAAGCAACAAAAACATGGAAGAGAAGCGGCATGTCTGTGTGTGTTTCTTCCTCGCTAGGAACTGGGCGGCGCCGGGGGTGGTGGTGGTGGTGGTGGTGGTGGAGCAGCAGCATATCCTGACCCATCCAACCCCTGACCAGTGCCGTCCTCCGGCAGCCCCTGGTGCCACAATGGCTGCCAAGCCTGCGACGGCTGCTGAACGTAGATCGCCGGATCTATTCCGGCCACCGCAGGCTGTCCCATAATCACTCCTGGCCCCGGCTGTCCCACCGGAGGGTAGTAGTACGGCACGCCGGCGGTCGCGCCACCCTCGCCGCTTCCTCCTACCAGTCCCAGCGCCTCCTCCTTTATCTCCTCCCTCGGCACAATGTCGACGAGGAAATCAAATATGTCGGTCCTCGAGATGGCCGCGGCGATGTCGTTCTTCTGCAGGGTCCGGCGCTTGTTCTCCTCCGCGTGGAGCCACGAGCGGATCGTCAGCTCGAGGATGAAAAGCTCGCAGGCCTTGGCGAAGAGTATCGGGGCCTCCGCTGATATCATGCGGACGTCCTCGTCGGCCTTCATGATCTTCTTGATGCGCGCCAGGGGGAGCTGGTGGTTCTTGAAGTCGGTGGCGTGCTCGATCTCCTGCCGCTGGTAGTTCCAGAACATCTGGAGCTGCTGGTGCTGCTGCTGGAGGAGGTGATGGAAGGGGGCTTGTGGATACGAGTGTGGCGGCTGGTTATCCATTCGACTCTCCTTCTCCGGACGTATAAGCTCAGAGGAGTTGTCTGTGTTCAAGCCTAGTAAGAGAAGAAGCAATGGAGCTAACATGAGCTCTTCGCCAACTGTTGTGGGATGTCTTCAACATACAATATCTTACTTCTTATGGACACAGAATAATCTTTCTTATATTAGAGTAGGCTACGGATAGGAGCAATTCTACCTTTATGAATCTTGAGCTTTATCTTCACACGGAATCAGATTCTTGAAGAAAGCAGCAAATGGAATAAAAAGTACAGTCTTTTACTGCTGATCATCGATTCTTCTGACAGAAAAAAAACGCAATTAATCTTCGTAAGATAACAGATCGCAAGTGAAATCTGGACTTGAACTGGATTGGTTCAGGATTGGCAGGAGAGAATCTCTTTTACCTTGATATCGGGAAATAAGAGGCTTTCTTTGCTGCCTCTAGAATTGAATCTTTCTGCCTTTTCCCACCCAATAGCTTGTGTCTCTTTTACAGTGGCAAAGCTATGGAGGAATGGGTCATCTTCAACATGGCGTCAGTGCTCTCTGATCCTGCAGATGGAAGCAAGAACGAGGTGTGAGCTTACAATGAGTAGACCTCAGACTTTAAATGAGGTTGAGATGGTGGGGGATATAGTGATAGGGGAAAAGGATAAGATGTGGACTGCTAAGAAGTAAGAGCCTCATCCTCCACAGCTTCTATGTGCAGAGGTAGACTAGAGATATTTTAGCTTTCTTCTTGGATTGTCTCTGAGTAGATTAACTGACAAAAAGAGAAAAATATGAGTAGAATTGAGCCTAGTACTACTGCATGCTCCATTGATATCTTAGCCTACTGCTGCTACATCATCCTCATGTATGTGTTTAACAGCTCGGCCTCCATCTCTGATTTGTCCCTTATGTTTAGTTGCCATCATCTAAACAGGAGCAAAGCAACACTGGGTTACTCTGATCTGCAGTCATCCAACACAAGAGACGTGACTGTGAACAGCTCCATCTGCAAATAAGAGTGGCTAAATTCCATTTTGGGGTGGATAGGATACCACTGCCTGTCCAGAATGAGAAGCTTCACAGAAAGTCCAAATACAAATATGTGTTGACTTCAAAACCACAGGAAACAATACTGGTCTACATTGATCTCTCTTTTGGGAGAAAATGTGGCCAACTCTTCTTGCGAGCAGAAACAAACCTGACAAAAATCAAACACCCAGAGCTAGAAGAGTTTGAGATTAATGATACTGTGGTGTAGACAATCCTTGTCTTATAAATTAGGCTCAAGATAAACTGCAATTGCTTAAACCAAGGTTTGTGCCAGTAGGTGCATGCAGAACAATTTGACAGTTCCTGCATCAAAGGTGAAGAGCTTCCCCTGTGTGGGCATCTCTTCTTCTTGGCTCTGACAGCTCCATCAACAACAGCTGCAGCAGCTTGGAATTGTTTTTCTTGCAAGCGAGCTATTCACTTCTGCACTTTCTGATGTAGGAAGTTGGTCAACGTTCTCAACCTCACTGAGAATTCTTCTGAAGGTTTCTACTTGCCCCTTCCTCCGGAGGTTGACGCAGGAGAAACTCTTTGCACGAGATTTGACGTCCACATGAAGGCCCAGCAGAAAAGGGAGAGACTAGGCCCGACCTACGTGTTAATGGGCTGTAAATAATGCAAATGGGCCTCCAGCGTCGTGTATACGCGTTCTTAGATGAACTCAAATACGAGAGAGAGAGAGAGAGAGAGAGAGAGAGAGAGAGGCTTGCCGTCCCTGTTCTTTGATTGGCGGTCAAGGTGGTGATGGATCCGGACGCGGTGGCGAAGGCGTTCGTGGAGCACTACTACCGGACGTTCGACAGCAGCCGGGCGGCGCTCGGGGGGCTTTACCAGGACGCCTCCATGCTCACCTTCGAGGGCGACAAGATCCAGGGCGCCGCCGCTATCGTCGCCAAACTGTCCTCGCTTCCCTTCCAGCAGTGCGCTCACGCCATCGCGACCGTCGACTGCCAGCCCTCGGGACCCTCAGGCGGCATGCTCGTCTTCGTCAGCGGCTCCCTCCAGCTCGTCGGCGAGCAGCACCCCCTCAAGTTCAGCCAGGTTTCTCTCTCGCTCTCTACATTCTAGGCTTCATTTTATCTTCCGTCATGATTCGTTCTCTTTCAGTGTTCTAATGCCCATGACGAATTTAGGGATTTTATTGGATTATATCTGGTGACGTAGGCGAATGCTTCTAGTTTATAAACATGCCCATGGTTCTAGGGTTTGATCGATGAAGATGATCTGATCCAGGGTTCTTTCCTGTCCGCGCAATTGTAGGCCAATGGTTGCCAAATTTAATCCCTTTTGCACCTTTTTCTGGTCTTTACACCGAGAGAAAATTATTTAGTTGGTATTATCGGATAATGAACCAAAGTTGAGTCTTTATGATCCGTCACCGATGCAACAAGATATGGGATCGAGATCCTGGAGGCTCTATAGATACTTCTGCTCAGTTATGATTATTTGAGAAGCAAATGTGTTCTCAATTACCTTGTAAGGCAGATTGACATCTTAGTGTTAACTTGTGTGGGTAATTTTTGCAACACGTTTGAATCGTCTTAGTGTTAACTTGTCTGAGATCTGAAATATATTCTCTGCAATGTAAATGCAAGATTGTCTTTATAGCCATTCATGTCACTGATTTTTAGAAATTCTATGTCCAGAGCAAATGCATATATTTGTGAGAGAGATTCTTTGAAACACACCTTGACTTGATTTATTATAGACCATATGATGAACTTTGTGTGATATTTAATTTATAACTATATTGGTCATTAGACATCTTCGAGTAACTGGGATGTGTTTATTGGTAAGCTCTTGTGTTACGAATGAAGAATGACCATACCGAGGTTTGTTTTTGTGGCGCCAATGGCAGGTGTTCAAAACAGCATTAATATGGGTATTTTAACATCATATAATTTCGCAAACTGCTTGAGGTCGTCTATCTAAATGACCATTTATGTTCCAAAGAGGTAGACAATATGCAGTTACTATCTGATAACTATATTGGATGCTTTTTGATGTTGGAGTTTCTACATGTTTCACACGAAGGTGCTTGATTCTCGATAAAACCTACAAAAGCACCTGTTACTAATTCTCTTCAACGACAAATTTGTCGCATGCCACTGTATTTGATTATTTTCTGTCTGTAGTTCAAACATGTTTTTACCTCTTGCTCTCTTTTCCTGCTTTCCTTTTTCTGTTATGCTGCTTTGACTTATTATTTGGAAGTGTTATGCATTTGAATATTTAGTAATAGGCTTGGTTGGTTTTTATTCTACTACATGGAATTCTATAATATGTTTCTCTGCAAATATTAGAATTCCTGATTGGCTCTATGAACTGAAGAATCCTTCATACAGTTGAGCCTGGTCTTAAAACCACCTTTATAATGTTTAGATTATTGTTATTGTTTGTCATTGTTGCTTGATCAATGACCTGTTGCTGATTGTGGTATTGATTATAATCTGTAGATGTTTCATCTGATGCCGACGCCACAGGGGAGCTTCTACGTGCTGAATGACATATTTCGCCTGAACTATGCCTGAGCAGATCTTATATACCTTCTGGAGTGTGGTGTTTGGATGACAGGAGAAGAAGCTGCTTTGTGTAGTAGATCTCCAATTTAGAGAAGATTGTTGTTGTGAACATCGACGGTGGTTCCGAGAAAGGAACTGAACCTTTTCTACATAATCTTGCCTCTTCAAGGGGGATATTGTGTTTGTGATGAAACCGATGGATTGTGTTACTGTCAGATTCATTTTGAGTTCATTCTATGGCATTCGATCGATGATGCCTTTTGGTTCACCGCAGGCATGTTTTCGTATGGACAAGTGAAATTTGATTATATTTTAATATTAGGCTGTCAGTAACAAAAATAGAAAATTAATATTGCATTTATACAGTCTGAAAGACGTAAGAAAATTATCATCGATAAATAATAGGATGAAAAATAAAACAAGGAAAAATCAATGTTTATTAAAATCATAAATAAATTGGCCATTCCTACTTTTGACTAATGATATTATTATCCGAAAAAAAGCTATGAATATATCTGCAGACTTCAATAAACAAAACAAAATAGAAAAAAAAGGAATCCTATTCATCTTTATTCTCTTCCCATCTACCCGTTAATATACATTGCACTATCTACGTTTTCTCAGCACCCCCACAAAGAGATCAAAGGAACACTTTGTGCAGCTCGATCAGATTCAGTTCACTAAGCATACACATGCATGGATATATCTTTGCACCCGTTAATTGATTCTCGATGTTGCTACGAGACTAAAAAGAAAGAATTAATTCCATGAGCTATAAATTGGAGTATTATGTGCTCTAGTTTGATCGACCATCTGCATTTGGTGAAGTTCCTCTCTCTATCTGTAGCTCCATCTTTATCTCTCTTTCTTCATCTTTGGTCTAAAGAAAAAACATATACGAGTCCTGATTCGGGTGGGCATTTGGTTGCCATGGGAGTTCAACCCCATCAATTCACCTTCGAAGTTCAAAGTACGAGGCAAGAACTAGTAAGTTTTAAGTTATTTGGAGTTTTGTTCACATGAATTCTTATTGATTTAACGTACTCATCTCTTGTTTCAGATTCGTTCTCTTCACCATAAGGAAGAGAACAACAATTATAATGTCCTCTAAGAACTAATGTAGCCAAAGATAACCATGACAATTTCAACCCGCAGAATTTGGTCATGCATTCTTTCTTTTTGTTTTCAAAGGTAAGCGGAGGTTTCTATTTCTCCATCTTAATTTCCTCTAATTTGTCTTGTGTTGACAGTATACTTTTTTCATGTTCTGCATGTTTCACAGTTGGAGGCGAAAGAGGACTCATGAAATTGTCTTAGAGACAAACATTGGATGATGGTGATTGCTATAATCCAAACTATTCACAGCCATTTGGAGAGAAGCGATTGAATCTACAAAAGCAAATTTGAACTCGGATACTGTGTGTTCAACCTTTCACAGGAACATCAAGATTTTTCTTCATGTTGAACAAATATATATGTAGAAAGTATGTTATCATAAATATTGTGCTTTGTTCTTGTAAATAAATCTTACAGTATGGTCCGAAGTCATTACAAGGATCCATGAACAAGTTCACTTAAAAAGGACTACATTTGATTGCCCCAAGAAACTAAAGACCTCCTCAACAATGAATGTTGAGAGTATATTAAGGATTATATTTGGACCTTTTCTGATAATTGAAGTCACTGAGATTCATGATCACCAAATTATATTTTTAAGAAAGGTCAATTTTCTTTTCAAGAAAAATAATATCTAGAACATATGACAAGCAATTAATGTCTCATTTAACTTTTTCTTTGGAAGATAATGCAGACCAACTATTGGCTTATAATATGCCTGCAGAATTCTATCAGTCAATGTTTTTTGGATAGCCCAAAAAAACTATTGGCTTACAATTCTTTCTCAAATAGTGGTAACAAGATACTACTGGCTCAAGATCAAATCAAATATAAGAAGAAGAAAAAATTAAGTCGGAAAAGAAAAACTATATTGAATTTCTCAAAAAGAAAAACATTTACAGATCTTTGAATGATTATTAGATTTTAGCTCTATAAATTTGAATACTTGAGGTTTGGATAGATATGCCACCTATTTATAGATATAAAATATAAGAATTCTTAATCTCTACAACTCTATTTAATCTTATTTAAAAGGTAAGACATCAATTTAAAATTTTTTAAATATATTTTAACTTTTTAAACTAAGAATTCTTTATCCTTATAACTATGTCTAATCTTATTTGAAAGGAAAGACATTAATTTGTAATCTTTCAAAATATACTTTAACTTCTTAACACTTTTATCTCTTACATTTTTATTTAAAAAGAGAAATCTCACTATAATTTTCACTGAGAAATCCTAGAAAGATGGGTGAGGAAGGTGACAGCTGCATTCTTCTTTTTCTCTTCAAAGGTTAGCAGAATTCTCATCTATAGTTTCTACTGCCATATAGTTGTCTTGGTCATCTTATATTAACATCATCCATTCATGTTTGCAGTCATTAAATTCTCCTTTCAAGACAAACATTAGATGGTGATCGACAACCTCTTCAGTAAAGTTTTTGTTCCTGTACATTTTGAGTTGATATGTACTCAGCTCTTTGTGCTTTCTCCTGTAAATAATCCTTGAATATTTATTGAATTGTAACAAAGAGAGACATAGTTATTAGCTTTGGGCATCAGCAACACAAACTTCCAATTCCATTTTTCTCACAAAAAGGAGAACTTCAATTCCATGACAATCATATGCTCCATTTGATTGTAAACTAGAATTCATCTCACCAATTTGATCACAATCATCAATGAAATTAGCAAGGACTTCAATTTTCTTCTCTAAATAAGGTTCTGCTAATGAAACTAACAGACTCCTGTAGAAACTCAAGATTCTTAATTTCTGTATAGATATGCATTTAATCATATACAAGAAAAAGTTGCCACAGTTTGGCTGTTTGCAATGACTGTTGACAACTTGACATCATATCATCACAACTCTAATCTGTAAAGCAACTGTCCTCACCACAAAGTTGTTTTAAGTATATGATAAAGCATAAATTTTCTGTATCAAGTTAACCTCTTCTGAGAAGACAACAACAGCACTTTTAGTTCTTTAGAGATTGTTGATGCTCTTTCATCTTCAAACTAAAAGGCATGAAAGGAGAATGCAATTTGCATAATAAGGCAATAGGCAATCGACGATTATGTTAATATGAGTTTTGTCTGTACCATTACATTCAGTTCTTACCTATCTCAACAAAGACAACTTGCTTGCACTGCAAGTACAAGATCAAAGGAACACACACACACACAAATAAAACAAATAGTTGCATGCACTCTGAAAGACGCTCATGACCATCTCTTCTCTTGACCGAGTTAGAAGACAATCCTGAGTAGATGCAGGCCATTCTTTGTATAGATTGGGAGCATGATACAGAAGAAACACTGATATGATTGAAATCTTTTTCGGTCATGGGGATCTGGTTGTACTAGTCAGAGATGACCTCATATTTACAATAGCTGAACCATCGGCTCCTAACCTCATGGCCTGTTTTCCGGCTTCTAAAAATCTTGAAACAGCTCCATTTACATATGCACTGGCCTCCCTGACCTTCATTTGCTTGCTTCTTTCATGGTTGAAGCTGCTCAAGAAATAGTCGCCATTAAGGACGGCTGCTAACTCAGCCAACTCTCTCTGAAACTCAGAAAGCAAACTATCTTCTTTTGCATCAATGTTTCTCAGAGGAGGAACATCAGGTAATACTTCTGCAAAAGGACAAAAAAAAAATGAAATCAAGCACAACTTTTCTCTGTTGACATTAAGTTGAGCAGAAAGCATCCTTAAAAACTATTTGCCCATCTGCCCAGAATAGTCCTAGTTGTCAAATTGATATATTATTTTAACAAAGTATAATACTGTAAGCACATGTAAGGACTTCAACTTGCAGCATTGCAAAACACTATATGAGTGAGTCAGTCTCATTTCTTCTTTGTCATCACAATGAAACATGAAATGCTTTCTTTTTCAGTTCTGAACACATAATAAGAAGTACCAACAATTCTTTACACCAAGGTGGAAACCAATTAGAAATTTAGAATTAATTTATAATAATAACACTTACACAGTGGCAAGGACTACAGTGCCTATCAGCATTGATTAACATAGGTTGGCATGTATCACACTAGGGATGGTATCGACACGCTTCGTATCAAGTCTTGCAGAGGGCCAATACATGACCAGGCCAATGCTTGAACCATGCAAGCACAAGGGCATCACATGTCATTGCCACATTCCATAGCAGCAACCCTTACTCAACGGGGTGATATGGTATCTTCTCATAATCCGATACAAGAAAAGTTCAAAGAAAATAACCAAATGCTCATCTTGAACAAGATAATATGTCTTAGAATAGTTTGTATCATGATAAGAAAAGATCTTTTGTGGCTACATGACAAATCTCTAATTCAATGCTTATGGGGCACAACAAGGACCAAATTCAGACGCAAGAAAAGGAGAGGAGACAGAGAAAAGGAAATGTATGTGCTCAAATAGCAAGCAAGATTTCCCTTCACTAGAGTAAGGAAAAAGAAGAAAGAAAAAGATTTGTCACTCCCTTAGGCTCTCAACTTATCTCTTCTAAATGAAAAGGGCTTACTGGTCAACCTTATAATTAATAACATCTGATACCCTGCACTAGGTTGTAGTACTTTGACCAACATAACTTGTTGATTCTTCTAAATCTTCCCATTAATTTGTTTTTTAAACCAGACTAACTAATTGTTTCTTTTTTTGCAAAGGGTAAGTGACGAAGGCGGGATTCGATCCCAGGACCTTGTGAAAAACTAATTGCTTCTTGCTACTCTAATTTAGGGGAAGTGGCATATTTCGTGTACAAATCGTCAATTCAATTGCTGCATTCTTTAATCATGTTCTGTCTATTTCATAGTGGTTGAAACAAATATATGGAGATAAGTCGATCAGCAACTATAACCTTCATCATGGCCTCCAGAATAATTAAATAGAGGCAGAGATAATAAAACATAGCTTTCAGAGATGGATTGGACACCTCTTGCTAGATCACTGGAATTTTAGCCATATCAAGAAACTAATTACTACTCTTAGCTTCTAAATTTCTATGTATCTTGTAAACAAATTCAGACTTATTCGAAAGCTGAAAATAACTGTTATATGCAGCATCAGAGGACCGAAAGTTGAGGAAATAAAAGGACATTTTAACAAGCATACCGGGACAATCTGTTCTAGGTGAGGTTAAGTGTCCCACAATGTCTTCGAAGGTGCCAGCCCATGCATCCCTCTTTGTCAAGAAATCTGATTTAAGTTTGAACAATTTCTTTATGGTTGCAGGAATCGACGAGTGCTCGAATTCTGAGGTTGAACTTGGTCCATGTGGTCTGCTCACCACTGCCCAAATTTGGACCCCCAAACTGTAAGTAGAATTCAAATGGCAAGAGAGGCAACCAAACAATAAATACCACTAATTCCATGAAAATACGACATATCGGGACCATTTCACCGAAGTAAATATGACCTCCCATGTTCATTTCACTCGGGAAAACAGTTGATGGCAAACGATCAACTGCTTACAGCAAAAAAACCTTCTTTTCGACAAACAAGCAAATTACAGGTAGGTAACTAGCTTTCTTCTACAGAAACTACTTCAACTATGATACAGAGAAGAAAACACATGCTTTGCTCTTCTATTTGAGAATGTGGGATCCTAAATAGCCATAATAGATCTTATTCAAGACAGAAGAGCATACCTGTTCCTTTCTTGATCCAAGGAGAAACCATAATTGTCGGAATTCGAACTCCCAATCTGTCAAACCTAAAGAAGAAAGGATCTGGTCCCATAATTCCATCTGGATTTGGAACACCCTCATAAGGTGTCGCAACATGATCATAAAAGCCCCCATGCTCATCATAAGTAATTATCAAAAGGCTCTCATTCCACTGCGGGCTTGACCTCAGTGCTTCATACACCTCCTTCACCAACTTCTGTCCATTAGCAACATCATGAGAAGGGTGATCGTCATCCGCTGGATGCTCCAACAAATCAAAGTACCTCGGCTCTATAACACTCAAGCTTGGCAGCTTCCCTCTCCTCGCGTGATCCTTGAATGTCGAGAAGAAATGGAACTTGGAAATGTACTTCAACCTCCTCAAATTCCTGTAGAACAGAGTAGTGGGTATGTTCTTGAAGTAGATACCAAAGTCCAGTCCATCTTCTTGGAGCGAATCGAAGATGGTCTTCTGTGGATAGCCCAAAAGCAGGTTGAACTTGTCATGGCGTATCGCGCCGTGGGAGGTTGCCGAGTACACGAACAGCCTGTTGGGCTGCGTTGGCCCGGGAATCGACGAGAACCAACGATCGAACACCGCGAATTCTTGTACCAAAGCAGCGAAGACCGGGACGCTCTCGGGGTTGAACCCCTTCATGACAGTGCTCGACAGGTTCCGCGAGATGGTCAGCGCCTGCTGAACGAAACCGGACATGGAAGGAACGGCACCGGAGCCAAACACTTGTTGCACGACATCCTCGAAGGAGTGGCCTGGATCCGGGTCGACGAACTGCGCGTCGTCGGAGACACAGATGAGCTGAGACTTGGGGTCATCAGTGGAGTGAGGATTGCATTCTCTACCCGTGAGGCCGTCGATGGAAGGGTTGATGGACTGCTTCATCCAGCCAAGCATGTGGTCGAAGGACCTGTTCTCCAAGACCAGCACCACAACGCTCTTAATTGGCTGCCTTGCTGCATCGGAACAGCAGTGGTGGTGGAGGAGCGAGGCGACGATGAGAAAGAGAAGAACGCGGAGCTGGTGCTCGGATCCTTGCATGGTAGCCTCTCTGCAGCTAGAGCAGATCTTTGAAATCTTGCCTGAACTCTAGGGATCTTCTAAATTCTTCTCTGGAGGAGAGCTTTTCTATGCACCAAAGACATCTTGAGAAGCTTTCTCAGTCCTGGCAGCTTAGCAGAGTTCAAGATGGTGGATCAGTGGCAGAGGCAGAAGAGATTGAGGGATGAGGAGAGCAGCATCAAACGAAGAAGGTAAAGTAGGGAGAGAGTGACACTGCCGCAAGCACACGGTGACCGATTCAGGGTAGGTTGCTTCTACACAAATCGAGAAAGCCTAATTTTGGTTTCATGGAGTGTTATGAGCAGATGATGCCGAGGAAGAGGCCAAATGGTGAAGCCCACGAGAACAGAGACCAACAGTGAATAGTATGCCATTACAGACATCCAACACTGGAAATTGCATGACCATGCACTCGCCTCAAGATCAATTCTGTTGACATTAGATTTTGCTTGGGGTGAGAAACCTCTGCGGCCCACATGATTGATTTGTAGACCACGGATTGACGGTGCCAGTGAAGGATGCCAATGTTCATGGAGGAAACTCCAAACTTGTGCCGCCCCACATCGGATGAGGCCAACCATTTTCCCCTCTGTAGGCCTTGCTTTTGAGCTGATCTTTTTCCGTCACAGCCTTTCTGTACAGGAAGAAAGTATCTAATTAATTATTTATTTACAAAGGTAAAAAATGTATATATATATATATATATATATATATATATATATATATATATATATATATATATATATATATATATATATATATATATATATCTTAGGCGGCCCATTGGAATGGAATGGGGAGGAGGATCCAAACCATTGTTTTAGAACTCAAACCACATGATGCAACATGGTTATAGTTGGACTGGCACTGACTCAGCTGGATTTTGTCCATGCCATCAGCTGACAAGAAACAGCTGTTCTGAAGAATGAAATCTTGACTAGGGTTCTTCGGAATCAATAAAATAATCTGTCACAAGCCTGCATCATATATTGTTCATACATCTCATTACTTGGTTCATGCTTACCCAAACAAACATTTTTAGGGTATTTGGATATCATGAACTTTAAGCTGAGGGTTTGGGTTGGGCCGTATATGGGCCCGTTATGGCCTCCTGGTTTATACCTTGTTGTTGATTGAGGTGAAGCTTTGATTCCTTGCTTGGCCCTCACTTTTCTCCTGTATCCACTTTACATCATCACGTTTTTATTTCTCTTCCCTAAATAGTACGTTAAGATACAAAACAACAGTTAATGTAGTTGAAGCTGTACAAGAAGACCATCCTCATCGATGTATGAACAATTATGAGGCCTGTTATAGTGAATTATGTGATGCATTTATTCATGGATATTGGTGGTGACAGGGAATATAATAATGTTCATCGATCAAAAGGAGAATATGGATTTCTTCTGGTTGAAATATGCGTGCATTAAGTAGGGTCGAAAGAACTTTAACTCGCTTTTGCAGTGCTCCCACAAGAGGAGGAAGACAAAGCGAGCCATGCAATTGCAGGTGGTGAGTTGAGACAACAATGGTGGAGAAGTAAAGCCAAGCAAGTGCAGTGAGGCGTGGGTGGTGACCTTGGTGCAGGGGTTTTGGATCTCTCCCCCAGCTGCCTTGATTCCATTCCCATGAAGCTTTCCACCACTTTCCTCACCTCCTACCCCCCCTCATCGCCTCTCATATAGAGAGAGCATCAGCATTAGGAGGAGGGGGAAGAGGAGAAGAAGAGATGGCAGACTGGGGGCCAGTGTTCATGGCAGTGATACTGTTCGTTCTTCTCACGCCGGGCCTCGTGTTCCAGGCCCCTGGCAAGAGCCGCTTGATCGAGTTCGGCAACTTGCAGACCAGCGGCATCTCCATTGTGGTCCACTCCATCATCTACTTCGCTCTGGTTGCTGTCTTCCTCCTCGCCGTTCATGTCCATATGTACATTGGACACTGATCCTGCGATGAGGGTCCATTGTTGCTGCATCATATTTCTCTGCTCTCTATTCCATTTAATAATATCTTTTAATTCCTTCGTTGTTGTAATGACCGCAGCAGTGCATGAACTCCATGCTTCTGACTTCATCTTTGTTTGAGTTAATGGAAATCCCCACCACGAATGCTTGAAACATCTAAATGAGTGACTGCAGTGTCTCAAATTCTTGCTTCTGATGTCATGTTTGTTCGAGGGAATGGAATTCCTAACCATGAATTAATGCTCGAACCATCGATCTGATGACCAATTCCACAGTTGAAAGACCGAAAACTGCAGTTATCATCTAAGAATTTAAACTACATATAATTTAAGATCCACATTGCTTGCCAAAAGACAAGAGCTTCATATTTTGAGCTTGTCATGGAGTTTGGCAGAAGAGAGAGAGAGAGAGAGGGTGGTGGAGTCGAACATGAACGTGATCGGGATGTTGGTGTGAGCCCCGAGGCCAGACGGGTTGGTTAATTGCACCAGATGATTAGACGAACCAATAATAAATGAAATCCATGATTACGTGGAGATGAAGCCCATGATATGAAACACATGTAATGTGGACAACCTTTGAGGGTTATATGATATATCCGCCAAAAAATATTTCTTTCATTAAAGCGTTTTACTTTCTAATTAGAAAAATAATTCAGAAAAATAACCGTAATCCGACTAATGATACCAATTATAATAATGGCCAGTTTTAATCGGTGAGATGAAGTGTTACATCGGGTAGTAGAAATCATTAAAAGGATCATTTATTCGCAACCTTGTCCACCGCCAAGACCGTGTCGAGATGAGATCGCGACCGTCCATATATGTTTCATCAAGGTCCCTCCAAATCTTCGATATTGGTGGCCTGCCGCTTTATGGTGGGAGGCTACTTGTTCTCGGCTGTCAGCTATAAAATAGCAACCAAACTGGAATCGTATCTGCCGTTGCGGAATTCGGAGAAAGAATCGCCGGTTCGTCGCATCAATCCGACTGTCATCGACGAACCATGCGCATCCGATCGCCAAAAATTCAATCTTTGCCCGTTTTCTTCGAGTAGGAGAGGAGCTTCCCCCACTTGTATTGGATCAATGTAGTTGGGCGGATGAATATCGGGGGAAGTATCGTTGATCATCTGAACCTCAATCGCCATTCTTTCTGTTTCATTTGATCTCTATTGTATCTTTCTAGTTGTTTCCTGATCGAATTTCCGTCGGCAAATGGATTTGGAAGCAAATGACTCATTTTTTCTCTTGATCTCGCTATAAAATATTAGGGTTTACTAAGATTTTAGTTCGATAAGCGTGAATCTATTGGGGATCTTTTATGTTTTCGTATGTAGGGTTCTTGAATGTCGATTTTTAGGGGTCAAGATGAAAACTTCATGTAATTTAGTTTACTTTTTGGCGAATCAAGAAAAGGGAGATATATCAGCGATCGTTTGATGATGCAAAGCAATACACAAGTAGGTGATGACGAGGATACTGGATGGTTCGAGGTGAAGAAGGTACTGCGATTCTCCTTCTATTCATCATTTTATATTTTGTATTCGTGTATTGCGGGATTTGTTTGATCTTCTGTGGAATTTTCTGACTCTTTAAATTACGAAGCTGTTTTAAATGGGAGTCTTAAGAATGATGCTTACGGAAAATAAAACAATGGAACCCAAGTTATCCTTGTGTATCTCAGCTGGAGCTTTTTGTGAATGGTTACTGAAATGTTTGCTACATAAACCCAAAAGAAATCCACATAATCCCAAAACAAATTTCAGCATATGTTAGGTGTGGCTGACCTTGTTATGTCAGTTCAGATGAGTGAATTCAATGCTTTAAGATCCTTGAGAACATTTTGAAATTATAATGTGAAGATAGTGTCACTTGACTTCTCATCATTATTATCACTTTTACAGAAACATAGAACTAGCAGAAAGCTTACGATCCAGAAAGCTACTGGAGGATCTTTAAACAACACCTTCTCTCCTCACTATTATTCATCCACCGATGATGAGACTGGGAACTCTGACAGCAGACTACAATTCTTACCATCTAAATTGGCACTTGATTGTTCTTTAAAGGTTGTTGCCGCTGTTGACGTTACCCCTTCGGCAAAAACATACCATGATAAGGACTGCATTGATGAACTGGTTGTCCAGGAGAGCGAAAGTCTTGAGGTTAGAGCGACAGATTTTAAAGTTGGGGTTACAACAGTTGAGAAAGTGTCCACACATGAAACATTCAACAATGTTGCAAAAATTAAGTGGGGTGATCTTGAAGATGTTGCTTTAAAGTTGCATGACTCTTCTGAATATAGAAGTGCTCCTGTGAAGGCTGCAGGTGGTGATTCTGCCTCTAGTAACTTACAGGAACTTGGAAATTCTGAAATGGTCAGCGAATCAATATTACATCTATCAACCCACGATCCTCTTCAAGAGGGAAGGGTTATGGAGTCCTCTGCACATGTAGAACAACTTCCTGCACAAATTTTAGCTTCAGTTATACGCAGAGAACCTATTGAATTGACTTGGAAAGAGGTCAAAGAGTTTCCTTCTGAAGAGATAGAGGTGGGGATCGTCAATCAGACTGATGCTATTCATAGTTTGAAGATAAACCTTGATGATGTTGTCAAACCAACATGTAAAGCTGGAGGTGACTTGGTTTCGAGTGATATGATGATTGGAAACTCTCCTGCATCACCTGTTCAAGGAGTTGTCCAAACGACACATCGGGAACCTCACCTTCAGTCCAAGGATGGGGTCTTTGACACATCCAAATTATCAGATACTAACATCAATGCATCCGTGATACTTGATCTGGGAAATGGTGTTACACACCTGAAGAGTGGTGTTGAAGCTTCGGTGCATGTTCCAACTACAACTGTCATTGAAAGTCATAATGAGCTTAGTGATGGATTAACAGTCGGGATGGGTCTTGCTGATGGTGAACCTGGGGAGAGCAAAGAAAGGTTTAGGCAAAGGCTTTGGTGCTTTCTCTTTGAAAACCTGAATAGAGCAGTTGATGAACTTTACCTTCTCTGTGAATTAGAGTGCGATATGGAACAGATGGATGAAGCTATTCTTGTTCTTGAAGAAGCCACATTTGATTTTAGAGAACTGAAATGTAGAGTCGGGCATTTTGAGAACACTAAAGCCTCCTCACAATCATCGAGAGATGGAAATCCAATTATTGTAAAGGCTGATCATCGACGGCCACATGCATTATCTTGGGAGGTAAACATGATTACTACTCCATCTGACTATTTAATTTTGCAGATTATGAAAAACAATTTTCGAAATTTAGTCCTCGAGAACATTCTTTGCATGCACACTTCCTCGAGATTAGGGACTCGATATAACAGTAGACATAATAGTTATCTTGATTATATAATGAATGTACTATATTTGACACGTAGATAGTAATTAGTGTTGCATAGTGCAGTTATCTTTTCTGAACTTCTGATTAACAATATGAAAGCATAGTAATTCATGTTGATGCAAGCTTATTGTAGCAGGCAACATGAACAGAAGTTCTCTTATTTGTTGTCAACAGTAAATTGAACTCTAACCACAAAATTAAATATTGGGTTCCCTTTTTGTCAAATGTGCAGTCAAAAAGTTGAAGGGGGATAAGATTCTTCTTATTGGATTCCAAGCTTAATTATCTTTATTGTGTTTTTTTCATCATGTTTGCAAATAACTGAAGGTAGAAACATTCTTTCACAGTTCCATTTCTAGAATACTGTGGCTGGTTTGCTATGTCCTTGAACTGCAAAGTTTTTAATGCTATCTTTCATTCGAGGGAATGCATTAGTTGATTGTTAGAATTAAGGGGGCCATTAAACAAAAAGTGGTTTGAGTATGCTGGTGATCAGAATAGATTAAACAAATTGGAATTTATGGATCTTATGAGAACTAGAGGTTTTGTATGGTTTTTGGCTTATTATATAGTTTTAGTTTCACAACATCTGATAGTATGATGTTTTCTATGTATAGTAAGTCAGTTGCACTTGTTAGGTATTTCTGTCATATATTTGTTATATAATTATTCAGGGGAAGGTGAAAAGATTGCCACATTGCAGCCCTGGGGAATAGGAAAGGGAGGTTGGTAATTCAAAGGGTTTTATCGGGTTCCTTCCTGCTACAGTTAACAATACAGAGTAACACCAATTTAACATAAAATTGGAAGATAAATAGGCTGCAGGTCTTTAATGAAGCCTAGAAGATGTGTAAAGAAATGATTGGATAAATGCTTTAAGACTGGTCAAAGTCTACACTTATGATAAATTGAAATTTTCCTTCAGAATTAATGTGTGGAAAGTTGATACATGATAAATATTTGGCTATGAACTAAAGGGTGCTCCAACTAGATTCTACAATATTTTATTTATAGTTATGAACTAGATAGAGGGAGGATATCATGTCACAATCCAAGTGAGCAACCATGTAGACTTTGCCCCGGAAAGTATCCAAGAATTTCTCTTAGTGGTTGATGAGTCTGATGTCTTTGTGTACACTATGCTTTGCTTGAAAAAGGACAAGAGTTATATCTCACCCAATGTGAGACTGTTCTTGTACAATATTATTATATTAAATCCATGGCTCTCTTATTTGTTGTTCATCTTTCTAGACCCAAGGATTTTGGGGAAAAAAACAGGTGAGAAATCATAAATATAGCATTTCTAAAGCAACAACTAGGTGTGAAACACTTCAAATGGAATTACAAGTTATTGAATAATCTTCGCTCACTGGCACCATTCAGAAGTTTCTGCTTAATTTGGCCTCCAATCAATCCTTGCAGATTTGAATTTTTGAAGTATCTACATTCCTTTGTTTGTTGATATATCTATTTCTGAGACTTGTGATTACTAGCAGATGCTCTTTGAAGAAATGTAGTTTGGAAATTTGATTCAGTATAATTTACACAAGTAGATGGCCTGCAAATGTATGGTTCAGGTTAACAAGCATAAATTTATTGTCTTCTTTTGACTAAACCTTGAGCTTGTATTATATATCATCAGGGACTATGCCTTTGTCTGCTTAACCATAGGATGAAATAGTAAAACATGCAAGCGTCTGGAATTGTGCAGGTTCGCCGCATGACAACTTCACCTCACAGGGCAGAGATATTATCTTCTTCACTGGAAGCTTTTAAGAAGATTCAACTGGAAAGAGCTGCTAAAGATACAACTAAAGATGCAAAAAACTTGGGTGCTATCAGCTCAAGTCATGAAGTTGCTAGCAGCTTATCAGGAGTAGATGAAGTGTCCAATGCTAGATATCTGCATGTAAAAAAAGAAAAGCAGACCATTGTCTTAAATAATAATGGGATGAATATGGATTCAAATAAGCAGAATACAGACACAAATAGGCCAGGCAAAAGACATTTTGTACAAAATGGGCGCTTGCCTCCACATAGCTTGCCTGCTTCTGCATCTGGCAAGTGTAAGAGAGAACCTTTGGGACCTGTTACTGAAATTCAAAAGCAGGCACTAAAGAAGGATAAAGAACTAGCTGAAAATAGGATGGAGAAACATATAAAGGCTGTAGATACTGTTAAAAAGCAGAGTTCTTATCTTGACAAAGAGAAAGACAAGCAGAAATTCAATACAGCTCATTGGAAGGTGATGGATGCTTGGAAAGAAAAGCGAAACTGGGAGGATATTCTCAAGTCTCCAATTCACAGTTCTTCCAGAGTCTCATATTCACCAGGTATGGGAAGAAAAGTTGTGGATCGTGCTCGAGTGTTGCATGATAAACTAATGTCTCCCGATAAAAAGAAAAAGAGTGCCATGGATTTAAGAAGAGAAGCAGAAGAAAAGCATGCAAGAGCAATGAGGATTAGGAATCAACTAGAAAGCGAACGAGTGCAGAAGCTGCAGCGCACTTCAGAGAAGTTAAACCGTGTCAGTGAGTGGCAAGCTGTTCGTAGCTCTAAAATGAGAGAAGTTATGTTTGCACGCCATCAGCGTAGTGAATATCTCCATGAGGCATATTTGGCTAAGGTTGTAAAGAAAGCTGGTGATGAAAGCAGCAAGGTTAATGAGGTTCGCTTTATTACTTCATTAAATGAACAGAATAAAAAGCTGATGCTGCACCAGAAGCTTCATGACTCAGAAATGAGGAGAGCTGAAAAATTACAGGTAATCAGAACAAAACAAAAGGAGGACATAGCGAGAGAAGAAGCTGTACTGGAACGTCGGAAGCTCCTTGAAGCTGAAAAGTTGCAGCGGCTTGCTGAGACACAGCGGAAGAAGGAAGAAGCTCAAGTTAGAAGAGAAGAGGAACGCAAGGCATCAAGTGCAGCAAGGGAGGCCAAGGCTGTGGAACAACTTCGGAGAAAGGAAATCAGAGCAAGAGCTCGACAAGAAGAGGCAGAACTCCTCGCTCAGAAGCTGGCTGAAAGACTCCGTGAAAGTGAACAGCGTCGAAAATATTACCTGGAGCAAATACGTGAGAAAGCTTCAATGGATTTTCGGGACCAGTCTTCCCCTCTACATCGCCGTTTTAACAAAGAAGGTCAAAGTAGATCACTCGGAACCAGTACTGAAGACAATCCAGTGTCAGCCAATTCAGAATCTGCTGAAAAGCTGGTCAATGTCACTCACCAGCATTCTTTGAAGCGAAGAATTAAGAAAGTACGTCAGAGACTTATGGCGCTTAAGCATGACTTTGTTGAGCCTCCTGTTGGCAGTGAAAATGGAGGAATAGGGAATAGAGCTTCCTTGGTTGCTGCCAGAGCAAAAATTGGAAAGTGGGTTCAGGACCTTCAAAGGCTTCGCCAGGCCCGAAAGGAAGGGGCTGCAAGCATAGGATTAGTTATTGTTGACATGATAAAGGTATGTTTATATATATATATATATATATATATGTATATATATATATATATATGTATATATATATATATGTATATATATATATATATGTATATATATATATATAATTCATCATCTGATTTCTCGAGTTCCATATGCATGCGTACTCAGACAACATATTGCATAGCCAACCGCACAATTTTCTCATCTAAAGCATTTTCAGCTATATGATGACACTATTGATGATCCAGGATAACATTTTCAGCTACTAAAAAATGCTTTTTATGTTGTATATATTTTTTCAGGCTCATGCTGTTTCTTTTTATTTTCCATGTCAAACAGTTTATTGAGGGAAAGGATGTGGAGCTACATGCATCCCGTCAGTCTGGTTTGCTTGACTTCATATCCTCTGCCTTACCGGCTTCCCATACTTCGAAGCCAGAAGCATGTCAAGTGACAGTACACCTTTTACGACTACTGCGAGTATTACTGTCACTTCCAGCAAATCGGAGTTATTTTCTTGCACAAAATCTTTTGCCTCCCATAATCCCTATGCTGTCTGCATCACTTGAGAATTATATCAAGGCTGCAGCATCTTCCAGTTCTGGAAGCACAAACCTTTCATCAAGCAAAACATCCAATGAGAATTTGGAATCAGTTGCCGAAATCATGGATGGCTTCTTATGGACTATAACCATGATTGTGGGCCATATACATTTTGATGATCGCCAACTCCATATGCAGGATGGTCTGGTGGAGCTGATAGTAGCTTATCAAGTTATTCATCGTCTTCGTGATCTGTTTGCCCTCTATGATAGACCGCAGATAGAAGGATCTCCATTTCCATCATCAATTCTCTTAAGTTTGACCCTTTTGTCAGTCATAACATCAAGACCTGGTACATTTTCTGCCATTGATTGGGAATCTTGTGTATCTAAAGCATCAGCAATTTGTGAAGTTCAAAGGTTAAAAGATTCTGAAAATGTGGCTACGGGAGAGTCCTCTAGCTCCATTAATAATTCTGGAGATAGCACATCACATCCAACTTCGCACCAGTGTACTGAACTACATATGAGCAGATTTGTTCAGTTATCTGAGGAACAGAATATACTTTCAAGCGGAAAAACTCTAGCAGATGCACCAGAAATTATAGATATGGAATCTGGAAGAGACACCTCTGATACTTCATGTCGTCCAGAAATTGTTCAATATGTGTTGCAGATACAAGAGAAAGCTTCATCAGGTGAATCCCAAAACCCTGTAGTAGAAGAGCATGCAAAATCATTGCCAGTGAAGAAGGACGAAAAGAACTCCAGTTGTTCTGTGGAGAGAAAAGGAGCTGATGAGCACACCACACATGATAATTCTGGTAACAGGAAGATGGTCAGCTTGAAGCAGCCCCTAGCATTTCTTATCTCTGCTATTTCTGATACTGGCCTTGTTAGTCTTCCATCACTCTTAACAGCTGTGCTACTTCAGGCGAACAACAAATTGTCATCCGAGCAGGTACTTTTTTCATAAACAAGAGAACATGTAAATCATCTTCCATTGCATTTCAACAGTTTTTTTTCATATAAAGTTGGCTTTTGTGACCCAGCCAAGAACATCTTTTTTATATAAATACTATTAATTTTTGCTTACCATTCTTCTTTCTGAAGCGACAAGTAGCATTTCTGGGAGTACAATTGCTTTGTTGTTCAGATCCTTATTTGTTCATACATTCAGTTTCAATGCAGTGTTTTTATTCTTTGTCTCTAGTTGTTGGAGGTGTCAGTTTAACTAGTGAAAATTTTGACTACTGATAGCAATGTCTGAAGTGCAAATCTCACCTTCACCTTAAATTACTTACAAAAAAAAATTATCTAACCAATAAGTAAAAGAAAAATATTCACGTAGGTTCTTGGAATGGCCTAATTGTCAAATTCCCAAGGTCCTTTAGAAAAGAGGACTGCCTTGTGAACTTAGTCTTCATGTTTTGATAAACTTTAATTGCAGGGATCGTATGTCCTTCCATCGAATTTTGAAGAAGCAGCTACTGGTGTATTGAAAGTTTTGAATAATTTGGCAAGCTTGGATATTGCTACTCTGCAAAGTATGCTGGTAATATTTTTTGTTTTAGTCAGTGCCTATTCTTGGTGTTTTACAATATGCCCGATTCATGAGTTTTAGTTATCCTTTTCACATAAATGGCATGATGTGTTGCATGTTTTAGTATCATGTCCTCCTATTTGCAATTTGTTTCAGGCTAGATCAGATCTAAAAGTCGAATTTTTCCACTTGATGAGTTTTCTTTTGACCCATTGCACAAACAAGTGGAAAGCAGCTTATGATCAGGTAAGTGCACGATTCTATTATATTACAAGACGGATGATGTGCCAAATGATTGGCTAATTTGTTTTAGTGCAATTTTATATAAAATCTTTTAATCTTAGATGCAGATTACAAGGTTCTATTTTGATTCAGCATCACGGTATTTGATATATAGGTGTACATGCAATTTTTACCAAATTACCAAGAAATGTATTGCCTATTCTCTGTGTTCCACCCAGATGTTATATAAAAAAGGCTAAGAATGCAAAATTGGCCAAACCAGTATGAAGCAACCTTTCTATGCCTTCAGCTATTAGACTTGCAAGTCAATCAATCACATTATCGTACATGAGAAAAACTTATGATTCTTTTTCTGTCAATCAGTCATGAAATTTTAGTTCTAATTTACTGTTCCCTTTATGTTTTCATCAATTCCTCCCTTTCCCTTGAATTTCCTTACAACTTCAGGGTGTTAGTTTAAGGGAAAATATAGCGACAAGTACCAAGTCTGAACTGAAAGGTAATCCAAAGGGCTGGGGACAATGACCTGAATTTGGCAATTGTATGCCAGCCAAGTTGTATGTCAATAAAATTTAATTTTTTTTCTTGTAAGACTGCTTTTTAGTGTTGCATTTGGTCAAAGAAGGCAAGCCTACTTGTCAACTGTTAGTCAGTTAAGGTTGCAACTATGCTACCTGGAAATCATGTATTTGTCGTCATGGAGCAGCAGTAAGATTATGCTATTGTCATGAGAACTTGATGTGTGCAACTCACAGAAATGTCCCCTAGTGATGTGGGTGCAAGACAAAAAGAAAAACAAAAGTGTGTGTGTAAGGCTACAAGAATATGACCTTTCCAGACCTTGCAACAGTGGAAATATCACATATGTTTAGTTTGAGTGTCTAGTCCTATCTGCAGATGCTATGGTTGAGTTCAGTTTGCTTGAGACTAATGTTCGCCTTACTAGCCTGTATCGGTGTACCAATCGGCCATCGGTATGATACATATCAATCTGTACTGATATACCGACACATGGTACGGTGGGACATACCAACAGATTGATACGTATCACCCATATCAGTCCCTTGTCAGACCGGTACATATCACCCGTACTAGGCGGTATGTCGTGGTATGACAAGCCTTGCTTGAGACTACAGGTTTAGCTGCCTTTTGTTAACCACATTCAAACAAAGTATTTCAGATCTCAAGCTGGTAAACTTTGGTTGGGTGTGGCTTAATGGTTGATTATTACATCTTTCTTTTTTATTTGTTAGTGCATTAAGGAACTTTCAAGGAGACAAGGACTAAAGTGAAACTTCTATAAAGATGCTTTTTGGTTCCTAATTGGCACCTAAATCTTTCTCCTATAACATATTTTGCTTATTTATACATCTATTTAGGAAATATCCATAAAAATTTCACTTTGCAGATCTTCTTTTGTCCAGATATATATATATTTACATTTTTGTTGACAAATTTTTTGTATCTTTGAGCACCATCTCCTTATCCATTGGTACAAGTTCCCCATGCATACATTATAAAATTGGTAATAAGATTGGTAAAGTCCATTTCTTGTGCATGGAATGTTACAACTGTAGAAGCTGAACCTAAATGGTCCTTGCAAATTTGATGCCATAATTTCCGTTTATAATGCAGGTGTTCCCTAAGGATCATTGATCTGATTTTATAGTGGATTGTTCTTCCCTCTGCAGGCATCACATTTTACTGATCATTGCATGGCATTGTCTTTTTAATGTTCTGATAGTACAGGTGTTGTACATACTTTATGAAGGTCTATCATTATGATTTCTTATGCTTTTTAGGTCGGTCTACTTCTCCTGGAGTCGTTGTTGCTTCTTGGTTATTTTTCTTTATTTCATTCTGGGAATCAAGCAGTTCTCAGATGGGGAAAGAGTCCAACCATACTGCAGAAGGTAAATATCCTTTTAGAATCAGTGGATTTTTAAATATTTTGTTGCCTTCAAGCAAATCTAATTTGCTTATCAAATCAAAATAGGTCTGCGATCTACCCTTCGTATTCTTCAGTGACGCAGATTTGACACCTATTTTGGCCGGGACACTCGTGGCTGGTTGTTATGGATGTGAACAGAACAGAGGTATTGTTCTGCAAGAACTTAGCACCGACATGTTGCTTTCCTTGCTCAAGTCCTGCAAGCAGGCATTGCTGTCAGTCCAACCTGATTCAGTGCAGTCAAATATTTCCATGACGAGTGATGCAACTGATAGTAATCAGATGGTTTCAGATGCTAGAAAGCCCCAGAGTGAGATTCATGCAAGATCCATCCGTAAAAACACTCGAGCTTCATTGGGAAAAGGTCTTTCAAGCAGCACCACCAAAATTAACAAAACAAAAATCCAAAGGGATTGTAGAGGAACAAGGACTTTTGATGAGTGGGTATTCAAACACAACCTATCAAGCACGGAAGCTTCTTCATCTTTCATGTTGCATTGGAGATTTCCAATCTCTTTCCTGGATAAAGCCGAAGAATTCTTTTTAGCCGAGGCCCTAAGCCAGCAGGTGTAGCATGGCTAGTCAGAGTCAACATCCCACAACTTTAAAAAAGGCCCTGCCATAGCAAGTTTGTAACTGGGATGCTCCTTCAAGATTCAAGGAACACTTCTCACTTCAATTCTCACTTCTGCAACTGCCAGAAGTTCTTGTCAGGACTTCAAGCTGCTGCATCTGCACAGGAGAGGACACAGCATTGGCTGCCAAACAAGGTGTATGGTACGGATCTATGTTTGGCTGATGGCTCAGTGCTTATCGCGTCACCAAGGAATCGATTTTTTCAAGTCTTTGGATGATGGCTACAGCAGATTAGCATTAATGCTCTAGATGACTCGAACAGGAATCCAGATAACAGATACTGAACCATTATCGCTGACTGTTGGATTTTTACGAGGTAGCTGATCGGTTATGTGGGAAAAGGAAATATTTTTTTTTTCTTAGAGAATGACCAAAAGATGTGCTTTACCAAAGATGCTCCTAAAGAATTTGTCATGAACCCAACCAGATGGGTGTTCAAGATGACTGTATAATAGCCAACCCAGAATAAGCCTCCTTTTGATGTATGAATTGATACATCATGTTTATAACTATAGCTCATGCTTCTTTCAGAATTGTCCTGTTGTTGCTTATGGCTAATGCTTCTTTCAGAGTTGCTGTGTCCATAATAAACAGCAGAGGAAAGCAAGCATGGAGACAACATGCATGCTGATCGCTGCAGTATTTTTTTTTTCCTTTTTTTTACAGCATAGGCTCATTTGTTTAGATTCTCACAAAGATTATGAAGCATTATGAACAAAAGAGGAACTAGCATTCAGAAAAGAAAAAAAAATGCATAAAATTTAGAGCATGAAGAAAAATCAACATGGAACCTTGATAATCAAAGAAACAATTGTAGTCACATTATTTATACCTGGGAAGAACTGAGGTTGTCATATGAAATTACAGTTGTTCTTCGGCTAATTCACTGTGGGAACTAGGAAATAGGAAACTGATTTGATTTGTTACACAGATGGAAAGAGTATATAACACTGAAACCTTTGCCCTCTGCAGTAACCCAACGCACACAATCAACCAACAAGACATCATGCAAATCCTGAGAAAAGCCATCTTTTCTTGATATGCCATTCATAAGTAAATCTAGTAGTCATCATCCTGTAGTGCAAGAGAAAAGCCATCTTTCCCAGCATCAGCTAATGCATTCAATGAACATTTTGGATCCAAGTTGGCTAAGGATAACACTCGTGATTTAGAATACATCCATACAAAGCACAAGCTACCAAAATCGAAAGCCAAATTTATCTTCACAAGAACAAGCTACAAACATTATGCAGATTAGCACACTTATTCAAGTAGAATCTGAAGCCAAATGTATGTGTATTTTGAGTATGAAAATGATGACATTGGTAATGAATTAGAATAAAGGATTATAAATCCCTTACCATGAAAGGAAAAGATCATAACAAGAGTCACTTCTGAAACCAACAAAACCTTCTCAAACCAAGCCATTTTTCTGAACATAAAGTTATACATAACAAATTTGCTCGAATCTTTAACAAAAAAAAAATATGTATTTATATATGCACGCCATTTAATGTTGGAAAATAAACACATGGGACCATGAGCATTCAATTTAGCTACCACCAAAAAAGAAAAGTCACCAAACTGATCATTCAGCCTGTAGATGCTGGCTTGCTATCTTGAAGAGATATCACAGTTTCAAAGGCGCCAACCAATGCCTTCACCTTGCTCCTCCTGCTCTCCACTAGTTTACTTGCTGTTTCTTCGATGACATTGTTGAACAGGCCTTGGATGTCTTTCTTCTCCTGCATATCTTGATGTTTCAGTACAACACCTTTAGATTCTGGACTAGGATCACTAGCCGGTGCACCCATCTCACTCCTTTGGAAGTTCATCCTTTCGACTTGATCATCATCAGCACTCTTAGACATCAGTCTTCCTCTTCTGAATCTCAGCCTTCTTAGACCTTTGCATTCAGATTGAAGTTCAATTATCTTACCTCTCCTAAACTTCAATTTGTGAGGTGTGGAAAGTTTATCTTCAGGGTGGACAACTGCATCTATTCTTGCTCTTTTCTCCTGTTCATCTTTTGAAGGTTCATTTACTGACTCTGATTCAGATGATTCAGAAGTAGCAGACTCTATTTCCTCAATCTCTTCATCATCTGATCCTAACTGGGATGATTGGTCATCATTGGGATTCGGCTCAAGGGAATCAAGATCAATGTTCTCTGGTTTCAGCAGCTTCTGCTCAAGAAAATCCTTATCAGCATTTCCTTGTTCAAGCAAATTCTGAACGTTAAGAGAATCAAGATCAATGTCTTCTAGTTTCAGCAATTCCTGCTCTAGAGAATCCGTGTCAGCACTCTTTGGTCCAAGCAATTCCTGGTCAGGGGGTTTCACCAGGGACTCAAAACCGTTTTCTTCTGGCTTCAGCATATTTTCCCCTAGAGAATTCATATCAGCATTTTCTGGTTCTAGCCATTTTTGATCATCAGGTATCAATTCCAGAGAATCAAAATCAATGTTTTCTGGGCTCAGTGATCTCTTCTCTAGGAAGTCCATATCGGCATTCTTTACTTGGAACTTTTTTTTATCATCAGGTCTCAATTCAAGAGAGGCAACACTAATGTTTTCTGGTTCCAGCAATTTGTGCCCCAGGACGCCCGTGTCTGAATTATCTGGCTTCAGTGATGTCTCCTGAAGGGAATCCGAATCACTATTTTCATATTTCGACAGTGGCTGTTCTGAGATATCATAAACAATGTTCTCCACTTTTGATGAGTTCTGCTCTGCAGAATCCATATCGACTTTCTCTGGTATCTTATCGATGACATACAATGTTTTCTTCTCGTTGTTCCGAGTAACAAGCTCAGCGTTGTTCCCAACTTTTTGGTTCTTCATGGAGACTGTTTGTTTTCCATTCTTGTATTTACTTTGCTTTGAACTCGAGGTTTCATCACCAATATGCTTGAGTGATGGAGATGGTTTCAGCATCTTCCTTTCTAATGTTCTTGTTATTTCCCTACTCTTATCATATAATATCTTCTTGTTTCTTTGCTCAATTGGTCCATGTGAAGCAGTAAGTGATGATCCTGATCCTTCGGTTGGACTTTTAATGGCTTTCTCAGATGTCACATGTTTAGCAGCAACTCGAGTAACCTCATTATGCACTAGTGGGTTTTGTCCAAATTTTTTAGGTCCATCATGTGTGATGTCGCTCTTCGAAGACGTTTGCCTAATCAATCTCGGTTTAGTAGAGGAAGTGGCTTCTTGGAGAGGTGAAGAAATATTCCTCTTGATGGTACCTGACTTCTGACTTCCATCAATTCCATTGCCAAGAGAAGTACCCATCTGCTCACCAACTTTAAGCTTGGAAGAGAATGATCGAGACTTTTTTAAAGTCTTCGATTTGATAACTTGTTTCATCTTCTGATCCCCTATGTTCATACTTTTCGCCTGAGTTTCTTCATTCCGTGATGTTGGAGGACCTTCCGAATCAATAGATATACTGCTTTTCTGGATTGATGATGAAATTTGCAACTTCATGTCAACATGTTGCTCTGGCAATCTGACCTCCTTGATCTTTGATACAGCTTTCTGCTTACTGACTGCTGTAGTATCGGGAAATTCAGTTCTTTGATGAGATGAGGACTTCGGCTTAGCCGTAAGCCTCTTCTGTCTCTCTTCTACATTTACACTGTTCACTTGCTGCCACTCTTCTCTAAGAGTCAACTTCTTTCCTGGTTTGAGAAGAAATGGATGCTTAGCCTCAGCATCGAAATCATGTTGTCGTCCGTATTTACAAAAATCATGGCAGGAGCTTGTAGAAGCCCTTAGATAATTAGGAAGAGGTTTTTCGCTGCTTGTTGAAGAAACTAATGAACCTCCAGTACTTAATTCACCAGTTGAGGATATCCTCCTATCTCCTTTTGTATCAGGGTTTACGGAGATTGCATGCGTATCCATCACCTTTTTTATCATTGGACCTTGAGATAGCTAGAAGCTTGTTTTTGTTACGCAAATCTGCAACATAAAGAAAAAGAAGGGAAATAAGAGTTGAAGAAGTTAACATTGATACCAGAAAGAAAAGGCCAAATTTAAACGAGTTCAATTGTGTAAGTTCTACTAGCTATCTTTCCTGTAAGTAATATCATTTCCATGCCTGTGCAGCATAGCTGAATGTTTCAACAAGGTTTTAAAACTGCAATATTGGCATTCATTGTACCAATGGTAGCTGACAAATGGCTGTCAAGACTTCCAGTGAGTGTGTAATCTCAGAGTAACTCAAGAAAAGTGATGAACAATTAAGAAGACAAGAGAACACCTCAGGCTAAAAGAACAGAGTTGAGGGTGGATGTTGCCTATAGACCACATCACTAAGGGCAATCTGATTGGATTAGGACTGATCTAATCCTGCTTCTGGTTATCATCTGCTATTTGTTTGTTTCAGATTGACGAAAAAAAAGAGACAAATAAAGAGAAAAGAAATCAAGGAAAAGGGTGAGACAGGAAAAAGGTATATCTAAGTTTTTCAATTATTCATTTGTTCATCTCTGCTAATATAAGACGTAATCAGCGATGTATTTGAACAATTTCAGCTATCTGACATAAAGCAAAATAACATATAATCCTAAGGAAAAATGATCTGATAACAATAAGCCATGGCCTCCAATTATTTAATCCTTTCTACTACAAAGCTGTGCTAAATGCAATATCATTAGTCAACGTGAGATCATCAGATCTCTTTTAATTGGTTGACACAGTTTTCTTTGGTCTTCCTCTACTTCAGCCTCAGGAAAGTAAGAAACATGGTTAATCTGCTTCAGGAGAAGAATTTATCTTCAGCAAGAAGAAACGTAGCAAATATGCAAATCAAGTTGCTATAACCTGAAACAAACAACTACAGAGATAAATCTTTGCACAACCAGAGAATTATAAATTGTTTCTGAGAAAAAAAAGAAGCATCATCTGAAGAAAACACAGTATGACAAGAGCAAGAGAAAAAAGCCACCCAAGAAACTTGAAGCCTTTTATTAGATGTCTTCATCGGCTTCTAGTTTCCAAGAAACCCATCAAGGCGTTACTCACAGCTATTTCCGTCATAAGAAAGCCAATATAGAAGGCATGCTAATGTCAACGAATTGTAGCTACGAACTCGTTTAAGCCAAAAAGAGAACCTATATCAGACTTCATTTGGTGGTTCTACGCCTATCTAAAATGGTGAAGAAACACTAACCCCAAATCAAGTGAATAGAAGCCGTCCGAGAGACAGAAGCCAAAGAATCCATCAAGATCGCGTCTTTTGATGGTTCTTATTACGAAAAGTTTCGGTATAGCCTATGAACTAAATCAATAAACAAAAAGTTTGGTCATTTCCTTGGAACAAATCCGAAGAGACCACCGATCAAGATCACATCTTTAAGCAAAGGAAGAAGCAATCATCACGAAATCCACCAAAAGAGATCCATCTTTCGACCCATCAAACAGTAAACCGGCAACCATACCAAACGAGACCGCGAGAAAGGATGAAAAACGAATCATGACTCGGAACAGAGGTCGTACCTTTCGGTGAGTCCCGTCACCAGAAAGCGAAGAAGCAGGCGTCGATTCGAGGACAGCCAGTCTCTCATCAAGGAAGAAGACCTTTGGAGATCGTGCAAGCAAGCTAGCAAAAGCAACGCTTATTACTTTAAGATGGCGTGTGTTACCTGTCACAGAGCATCACCAAACCAGGTCCCGATCACCTCACGAGGGAAACGGTCGGATACGACTGTTAGAAATACTTGGGATCGAAAGCGTCAAGTAATTCTTCGTGCGTTCCCCAAGCCACTACACTATTCGACTCCCCTGTTTCTTGGGAGAGAGAGAGAGAGAGAGGACAGGTATTATACGGTCGGGGAAGTGAAGGAGGGATGAACGCAAGAAAAGGACCTGCAAAAGTGAGCATGGCTTCAAAGGAAGGTGGCAATCGAAGGATTTTGTTTAGCCATTAAGGAAAGCAATTAAGGTATGGATTCTACAGGGGGTGTGTGTTAGCAAGAGAATCTTGGAGGTGAGGAATGACTTTGATCATTAAAGGAAAAAAAAGTAAGAAGCCACTTCCACTCATGTAGGATATCAACTTTTATTAGAAGTGACAATTTCAAACTAGATTGTTGGATCAGACTTGACTAGATCGATGATCGGAGGATAAAGATGATGAGATAGATGATATGGTTTTCAAAAATCAATAGATCGAGATTAGTGAGGATCGAACCCAATTGTGACTATTCTCTTGCAAATGTAACTAAAACATGTGTAAATAATATATAATCGCATATGGTAGTGATATTTATACCTACTTTTAAACGAAAATTCTATTTGAAGAACATGAGGTATCAATCAAATGTCTAATTTGCTTCTTTTTTTTGCTATTAAGAATGAAGATCTTTAATAGTTAAGCTAACTAACATTAAAGATCTTTAATAGTAAAATCTAACTAATTTTACTTGTAAAAATAAAAATATAGACAGTGATAGTAAATTTTATTAAAAGTTTTAGCTCCAAATGAGAGACATATTAAGTAATTTGTGTTTTGCTCACTTTAAACTTTTGTTTATGATTATTTATTAATTATATAGTTTAAAGTCAAATGATTTCAATCGATATGATAAGTGAAGCAAAACATGAATCATCTCAGTATCTTGATATCTCAAGTGGCAAAAGGTTAGATGATGAGTCATGGTTAGCGAGATAATGTTGCTCCGTACTTTGCCCATCATCCTCCTACTTTAGAACGTTTTTAGGTGGCACAAGGTTGGATACGACTACCTCCGAGTAGCAAGATAGCACCGTTTTGCACTTTGCTTGTCGTTTGTCCGCTCGTTGCTTACTTGTGACTAAAAATAATCTATTTTGATCATTTTTTAGATTATTTTTGCAATGGATGCGACAAGTGAAGTAAAACACCAATCATGTCAGTATCTTGATATCCTGAGTTTTAAATGACTAAATACGAGTCATGGGTAGCAAGATAATGTTGCTCCATACTTAGCTCATCAAGTAACAAGATAGTGTCACTTTGCACTTTGCTTGTTATTTCTGTGCTTGTGACTCACTTACAGTTAAAAATGATTCATTTTGATTATTTTTTGAACTATTTTTGCAATGGGTGCGATAAGTGAAGCAAAACAACAATCACCTTAGTATTTTGATCTCTGAGTTTTAAATGGCTAGATGATGAGTCATAGGTACCAAGACAATATTGGTCCGCACTTTGCCCACCATCCATTGGCCTCTACATGTGGTTTTTGGGTGGCGCAAGATTGGATGCGACTTACTTAGATTCAAACCAATAAAATATCAGTGGATCATATGAGCCCTTGCAAATGTTCATGGCAGGTGTGTCACAATTTGTGGAGTACCAATCTAGATTTTAATTGAGTAGATGTGTGGTACTCCACCAAAATAGGTAGATTCATTAAAGGTTTGTAAAACCTAATCTTCATGTAATTAACTTACGAATTGATTAAAAGAAAACAAGGAAGGTGCTGCTAGCCAGATCATTATGCACAAACCACACTACAGTACTAAAAACATCCACAAGTACAGTTCAGGAGCTTCCAGCTTCCAGCTTAACAGGAAACCAGACCCACAAGTCCTGCTTGCTGTCCATGGCAGAAAATTCTAATGGAAAGACTATTTCAACCAGATAGAATTTAAATTAGAACCTTTTGGAGAATGGCATGACATCTTGGCATGAATGTTCCTAGTGTAAATTAGCTGTGCAAATCCTTGGGCAGTAACAGGATAAACAAAACTAAAAGTACCTGCCGCCACTGTGGGTATCTTCTACTCCAGGATGGAAGAGGACTCTGCTCAATAAAAGAAAATAAACAAAAGCCATTAAATGAATGATTGCTCGGTTCAGATCTTTCGGGCATCAATTGTAAAACAGCATCATAAGATGGAAACCACAATTTGCAGACAAGCAGGCTAACAAGTAAAAAAATTGAATACCAGATATGAACTTAAGCTCTTTGTACAATAATGAATAGCTTACCAAATTGAACATCCAAAATAAATGAGAACAGCATGAAAGACAAACAAATTGAAGAATACCATGAAAAACCACAAAATGGAAAGATATATGATTTGCCATCATGCCATACCACGAATGATATACACTAAAACCCCAGAATGTTTCAACTTTAAAGACCTTGCCCATTCAAGAACACTACATTTTTTGAGGTGGAACATAGTATTAAAACCTCCAACAATCTAAAGATAATGCCTTCCCAACATATATTAGTTGCGACTACCACCATCTTCCACGAGCATGATGGCTAAGTGCGGAAATTTGAGATTAAAAGAAAACTATTGTACACAAATTACAGTCGGTAATAGAATTTCAGAGAATTAATCATCCGTTCACTTGACAATTGGAAGCCATCAGTTTTGAGCTGCCTTGGCCAATAGAGAATATCATGTGAGGATTTCCTTGACAAGCCAATCCAAGCTGGGGTATGCAAAATACAGAACCAAAACGGATGGCACAGCAAACAGGATTGTGATCAGGATATACAGCACCAAGATGGCAGCACTGGCAGGAATGGCATAAAGAACTATGAGGAGGAAGATTATTACAAGTGGTATCTTAGCAGTCTGTTCAATAATGAATGCCAGAGACTTCCGAAATGTAGCATGTATCCTCTCTGTATTGAAATAAACGCCAACAAGGTGGCCTAGACCTGTTTGGCTTGAGTTTGATTGCTCTGCAAGCACATGGGAAGATACTTGGTTGTGATGATCGTAACCATGATTTTGTAAGAGCTGGCTGCCGCTTGAAGACCACAGATTCTGGCAGATTGTGGACTGAGATCTCTGACTATCACCATTCAATCTCTCAACCATCCAAAGCAGGAAGTAGTTTTTGTGAGGAAATCTGAGGTTGCCCTTGTAAACCAGACGGAAGGATAAGATGTTGCACCATGGGCATGAGATGAACAGAGGTAGCCGGATGGGGACAGTTGGAAGTTTAACTACTGCCGACTGAAGCCCCAGGACACAATTCTTGCAAAGGGTGTGGCCACACCACAAGACATAAGGCACATTCTCAACAATGTTAAACGATTCCCAGCAAATCGGGCACTCCAAACCGTCTTCCTTGCTAGCGCATGAAGAAACCTCATCATCAGAGCAATCAGGATTTTGAGAGCTTGATTTTTCGGTACTTGCGCATAATTTTCCGGTAATTGCTTTCGATGCAAATTTCCACATCATGTGATAATGGAAAACTTAACAATATATGGAAGAGGTGTACGTGCTCACAACCACAAAGATTAGAGCAGAATTTATCACGATGACCACCAGATATTACTCTTCAATCAAGCTGGATTGTAAGAGGCCCCTCGAAGCAAACCTGAAATGAGAAGATTAAAGCAACACTAAGATCTGACTAAAAGACCCTTCACCATCAAGTTTGACATCTACATTATATGCTTATTAGACATTGCAAAATTCCAAAAAGATGATTAAGATTGGCAAGCGGCATATAAATGCAAGATTAGTTATGAATCATCAACTTCCATACCCCTGCAACATAGCATGGTAAACAAAAACAACTGCAATCAAGCCAAATACACTGACAATGAAGTGAATCATAATGTTCCTTGAATATGACGAATACAACACATTTCTCTCAAAAATAAGAAAAAAAAAGAAATATATACGACAAAGATGATCAGCCAATAACAGATCCCACAGAAGTTACGACAAAATAAGAGAAAGGGTAATCAACTACGCGCACAAATTGTTGACAATGCAAAAAACGAACAACGGCTATGCAAATCGCCATAGGGACAACACGCACGTTTTTTTCATCCACTAGATATGTAAACGTTTCATGATCCGTACAATCGGAAATAATCGTTTCCAGCAATATAAGTGATGCTCTCGCTCGATCTAATACACTAATTGTGACGATTTTTTCCTTTCTTCTAAGGAAACCATAAATCACGACAAAGAATTAGCTTCCATGGAAACCCAAGCCAGAAAACCATATATCTTTTAGTATATTTGTGTACGATCAGAGAAAACCTAAACTCCATATCAAAATCCGATAAGTTTGTGGATTCACTCACAGTAATGAAACATAATTCAACAAAACTTCCCAAGAGAAGGACAAAACAACGACATACCGATTGCTCGATAATAACAAATAATTCATCAAGCACGGACAGAGTCCACCGGAATAGACAAAAATCTGCGGTCAAATACGAAATTTCTACAAACCAACTAAATAAATATCGCATTTTTAGCGACCAATAAAAAAAACGATATTTTCCACAAGACGATTTTTCCGCCATGTGAGAGAGAGATAGATCGATCGAGGAAACGATCTTACCCGCCAAGAATCAACAAGCAGAAACGAACGGGAGAAGGAAGGGAATGGAGGAACGAAGAGCCGCCCCATACCCTCGGCCCTTTTCCTCTCGAGCCCCAGATCAGGAACGGAGATTCCGAGCTCCTATGGGCCCGCAACGACGGTTCCATGATTACGAGATTGGGTATAATATGTCCTCAGCAGAGGGATCCCATGAGTCCATCTCCTCCATCCATTTCAAATCTGACGGTGCACCGATGGAAACGGGATCATATCGTGGCTGGCCGGCTTCCATTCGGTCTACGTGGGATGTGATGTATGACGCGAAACATGACATGGCCCGTGTCATCGTCCACGCCAAAAGCTTCATCCCTCTCATGATTTAATTTGTGTAAATTACGATCATGACATGTTATGATGTTTCATAAAGACTATCGACTCATACGCATCGATGTCCGTCTGATGATGAAACATAAATCATGATATAATAAAAGAAATAAAACTTAAATAGACCTTAAAAAATAATTAAAATAATTAGAAAACTCTATTTTGTGGATGTCACCACCATATTTTACTTATGGACTCACTTTTAGTTAAATCCTAAATTTAAATTATTGAAAAGCTATTATAAATTTTTATAAAAAAAACCATTCAAGTATCCTATTATATACTTTAATTTAAACCATATATTTTAAATCAACATAATTTTAAACCAATTAAGAATCCTATGATACTTTCCCACTACATTCCAATTTCAATTCAATTAACAAAAAAATTATTATATTATTATTCCAAATTAGACTTTATTCTTAATTCCAATAAGAAAACTCTTTAACAGAATTATTCAAGTGTCCCACACTAATGCTAAATAAAATTCTATTCCTAAACCATTAAAAATTCTTATTTTACTTTGGTTTTTCCTAACCATGTTCTAACTTTGTTTCCTAATTCAATTATAATATTTTTTTACGGCTTTCTAATATTTTAATTACCGAAATATTTTTTTATAATTTCCCAAAAAAAACCCTATATTTTTGGGTTGTTTGAATTATATATTATTTTTATAATTCCTATGGAGCCATTACCTTTTTACAAATATTCATAAAAAAGCTACACTATTTTAGTAATTATATCGTTACAGTATTTTTGAATAGAATTACAACGGTCTTAATTCAATAAATAAAAATATCATATCTCACTCTTCTATTGTTGTCTTTCATTGCCATAAATAAATGAATACTTCTTAAAAATATATAAACATTAATCTAAGAATAAGTAAAAATCGATTAAAATATTTGTTATCATTTTTTGAAATATGTTAAAACTTTCATAGTTTCTATCAAACCTCCTATTAAAACTCATATAAATTATTTTCTAAAATCTTAAAAGACATAATAAAGCAAATAATCATGATGTAAACTAATTAAAACCTAAGGTAAACTAATTAAATTATTTTCAAAATATGTGTACTTAAATCTAAGGTCAAGTAGAAAAAAAAAAAGTGAGGATTTATCATTCTATACTATCAAAAACCCATCCATATAAATTATCTTATTAAACTTTAAGAAATATATGATAGAATTAATTCTCAAGATTGTGGGGATCTCTAAACATTAAATTTTGAACCTAATTTTATTTGAAAACATTATAACTAACATTATAACTAACATACCGGAATCGGTCCGATGTAATCGACGGAATTGGGTTTGACGGGAAACATATATTTTTGATAGGCAGATATTTTAGGCATTTGAGAAAGATAGGAGTGTGTATTGGATTGGCATTACGAAGCATACAGACAGAAAAAGCGAAATCGCTTTCTTTTTTTTTTTCGTTTTAATTATGACAAATATCGAATTCGAATAGACGATAACTTCGAGTGAAGATAAGCAAAAGGTGCTGTAATTGTAACTATAAATCTCTCCCCCCCTTCTCGCGGAGTCGTCATCGCTCTCGTTCTCGTCTCTGCCCACTCCACAAACCCTAGCTCGCTCCTTAATTCTCCCCCTCGATCATCCCTCGAACGCTGACCTTGACCCTCGCACAAGAGAAGGCCACTCCTTACCGACGTCGTCTCCGATGGCGACCAAGAAGCCCCAGCGATCCGTGGCGGAGATCGAGGACATCATCCTCCGTAAGATCTTCCTCGTCTCCTTCGCTGAACCTGTCAAGAACGAGCCTAAAGTCGTCTACTTGGAGCTTACGGCAGCCGAGATCCTTAGCGAGGGCAGACCCCTCGTTTTGTCTCGCGATACGATGGAGAGGGTCCTTATCGATCGGCTTTCCGGTGACTTCCCCTCTGTCGACCCCACCTTCCCCTACCTGGTCGGGTGCTACCGCCGTGCATGCGAGGAATCCAAGAAGGTCGCCTCGATGAAGGACCCCTCTGTCCGATCGGAGATCGAGTCCGCCATCAAGCAAGCTCGGAGATTGATCGCCTCTTATTGTAGGATCCATGTGGGGAATCCCGAGATGTTTATGCCCACGGGACAGGCTGGTGCTTCGGCTACGTCGGAACTGTTGTCGATGATCTTCTCGGAAGTTTCGACGCCGATGGATGGGTTCGCAGGCAATAGCTTGGGTGGCGGATTAAGTTGTCCGCCTGGTTTTATCGAGGAGTTCTTTAGGGATGGTGATGAGGAGAGCTTGGAGCCTGTTCTGAACGATTTGTTTGAGAAATTAAGGCAGAGTGTGGCCAAAGTATCGGCGTTAGGCAACTTTCAGCAGCCATTGAGAGCGCTGCTGCTGCTGGTTAGCTTTCCTAAATGCGCAAAGGCTTTGGTGAATCACCCCAGGTGGATCCCGAAAGAGACTTACCTGTTGATCGGGGAGGGTAGGATGATTGAGATTGCAAGTATTTTGGGTGCTTTTCTTCATGTTAGTGCATTGCCAGATCATAAGGAGTTTAAGAGCATACCTGATGTTGGGTTAGTTTCTGACTGTTTTTCACAAATGCATTTATTCTCCTAGTGTAAAGTTGAAGGACTTTGTGTGCAATGATTTTTTATTTTTAATAACGTTTTATACAATTAAGATTATTACTGCTGTTAAAGATTAAATATTTTTAATTCTTCCAGGTTTAAAGTTAAGGTCCTTATGTTTGAAGTTATATGTAGCTGAATCTCCTTATCAATCATTGCGTGTTTGTGATTTTCCTCCCCACTCCTAATTCTGGTCATACTAGATACAACAATTTGGACAACCTACCAGAAAGCCATTTGTAGGTCCACATCTAACCTCTCTAGCAAAGGAAAAGAGATCTTATTTTGATTTGTTTAGTAATTTTAATTTTTCCATTGCATGGATATTTGTGCTGATCAGTACTTTTACATAGTAGTCATGCCTTTATTCTTTGCAAACTGATGGTGAAAGCATGCTGATTCATCCGTTGAATTCCATTTACATTTTGTTTCACAAAGATTTTTGGTAACTTTTACACCATGATGTTATTTTTTTTACAAAGGTATGTCTTTTACCTTGGTGGTGCTTGTGAATGCTTCGTGATTTTTTCTGTAAGAACTCCACTGTGTAATAATAATTTGTTCTAGATTCCTTGGAACTGAATAATTTTATAAAAGTGGGATTCAATGATCCCTTTTCGTGACATAACTTAAGTGTGCATAATCTTTGTAAAATGAAGTGTCCAAATGAGTGGAATACCAAAAATTGTTCTTATTTGTACCATTTTGTTTGGCGTATTCCTTTATATTTGTTTTCTTCATTCTGTTTGCACTATCTCTAGATACTTAGTTGGTTTTTGTTCACTTTATAACTTTCATAAAAAAATTATTTCTTAAAATCATAAACAGATATTATGTTTGCTTTTAATAGTGTCCATAACAAATGTATAATTATGTATCGTAGAAATAGAGGTTGATTTTTAAAGAAATATTTTGTATGGTTGCTATGATCTCGATATTCCATTTTTGGCTCTAGTGTGTTTTGTTTATTTATACACATTTACATATATAGACACCACTGTTCTCTTTTCATTTTTTTTTTTCATGATATCACAGACAGCAATGCTTTTCAGAATCATCAAATCGGCGCCCCGCTGATCTGTTGTCTTCTTTTACAACAATCAAAACAGTAATGAACATTTTGTATGATGGTATGGGAGAGGTTTCCCTTACCTTACTTAAAAATGTGGATACACGAGAAAGGGTTCTAGAGTATCTTGCCGAGGTGATCAAGAGAAACTCATCAAGATCTGGCATGCAGGTAACTTATGCATATCTATCATATTTTCTTTTTATAAATATATTTTATTGCTTAGTCTATGGTTTTTTCTTGATCTTGTAGTAACCGACTTGCCGTGTTGTAGGTTGATCCATTTTCTTGTGCAAGCTCTGGCATGTTTGTGAACCTTAGTTCAGTAATGCTTCACCTTTGTGAACCTTTTTTGGATGGAGCAGCAACAAAGAGAGAGAAAATTGATCCAAAATATTTATTTTATAATAGTCGATTGGACTTCAGGTGAATCTACTGAAGACATTTTCATCTTTATCATTGATGAAGCAATGTTTTGCTTCTAATTAGTTTCAGTTTGTTGTACTAGACAATTGACGTCTATGCATGCATCATCTGAAGAAGTCACAGCATGGATAGAGAATGAAAATCATGGGAAGACTGACAAAGTTTTGGAGTCTCAAGAAGCCACAAGCTCTGGTTCTAATAGTGGGACTTCCATCCTTCAGGTTAAACCATTAAAGAGTTGTACAAAAAAGGAGAAGTATTCATTTATCTGTGAGTGCTTCTTTATGACTGCAAGAGTACTTAACCTTGGGCTCATGAAAGCAATATCTGACTTCAAACATCTTGCTCAGGTATGTCACAGAAGACTTTGCATCTTTGTTTTTAAATGTTTTTTGTACTTTAGTTTCCTAACTTTCTGATACATCTAATTGTTGGTGCCTATTTCTGTTATCATCAAATTGTTGATAGCTTCCTACATTGGGAAGCACTAATGCTGCTGACCATGCTTTAGTTTTGGAAGCAGAAATTAGACAATAAGAAATACCTATGTCACTTTCTTGTAAAAACTGGTTTTGTTTTGTATAGGTTTGTGCCTTAAATAACTAATTGTAGTGACTAATAACTTGTAGCCGCTTATCTGACAAACCTATGTGGATTTAAGTTCAACTGCACTGTGTTCAGACTTGTGCCTAAAGCACATTTGTCATTAAAGCATCCACAATGATTATAATCTAGAAAGAGTTTCCGCTTAGATCTAGCGTCCACATCAAAGCATCTACTGGGTTCATCCTTTTTATTTCTTGGCCAACCCTATAAATCTTTAAGTGTATCTATTGGACATCATGAGTTTTATATGATCATTGGATAACAACAATGCTTTATGGACCGTTTGAGTATTGTTAAGAAATAAACTAAACAAAAATTTGTGCTGCTGAAGTGAGAATGCTGAAATGGATGGATAAAGCTACTATGAGAGATAGAAAAGGAAATATTTTCATTCGTGAACAACTAGGTGTAACTTCCATAATGAACAAAATGAGAAAAAAATTATTTTATATTTAAGATGGTACAGACATGTGCTATAGATATTGTGGATAGGGATTTAAAAAGACCTTCGTAGAAACGATAAATAAAGATTTAATTACTATTAATTTAATCAAGGATATGACTTTATTTATCTATGTACTTGACCCAAAATAGTTGGATTTTATGACTTGTTGTAGATTTTGTTGATGTATCTGACTTGGTACTGAAATTAAGCACATCAGAAATTCATATTTTTGAACTAGAGCATCAGGTCATTGCATTTGGAGGTCATTGTGTCATTTATCTGAATTTGTTAATACATATTTGTTAAGAACATCAATATGATCTTGGGGTAAGGTTTTGAACAATATTTGGATGATTAGAACTCGCCAATTTGTTGCTGTCCTAGCAGTTTTTTGTCTTGAATCTTGAAGCCAATAATTGAAGTATGAATCATAGAATGAATAGAGGTTTTTAATAATGATGAAATACAGCATAAATATGATTAACCTTTGGTCATACGAATGTGTCCTAGGAGCTAATCTTAGGAAGGAAAAAAAGAAACATCAATAGGTACCTTAAAGTGACTTTTGAAGCATGGCCTTCTAAACAATTTTTGTTAACCACTTATTGTGCTAGGCAATTAGGGCAAGTTTCAGGATAATACATATGCTTAGATACTGAGGAGTGTGACCTTTGGAGAGGTTCAGCAATTATTAAAAAAAGAAACATCACTTTATATTTAACTCAGGGGTATAAGTTTTATAAATGGTTTTAAGCATTTAATGTCGTTGTTTAATCACTGTGCTAAATATGCAAGGGACCAAGTGGTGATTACCTAAACTTCACTCAGGCATAAAACAGGATGTGGTTCTACTAGTAGGGACTTTTGAGTTTTCTTAGTTTTTTTTAGTGGTGTCCTTTCTCTAGTATAGTTAAAAGGGCACAAAGGATATTACACCGCATCTACATCTACAGCTGCACAAAAGAAATTACACCACATCCACATCTACAGGCACATGATGGTAAGCTACAGATGCACTGTCATGTACCTATTGTTACTTATGTACTTCTCTAGGAGTTGCAATATGTTGTGGTTTCTCACTAATATTATATTTTATTTAAGTTTGAGAATTCATAATGCAATTCAGAAATATGGCAAATTTGGTAAACTTTCTTGCATTTTATATTTTACAGGAGTTGGCAAGATGTGAAGAAGATTTGTCTTCATTTAAGGCCATGAGGGAACAAGGAGCTTCTCCACAACTTGAGGCTGATATAAAACGTCTGGAGAAAGTAACTGAGATATTATCACAGGACAGGCTTTGCTATGAAGCTCAGATTCTACGAGTATGTTTGAGATGGATCATGAACATTTTCTTTAATCTTTGTTGGCATTCATTTGTTATTCTCATTATATTCTTCTGTTATAGCAACTATTGCTTTATTCACTGTTTTTTTAAGAGTGGAAACTTTTCTGCTTTGCTATCAATTTCTTATACTGACCAACATGTTCTAGTCAGTAAATTCACCAAGTGGTCACCATTTCCCAGGTTAGCTGATAAATTATTTAAAATGTACACCTCTTGGCAGAAATTTATGGAGTGCCTTATTGTTGTATGTCTCATTGTACATCTTACCTTGTCACTAACTTCATTGACAGGCTTGTTTGTTTGATTGTCACTGGTACGAAATGACTTCCAATGTTAGTTAACTTAAGATGGACTTGTTACTAATTTTGGGTTCTACATGCAGAATTCTAGAGAATAGGATCCGATGATTTTTTAACTAAAGAGCTACCTGGGTCTTGCTTCTGACACTGACTATGGACTATAGGACAAGGATAAGTTGGACTAGGATGGAAATTTTGTGGATTAGTTAAAAAATTTGGAATATATTTTTTAAAATAAAATAGTTATAAGAAAAAGGGAACATTAACAAGTAAGAGATGGTCTTTATTTCATTTCTGAGTGATGAACCATAAACAGATGTGATATACATGATTAAAAATATTGTGAAAGTTTAGTCATTTAATGCTAATTAGTCATATATGGGGTTCAGCTTTGGTCTTTGAAGTTTAATTTAATTAACTGAAACAGTTTAGGGTTTGATTCTACCCAATTTATGATCTATCATCACTTTAATTTATCTTTAATCACTACTACAAGAGTCAAATTTATCATTAACAGGTAGGGATTTACACTTGTAATATGATTTTGTTTTAGTATAGACATATCGTTTCCTTTTTGGCAATACACTGAAACTTTTAAAAGTTGCATCTTATGTTTTTCTCTAGTCATAAGTTTACCTGTTCAGACAACGTTGTTTCTTATTTTTTATTTTTGCTCAAGGATGGTGCACTACTTCAACGTGCATTATCTTTCTACAGACTAGTTATTATCTGGTTGGTGGATCTTGTTGGTGGATTTAAAATGCCTTTGCCATCGACTTGCCCTATGGAATTTGCATGCATTCCAGAGCATTTTGTGGATGATGCCATGGACTTGCTTATTTTAACTTCTCGAATCCCAAAGGCTTTGGAAGGGTTTGTGTTGGTAAGTCACAATTTTGCACTTAATTTCAATAAAATTTCCTTGTTTGCTATTGAATTTTATCAAAAAATTCACATTATGCTAATTCCTTGTCAGGATGATTTCTTGAACTTCATTATAATGTTCATGGCAAGTCCTTCTTACATCAAAAACCCTTATTTGAGAGCAAAAATGGTTGAAGTTCTGAATTGTTGGATGCAACAAAGAAGGTTGATCAATGTTCAATTGATTAGATGTTAATATTTCAGTTTGACTTAGTTTAGATTCTTGCTATTGACTGTTCCAGTAACTTTTCTATTTTTCCAGTTCTTCCAGTGGATTTTCTGCTAGTGCTTCTCTCTTTGAGGGTCACCAATTATCTCTTGACTATCTAGTCAGAAATCTTCTGAAACTTTATGTGGATATTGAATTCACTGGTTCACATACGCAGGTAATTATTCTGGTAGAACAATATGATTTATTACTTTGGACATAGAGTTCTTTGTGCTTTTCCATTTGTCCGATTCGCAGTCACCCTTGTGTATTGCTCAATATCATTCTTGTGCAGTTTTTTGATAAATTCACAATTCGCCACAATATTGCTGAACTTCTAGAGTATCTCTGGGATGTTCCTAGCCATCGCAATGCATGGAGACAGGTATGGTGACCCTTGTCATTGTGCTACTATCATTTTTATTTCAATTATATATATGTTTTATCATAAACAAAATGTTTTAGTAATTGCATATAACAACATATTAACATATGGAAATTTAATGTGCAGATTGCTAGGGAAGAGGAGAAGGGAGTGTATTTGAACTTTTTGAATTTCCTTATCAATGATAGCATCTATCTTCTTGATGAGAGTTTAAATAAAATTCTCGAACTCAAAGAAATAGAAGCAGAAATGGCGAATTCTGCAGAATGGGAGCGGAGACCAGCACAGGAGAGGGAAGAGAGGATGCGGCTATTTCATTCACGAGAAAATGTGAGTTCTCTTCGATTCTATTATGTATAACTGTCAAATATGGACTTTTTACGACTACCAGGGCTTTCATTCAATTATGTGAGCTTCACATGGGCTTTATTGCAAGTTAGATGTTTCCTTCTCATAACCAATTTGTTATTTCAGATTGTACGTTTTGATATGAGGTTGGCAAATGAAGATGTCGGGATGCTTGCGTTCACATCTGAACAAATACCTGCACCATTCCTGCTTCCAGAAATGGTGAGACATTTATTCTGGACATTTCAATATCAATTGGATGACTTGAAAGATGCAATTGAACCCTTTTCCACTCAAATATCTCAAATCTGTATTTTTCTTGCTTGACAGAGCAACTACATATGCTTTACAGAAGCAAATAGGGGAACTATAACTTAAGTTTCAGTCTCTACACATATCTCCTCAAACAGATAAGGCATACCTTATAGTTTGTAGTATTGAAATAGTAACTGTCAACATAGAGTTTTTGTGTTGTACTGAGGTTGACTAGAGTCTGTAGTCTTTCACTATTAAAATTTGCTGGCTTGCAAAGAGTTCTAAACCGTTTTCCATCTTGAGAAGGTCTTGAGATTGCTACAACTCTACCTTTATGTGGTCAATTTCAATCGACTGTTCTCTGTTTGATCAATGTTATTCAAAGTTTTTAATCCTATTTTTCAGGTTGAAAGGGTGGCTAGCATGCTAAATTACTTTCTCTTGCAACTTGCTGGCCCTCAACGGAGATCTCTTAGTGTAAAAGATCCAGAAAAGTATGAATTTAAACCGAAACAACTGCTAAAGCAAGTAAGTGCCATGGATACTTTAATTTTCTTTTGACTTTTATCTTTCTCATTAAGTTTAAGATTTTTTTTGTGAATGACTTTTGTAAAGATCGCCAAGATTTATGTTCATATTGCAAGAGGTGACAAAGACAACATATTCCCTGCTGCAATCTCAAAGGATGGACGATCATATAATGAGAAGGTACTTTTCCTACGAAAGAACTGTCTTGCATGGTGTGGATGTCAATTGGACATACTTTCTTTCTGTCAGTACAACGTCTCCTGAAGCTCCAAAATTGAAACAGCTGTTTGCTTCTGCGGCTGATATTTTGTGGAAAATTGGTGAAGATGGAAGGGTAATTGAGGAATTCATTCAACTTGGTCTTAAAGCCAAAGCAGCAGCTTCTGAAGCAATGGATGCGGAGAATAATCTTGGGGAAATACCAGAGGAATTTATGGATCCTATTCAGGTACAGTTTCTTCTCTTTCTAAGAAGCAAAGGTTTAAGTCAACAAACCAAAAGAAATTACACCTCAGTGGATGTGAAATCCATGGGTTGCCAGGTTATGATCCCTCTAACAAGCATGGCTGCACCTGGATTGAAAAAAGTACTTGTCAAAAAATCAAGATATTAGGGTGCTTGGGTTTCGTGTAGGTGCATGCAGCATAAGCAAATATAGAATACTTTCAAAGTCTGCAAAGAAGATATTGTATTGTATTCAGGTGTTTGATTTTAAAGTTTCTTTTCTATAGAAATCCTGCACTGATGGACAATAATCCTGGAAGTTTAGATACTGAGTTAAAACTAATTAAGTCCGAAGAATCCAAACAAGAATATAGAGAAAAGATGAGCTACATTCCAGTGTTAGATACTGCACTAAACTTATCAAGACCAAAGAATCCAAACAAGAAAAAAGGGAAATGATGAGCTACATTGTAGACTAAAATAACAAATAATATTAGATCTTCTTTCTCCTTTCTCATACATTTTCTAGTCCTCTAAAACAAACATTTTCTCATCTTCTTTTCTTTCTCCGTTACTTTCTTTGCACAAAACTCGCATAGGTTGGTTATTTCCAATATGGGGCACTCGTCTTTACACTAACTTATTTGAGCAGCCACTGTTGCTTCATTTTCCTTGTAGAAAATGGAGCTGGTCAACTTGTTAACCAATTCCCTTCCTCTATCCTCTTTGTTCATATTCCCTTGAAGAAATTGTTAAATGACAGATAGATTTTGCTTCTTCACTCGTAGTTGGTAAAGCTTAAGCTTAGATGACAAGTGTACCATTTAAAATGACCATCAACTGAAAAGAGGATCATAATAACTAACCTTTTTCTGTTGGAATTGATCTTCAAGCGTATCTGCGTATAATTGTGAGAACTACTGGTATTGCTTATTTGTTAATTGCTCTCCTTCTCTAAGATGCTGACTAAGATCTCTGTCTGATAGTACGAATTGATGAAAGATCCAGTGATTCTACCTTCATCAAGGGTAACAGTGGATCGAGTTGTTATCCAAAGACACCTACTAAGTGACAATGTAAGGTCATTCTGTTGCAGTTGCTTTAGTATTATTTGATTGGCTAAATTTCTTCCTTGACTAATGCTGAGAATTGCATGCAGACGGACCCATTCAATCGGTCACATCTCACTCAAGACATGTTGATACCCGACACAGAGCTGAAACAAAGAATTGATGAGTTCATCAGATCCCGCCGCCGAGGGCATGATGCTGTCAAGCCATCTAATGACGTTACGGATATGGTCGAGTAACCCCAGTAATTTTGAATTGGCCGATTATGAAGGCATGGATTTTATTAAAGCCAAGGTTTTGCAGACCGATCTAATCTTGTGTAGTACATACAGTCTTCAAGCTCATATTGTCGGACATATATAGTCTTAAAGGCGGAGCCATTCATTTCAGGAAAATGGGGGAGTGGAAATCCATCTTTTGGAGGATTTGTTCTTGTAACCATATACTTTCATATCCTAATTTAGCTTTGTTTATTTGATCATTGTCCATCATCAATGTTCGTGTAAATAAAATCCATTACTTCATTCAGAATCTGCACTGTACGACCAGCCTAACCTCCCTCTTTGATTTTGCCAGCACTGCATGCATGTCATGGTTCCACAGTCAAATTGATTCAGTCACCCGAGTCATACTAGTTTTACATCACACACGAGATAATCCCAATTGCCTGTTAGGCTGATAACAGACGAATCTGCATCATGCAAGAGATGATGATGTGGAGAAACCCTAAATCCAAGACAATTTTCAATTTTCTTCATATTAGATGATAACATGCAGCGTTTGATTTGAAGGTTTACTTCATTCGTATCTTTGTTCTTCCTTCATTTCCTGGAATAATCAACCCATCAGCAAATTCCAGAATTCCGCATATCATGCACCAAAAAGAACCGCTAACTAACTAACTAACTAACTAACTAACTAACTAACTATATATATATATATATATAGACGAGTGAGCCTGAGGTTTCCGAAACCCAGTTTTTCCTAGAAAGCAGACTACGCATATAAACAGATGAAGGGCATCAAACCAATGTTACAAGGCCTTCGATAGAGATCCACTCCAGACTACGCCTTGAACAGACCATGTTCCCTAAACTCCACAGAAACTGTCGATGAGGACATGATCGAGAGCTGTTTGTGATCGCCTCAAATTCTTTAATTATTTTAATCCCTCGTACAGTTCACTTTAATCTTCAGATATTTCTCCGCTATTAAATCCAGCAGACATCAGAAACACAATCCGATGCGATGTCAATGGAGTTGAAGTACAAGAAGTGACAACGAAATACATCGCAAGTATTCAATAATTAACAGCTTACCGGTGAAACGAAAACCTCATTTGAAATAACAAAGAAATGATGGCAAAGAAACAATATGACTGCTATTTAGAGCAACTGATCTGCCCCAAATAAGAACCAAATCAAGACAATAAATCCACCAAGAAATATTTCATACCAAAAAAGGTAATATAAGAACTCATATGCAGAAAAAAAAAATCTAGAAAGGCAAAGAAATGATGATGGAAATGAATCTTTCTGAAAAAACAAGTCACTAGTTTCAGCAAACTGAGATACTACAAATGAGAACCAGAACCTAATCAACACAAATAATAACAAGTACAATTTGAAACATTTCACAATATATTATAAATATTAGAGCTTATGTGTTCGCTAATAAAAAAAACACCATAATAATTATTTGCAGCAGACTGATCCACCTGAAATGAGAACCTAATCAACACAATACAATAACAAATATAAAGCTAAATTGTAAAACTATAAATGAAACAAATCACATGACAATGTCACTAGAAGCAGGAAACCAGTCACGTATATCACAATCCCGGTGCATCTAAAGAACACATAAATGTATCGGAAAAACTCACTAATGCATGACAATCTATATAGGGCAATTTTTTTCAGAAAGAAAGCTGGTACATCAGTTACACTATTAGTTGAGCTGCAGCTAAACTGATCTGTCAATCAACCAGCAAAATATCAATTGACAACCAACTTTGGTAAAACAAAACTTCTTTTACCATTAATGTGACTTAAGAATGACCATTGCCAGATGTAACTTGTGAAAGTTGTGAATATCCAAACAGGACCTGTGAAGCTAAATTTCATATCAGTGATAGCATTCCTTATTTGCTTCTAAACTGCATTTTACATTTTTTTCCCCAAAAATTAACTAGTACAAGAATATGTACAACAAAAGGAATGGAAAACTAGACTGAAATAAACACTACATTTGCAGTTAATGTGAAGAAGGTTGTTCTGGAGAAGACCGAGAACCTCCTCTGTGAAACGAACTATAATTTCGATCATATGGGCCACCTTCTGTGATTCTGTCACCCACCCTAGGTGCTCCATTGCCACTAGACAGATGCACAGGCCTCAGAGAGCCAAACTCAAGTGGTTCAGCTGGTAAACCATAACCAGCTCCTTGGTCATATGGGCACATCAACACAACAGGAGGAACTGTTGGGTCAGAAGGACTAACGGCATCTGAACTAAAAGCAGTTTGTGGATACATGCCTAAGTTATGTGATGAATTTGTAGATGAGAAAGAATCACCGTGACCATGGTACGAGGCAAGAGGCTCATGCATGTTTGATTCCCATTTTCTCACTTCTTGGTTTTTCGGTGCAGCCAGCCGGTCACGCCGCATACTTGGTCTCTCAGCTTGGTTGCGCCCATGGCTGCGATCAAAATCTCTTGGTTTTGAACTGACCCATTTTGTTTCTCTATCCACAAGATCATGACGGTCATAGTTACGGTTTCCTCGCTGGATTCTTGAACTTGACTGTCGATCTCTAAAAGGAACCTTCTGTATAAAGAGAAAGATTATGTTACTATTATCAATGACTTAATGATGCCAAATAATGTAATATTCCTTCAGAGCTTTCATCATAAAAGGATTTCCTCATCAATAACTTCTCATAAATTTGTGGAAATCACATGAGTTAGTTCCATTTTGCAAAAGCCACCATCAGAGACTGCTGAAGATCAATGAAAAGCATCTAACTAAACAGATTCATGTTCCAAGGAGAATTTGCATGAAAAAGTTGAAAGCACATTTACTTACAACAGAATTGGGTGCAATAACTGGTCCATGGTACAATTGACTGTTCCAAAGTTGACTTGGAAAGTAAATAAAATTTATCTTACCGCTGCTAACACACTATGATATGCAATTTTACAGATCCAATAGACACAGGATATCCACTAATAAGAAAAAGCTACATTTAAGACTGGACAAGAATTGTTAATGTGCTCAAGTATCATTACCACCAAGCATTAGCAAAATTCTTATATTTTTGGAAGATCTCTGCTGTTAAGAGCAAAACTAAAGCTCCCATCAATGAGGTATCAGAACTGGAAGATCAAGCTTTGTACCAGCTTTAAGCAGGCATTAGTTACAGTAGGAACATCAAAACACAACAAAAAAAATTTTATACTTGTCCAGTAATATAAGAATGGAAGAGAAACTATATGCTAATATTTTTTCCATATAAATGATTATTAGCAAGCATTGTGTTTTATGGGAGGGGTTCACAAGCAGTGCTTACAAGTAATCAGCAAAGACTGCCTAAAAAATTAAAGCACTTGAACTCACTTTTGAGTGTGCCTTCATAGATATTCATAGTTCTCATGCTTTGCAAGGTCTAAGAATAATGTTGATAAGATACATGGTATAAACAATTCCTCACTAGCTAAAAAAGAAACATAGAAAGATAAATCTCTAAGATAACATGTGGATTGCACATTAGACCAGTGATTTCAATAGATGCTCGGGCGAGGCGAGGCGCGAGCGCCACACTTCATTTCCAAGCGACGCGCTTTAAAGAGGTGCGCCTAGGCGCTCGCCCGAGCCCAGGCGCCGAGCGCTTCGAGTGAGCGCCCGGGTTAAACCAAGCGATCGAACCAACGTTTTAGGTCTGGTTCGATCTCCGATGCTTTAGTTGGTTCAATTGAACCAACTAAAGCACCGATATCAGCCTTCCTCTTGCGACTTCCCAACCCTAACCCTACTCGCCGTTCACACTCCCGTTGCTTGCTGCCATCGCTGCCGCTACTACCGCTGCCACTGTCGCTGCTCGCCACTCTCGTTACCGATGCTCGCTACTATCGCTACCACAGCCGCTACTCGTTGCTACCATTGCTGCTGCCACTATCGTCGCTTGCCACTCCCGCTGCCGCTGCTCTCAGTCAGCAGCCTCGACCTTCCTCTTACACTCTTCTCACTTCGATAGTATACTACTAACTGTATACTAGTGTATTTTTATTTATTAGATTAATAATATATCATTTTGATTTTAATACTATTAATTTTTATTTATTTGAAATTACTGTTACTGTTTTGAACTTTGAGACTTTTTGTTAACGTGATATTGTGATTTTACAAGATTTTCTTAATTTAATATCATATTTTTTATTTAAATAATTATATTTATTAATTATATAATATATTTTTATATTTTAGAGCCTCGTTTCGTTCGGACGAGCGCCTAGCGTCTCGGGCGTTTTTGGACCTTGGCGCCTAGTGTTTTTTAAATCACTGCATTAGACTCGAATGAAAGTTGCCTCTTGACTAATTAGAGAATAAAATATGCTTACTTAACATTCAGGTTTTCTTCTAATATGTAAAAGAAACTGTGAGAATCTTACAGGATTGGGCAGGTAGGTTCCGGTACCACCACGATATCTTGGTGCTTCATCTGCATGATGCTGGAAGACACCAGAGGCCTGATCAGGACCAGGTTGGAGAGGAATCACAGGCACAAGTCGAGGACCATGCCCCATGATCTGTGTATAGTTCAGATTAGATGCAAGGGGTCTGCCAGAAGCATCCCACGGAAAATGACTGATAGGATAAATTGGTGGCCCTACAACAGGGGAAGAATACACGAAAGGTTCATGATAGGAGTTTTGGCAGAACCGTCCATATACCAGATTTTGCCAATGACCGTTTAGATCACTGTTCAGAATGTCAGAACTAGTCTCTGCAGAGGATTCAGGTCCGGAATCTCTTGAAACAGTTGGGCTCATCAGAGCCTCAGACAGGTTGAGACTCTCCACTGAATTAATGTTCTGACAAGAAGAACTTGATGGAAACTGATCTGATTCTTCCTCTTTATCAAATTGCCTCGCGTATCCATCAGGATTTCCTGTATTAGATGTAAAATTACCAAAAGGAAACACTAAGTATGGAACTGGAGGACCTGTAGCAACAAATGCCATTGGAAGAATCTTAGAATAATCCACACCCCTTTGCTGGGAAGTGCCGACAAGCACTGGTGAATATGGAATAAATGGATCTGATTGAAATTGTGCTGATTCAGAGCCAGGTAGATGCTCACTTCTTGCATGTGAGGAAGCCAACGATGCAGATTCTACAGTCTTTTCAGATGTATCATTTCCCATGGCCGACAAAGATATCCAGCCTGAAGTGTTATCATCTCGTTTTAAAGAAACATTGTCAGATGAACCCTCAAATTGCAACCCACTGTTTTCTTTTCCATAATAAGAAGCTGAAACTGAAGGAGAGGCTGGTTTTCTCCCCCACTTGTCCCTTGCTGGCTTTGAAATGTTTGCAGCTGATCTATCCCTCGGATTTTCTGATGCAGGTTTGTTTCTGGAAGAACTTGCCTGTGACAGAGAGAACCTTGAGTTTGAACTCCTGAAATTAGAGTGAATATCACCTCCTCTACTTGTTTTAGCTTGAAACGAGCCATTATAATCTTCCCTTGTCAAACTCCTGCTTTCTCTACCCAACTTATTCTGTCCTCGTGGTAAAGAACCAGACCTAGTGCTTCTTGCTTCATGACTTGAGGTTAAACCACATTCTAAGTTTTGTTGCTTGTCATCGAGATGAAGAATCTGAGTACCACTATCACTAGGATTAAGACCTCTGGAAGATACAACATCATCATCATGTAAGTTGCCATGATCATTATCTTCTGTGTTGAGTTGCATCACCGAAAAACCATCATTAAAAGACTCATTAGCATCTTTGAAGTTTGAATAGGAAAGAGGAAAAGAAACAAGACTTTGAGCAAACTGCATATTGGGTCCCCAGGGAGGCCCGATAAAGGATATATTAGATGGTACAGCTCCAGCCAAATTTCTCTTGAAATAACCCATTGGAGTTGGAAATGTCAGAGGCAGATGAAGAGGAGATAGATGCATTGGAAATTGAACCAGCCCATTGAGACCATGAATGTTGGAAGATCCCATCATATTCACCAAATCCTGTTCTTCCTGCTGCATCTCCAATGTGTCTGAAACAGAAGCAAGTTCCTCCCCAAGGTTAGTAAAACCAAAATCACCCTGATGGCTATTTGAAACACTGTTTGCATCAGAAGCAACATCAACGTTCTTTTGGGACGAAGTCTGCCTCGTTGATTTATAATCATCAAGAGAAGACCTTGAACTGTGACTGCCTATAACTTCAGAACCCAAGTTCCGTCGTCTGATACCAGAATCAAACTTTGCAGGATTTTGTAACTTTGCTGTTTCTATTGCTCTGCCATGACTTCGTTGAGACAAATCAAAGGATGTCTCTGTCAGCTCAGGACTAGATCTTGTCCTTGCAAACTGAAATCTACCCTGTTCTTTCCGGTCATATGCAGAGTAATTAGGTTTAAACATTTTCTGGTTCTTGTTACTATGATCAGATCCACCACTTCTCTCCAGCTGATCAGTGAATCTCAAGTTGATTTGCTTTTCGTTATTTATCTGGTTCTCAACATGAGAAAGTGCAGATACTTTGTTTGACCTATATACATTCTGGTCATTTACTACCATTTCAGAGGTAGAATTATGAAAACCGTGACCAGTTTCAGCCGGGTGCTCCTTGATAACCTGCAATACACCATTTTCAAACTTCTTTTCAACACTTGTAGTGCATTTTGAGTTGTTTGATTCTTCAATTGGAACAGTTTTCAGAGGTGGCAAATGCCGTAAATCTAATCTAAGAACATCAGGACGATCGCCACTCCCATGTCTTTTCCATGTGTTCATAAAGAATTGATTTACTTCAGCAATTATGTCATCTTTTGGACATTCAATCAGCCTGGCCAATCTTTTGGCCCCAAATGCAAAAGCACTACGTATCCTGAAAAAATTGCCTAACAAAGAGAAAGTTTGTTTCAATTAGAGAACATCAATAACACCAATACCTCCCTCGCCTCCACAATACACACACACACGAACTCAAAACTAAGGCAAATAAAGAATTCTATGCACTGATCCTATGCATAAAAATATAAAAAATTTATATGATCAAAGTTGTATTTCATGCATCCACATGATAGATTGAGGAAAGACAAGTTATTGACTTTTCCAACTTCTAAAGCAAAACACAACAGATGTGCATATATTACAAAATCACAAACAACACTAGGTTGAATGATGGAATATTGATGGTTAAACCAAGAAATAAGGACAAAATATGCATGTATATATGCGTATCTAAGTTCATTTTGGGGAGTCTAAAGTGCAACAGCAATGTTCGTATAAAATATAGAAGTCCATTAAATTCATACAACTGAAAGTGTACAAATACTCATATCTGCAGGAATGTCGAATCCTGTCTCCACTGACATGCATTATGGTTAACCAACAACAAGTAACAAAAACTCGAGCTTTCTTGCTTAAACCTTCACCAGACATAAACGTATGGATATGTTTTGATGACATGTTGCATAAATGCATGTCAGCTCATGTCAACATACCATGTGGTCACATCCTATTTCAGATGGTATGCAAAGAGTTGCAACAATACAATAATTTTGATAAAAACTGATTGAAACGAAAATAGGAATCAGTCAAAACCCATCAGGTTTCAACTGAGACAATCAAGAAACTGAAGAAGCCTAAGAAAAGCCTCCCAAAACCATATCACTACCTTTCCATCAACCCTTTGTCCTGTTCTTCTGTTCTACCTCCCTCACACAGCCACAACTACAAAATCAGGTCAGCCATGGGTTTCACTAGATAATCTAAAAGAAACAAAGATTCAAATGGATAACTATCATCCTATAGATGTTAAAAAAAATATTAACCCATAGAAATTTTGTTAGAAAAAGTTTAAGAAAAAGCTCAATCATAACATTATTAAAAAATATCCAAATATGCTAAATTGAAAACTAAAAATGAAACTCGACTTAAAACCAGAACAACCTTTGAACATCATAAACCACTTTTGGCAATTTGTTCCACACCAAAAAAAACAAATCCTGAATAGAGAGTAACAATAAGGAATATGAGAACATAGTCAACCAAACTTTAAAAAGTATTATATTAAGACTAATCAAATTTAATTAACTAATCAGGAATACTCAACATGAGGACAAGATCAGTGAGAACAAGTTATCAGATAAAATAGCTACTCCCAATTGGAATACTAATGTTCAAGAGTCAAACCTTTGCTCACACTGCGTCCAAGATTGTTGTTTGTGCGTAAAGGATCCACAACATTGAAATGCTTTGAAACAAAAGGTTGGTTGTGGTTTTCTTGACCACCTGGTGTGACAGAATACAATGCAGTACGGTTGTCAAGAAATCCCTTACTAAACAACAACTTGCCATTATCCTTTCGAGGAGGTTCCGCTGCATGATATTTAGATTTATAATGATATAGTATCAGACACTCTAGCTCCAACATAGTATAGAAAAATAATCATAGACTCACCAGACATATCTGGAAGTGAACTAATAGGAACCGGCCCCCATAGACTAATGCAATAGTTATCCCAATCAAAGTTGCTAAAAAATTCTAGAAAACGATACAACACCTGTATAGGCAAAAATTAGAAATAATTATATAAAATTAATTTGACACATATAGTACAAAGTCCACTGCTACAAAATTTTAGTCACCTCAAGTGGCCCAGCAAAAGAATTATTGAAGACATGAAATATGTAAAGAACCAAAGTCTCCAAGGCATATGTAGATATAAGTCCATGATGAGCACCCAGTATACGACTTTCATAGTAACACCAAGCCTTAATTAGTATAATACTTCGCTTGAAAAGATGATTTTGATTTATCACTTTGTCCATCTGTGAAAAAGAAGAAGGTTATGTGAAGCATAATTATACATTAGGTTAAATGATTCCAAGAGTGGTATCAAAAAGAAGTTCTCAAGCACCGCATGCTAACCTCTTCAAGGAAGCAAAGGGTGCATAGTCCACCAACTTGATTGAAAGAGATGTCCACAACAATATTTTCAACAAGACACTTTATGAGTTTTACCTGTACAGGTTGGAAATAATATCTAAAAGAGTGTACTGGAAAAAGAAAGACATCAAAATCATCTTTGAACTCTATGCACAGATAAGTCTAGCCACATGCAAAAGCAAAATCTGTATCAGAATAAACAGGAAGAACGAGGCAAATAATTGACAAGCCGGTTGGCCAAAAAAACTGAAAACTCTGTAAATTAAAGTTCATCAAGAGAGCATATTGGTCGATTTGCACAAATACAAGTTGGGAGTTCTGCAATCAAATTAACAGCAACATTACCTGAAAAACAGATTCCAATCTGAAAAATCCTAACCCAGATAACACAGCAAAACATAGAAATAATAATAGCATAAGAAAATACGATTAGGAAACGAGCCAGCATCCAAAATAGAATCATAAGAATAAAACAGGAGAAATTCCGACACACCTCTGCTTGGATGTATTTGACTTCTTTGACACGAAACTCGGCATTCTCACTCTTCTCTTCATTCTCTAATACACCACAAACAGCGGTAGCCCATGTATCCTTCAAATTTTCATTATCACTGAATGCAGTCAGGTCAATGTCTCCATCTGGTAAGTAGGTCTTAAGAGGTACCGACCCAAATGTGAAAACCTGAAACCCATTGTTTTACAAAAACTGACAAAATATAAAAGAGCAGAACTTGATTTTCTTAAGCAACTATGATCTGAGCACAGGAAGCAAATAGAACGTGAGGAAAACACTAACCCGGCAGGAGAGGCACTCTGTGATGAGCCGTTGGACATAGTTGGCTACAGCATTTCTCTGCTCCTCGGATGATTGATTGGGCTGAATCCGGGCAATCAGCTCTGCAGTTTGCTCCTCTGCATTAAACCATCTGTCGGCATCAAGCACTTGGGTCACCTTGGCTGTTTCCTCAGGCAAAAGGCCATTGGGCGGTAGGCAACTGGGCTGTTCCCAGCTTCCATGATCGCCCATGTGAAGCTTTTTGTACAGTCGGTTCTCAATGCCGTCTTAAGGACTTACTCCCCTCTTCCAATGGAGAAAACTCAAATAACCGTTTTGCGAACAAGTACAACTAAATGGAATGCACGAAGTAGCCACTAGAAATGAATTAGCAAAAAGGATGAGCCTTCTCTCAGATATTCAACCACGATGGAAACAGAAACAACAAAAACCAAGTCCTTTTGCCACAACACCAAGAAATCAGCATCTAAAAGCGAAATTAACCAACCATCGTCTGCCACCGAGGTCTGATGAGCCTCTCCTACTGCAAAGATTCAACCTTTAACTGTTTCACCCGGTAATCCAAGAAAGGCAAGTCTATCACCCACAGAATAGAAAAAAAAAAAGGAACACCTTCCTTCCAAATTTACTCCGAATACCACGAGAGCGAAAAGAACAGGACGTCAGATCAAACTAAATCCGTGGCAAAACAGATGAATTCGACTCCTCCCCAATGCCCGATCGAGCCACACCCTAAACTCGAGTGACGTACCGACCGCCAGCAGGAAGCGGTCTGCAGCGAGATTCTCCCAATGCCGAGGAACTCGGGCGGCCGACCAAGGGGCAAGACCGTCCGGCTCCCATCAACCGCACAAACCCTAGAAGCAGAGGGGAAAGGCCGGAGAAGTCCCAAGCAAGATCGGGGAGAGAAAAATCCGAGCTTTGGGGCGCGAAAGGAATCTGGAGGCCAAGGTTCGAGCGACGGCTCCAAGGATTTTGCAGGGATTTGAGGGAGGATCGAGGAAGCGAAGTGAGAGAAAGAAAGCGGAGAGAAAAGGAGAGGAAATGGGTGGAAGAGAGCGATCGGTGTTAGGGCACAAGCCTTTTTCAAAACGGGGTTTTCATCTCGTTTACATATTTATAGAGAGAAAACAGTAATTGGTTTGGTGGTATGCCTTTCGATCACCGTGTTGGGTTGATGTACGAAAGACAAATACTTTAGTCAATTGGACATCGAATTAATGATTGAAACGTATATGCAAGACTTCCCGAAGACACCAAAAGTGGACACCCCACCGGCATCAAACGCTGTTTGGGACGCAATGTGATGTGTGAATCGAGTGACTGATGCCAAAAAGTCGTGATTGAACGTCTTCGATGGGGACCCAACATTGGTTTAATCTTCGCTGGTTAAGTTACAGTGAGGATTTTACGCATGTTATTTCCCATTATATGTTTTCATGCATTATAAATATGGTTGAATGATTGGCTACATATATTCTTTCATTGTCAATTAACGACTTTTAGCTTCGTGTAACATAAGCCAATTTTAAGTAAATAATTAATGACTAAAAACTTTTAATATTTTACTTTCATGATGAGCGTAAAAATATTAATATGATATGCAGTCTCAACCAATAAAGATAAACTAAATGCATATGATATGCAGTCTCAACCAATAAAATGTATCTGATTTTATAGGAATAAATACATGCAAATTTGCATTCTAATAAAAATAGAATATCATTTATTCAGAAAGGAAGACACTTTTAGGATGTTCAGATGCAGGGCTGAGAGAGCTTCAGGTGCAGATGCATGCAGTTTCAATGATCTAGCATTCAAATCAACCTGCTTATTGCTCAGAAGATTAAACCAAATGCAGAGACTTCGACAGAAATTCTGCATCCAACATATGAGCTCCAAATATTTACAAACACCTACTCAATTCAAGAGGTTTAATGGTTACATCAGAAAGTGACAGCGGCATAAGCAAGGCGAGCTTCTTCCTTGAAGCACAAACACACTTTTACATATCAAAACATATAGTTTTCCCTGACTATTTCTTGTTTGGTAGGAAGAAATCGAATGTGACATCAACAGTGCCGGAAGTTTCTCCAGTGTCTTTGTACTCAATGTTTGATATTTTTCCACTGTAATCTTCTTCAGAATCTTGGTACCCAGGCCGCACACGCCGGACTGGAACAGTTACAGAGTAGATGGTACCAAGGTCTGTGTCAGTGGAGATGTTAAGTTGAACTTTGTCCTGTGAGTCAATCTCCACAAATTCGGATAGGGCTTCGATAACATTGCTTACAATCTTTTGCTTTGCTTCATCGCTGATATCACACCTATCAGAGAACAGTATCATCTTAAGCCTCTGCTTTGCGATGCTTGCATTAGAATTATTTCTCTCTTTTGTCGTGGGAAATAATATCCTCCATGCCAAACTTAGGCGGTCGAAGAAGCTCATGTTAACAACATTTAGAAGAAAGCCTTCTGCGTCTTGGTTTACTGTTGGTGACAGTTTGTTACCTCCCATCCCATGGCACACTTGGCTGTGTTTTACCGTACTACTGGCTGGTGATTCCGCCCGTAGCCATTTCTGCACAATTCTGAGGTCACTAGCTCCATTAGGGACACGACCAAAACGTATCTGCATTGTAACGAAACAGAAAATACTCATCGATTATAAAGGACTAACGACAGAGAAGGATCCAAGATATGATGATTCGAGGGCGCAGCAGCTATAGCTCCACATAACTCAAAATTCACCATGCGATAATAACTTCACTATGCTACGAAAGGAATAAACCAATGATCCCATTTGCTTGAATGGTATATTTTTTTAAATTTGAATTTATGATAATTCATAATACCATCAATGTTGGTCTCGATGGAAGGCTACATTAGACCACTAACAAACAATGTCTAATAGTGTTATACTTCATAAGCATAAATCTTAACTATTTGAGCTCAATGGTGGGTGAAATTTAACAAGCCAACCTTAAATATTTGGGATTTTATGGCTTGTCATTGTTGTTGTTTATTTATGATAATGTACAGGCAGACTGATGGCCGATAAAACTTTTCCAAAGTCATATCAGTTGTAGGAAATAAATCAAATACTATATAAGTGTAGTTACAAGTGCTATTCAATGAAGATTTGCATGCCATTTTTCAGCAATTTTAATCAATGAGGATGTACATGCCAATTATCTCGTATTAAGCCCACAAACTTATGATAATATTTGTAATCCTTAAGCAGTTAGACATGCATACCATGCATGGCTAGGTAAATATCAAGACAACGGCCTTACAAACTCCAAAAACTGCTGACATGGAAGAATATTTATCAAGTTTAGGAAATTGGTAAGATGAGTTGCCTAGTGGATAACTGAACCACGATGGCAATAAAATACTTTAGTGGCATCAGGTGACTATTTATTTCCATTTACTTTATAGCATCCATCAAGATTACAGAATTAACAAATGTTACCGAGGTAGGCAGAAAAACAAAGATACATGTTTAGAACTTGATGCTTAGAGAAGTGTGTTACAATTGAGAATATGCATATCAAGCATTTTAAGCAACAGGTCAGTAAGCAAGAAAGAGATTTTGGGCATATATCCTGTTAAGGGGATGAATCTTGCAGTATCAATAACAAACAGCCTGGTCCAGCGGTCCAGATTGGAATAGTTGAAGTCTGACTTAAAAATACTCAATTTTGGGGAATCTAGCTGACCTCTGCCTATCCAGGTTAAGTATCAGCACCACTAGGGAAATTCTAACTAGTTCCAGTGGGAACTACTAATTCCAGATGACTTTCAGCCGATTCTGAGATTTCCAATGGAACCCATCATATATCTAGTTCTTTTTCCGAAAACCACAAACTGAATTTACCAAACCAGACTGAATTAATTCCTAAAATATGTCCAAGACAGATCATAACCCTTTCTTGTGGAACTTGAGACAACAACGCATATGTAACTTGTTATGAAAGATGATGCCTCTTTAAATATATAGACTTTCGTAGGGCAACATGTTGGTTGTCAGTTTATCAGGTCCATGAGGTAAACTCATGCCAACCAAACCAATAAAGATAGTCCTCGGTCCTCACACATGCTATTTATTATGAGTTGATTTGAAGGAGTTGGGATCAAGAGTTTCCACCTCTAGATAACAAAAATAATGAGTTCTGGATGAGGATGTTTGAGTGTCGTTAAAAGAAATGATAGAAGAATATTTTTATTAGGAAATATAGAACTCAAAGATACAAACAATGCACTAGTGATAAGTTGAAGGTAGCAACAGTAGAGGATAAGGGAATGTCAAGTTAGGTGTTACAAAGGATCAGAGGGACAAAGAGAACTATGCAGTTGGTAAGTAATTCATATTAGGAAAGAAGTATCATAGGAGGACAGGTGAACCGAAGAAGACCTGGAAGAAATAAGTGAGGAAAGGAATCACAAAGATGGCAATTATATGGCATGATTTCTAAGTGTTATGATGCATCCAAGTCAAATTCAATGGAATAGAGTCCCGCAAATATGGTCCCAAAATCTACATGTTTGATGCCATGCTTGTGAATATAAAAATGTATGAACCGACTATACACTTGTTTTTAGCAATATAAAGTCAAGATTACCATAATCCATAACTTTCAATCTGAAGGAACAAAAGAACTCTGTATTGGCACAGCATGCAAATGTAGTGTGTAAACAAGCTACCAAATGATTATGCTAGTAGGTAAGCTCTGCTCAGGGAAATTATTTATGTGGATGTCAATACACTTGTATTTAGATTGGAATTAAGTACATTATGCAACAAGTGGGATGCGGAAGTCAGTTGTGGCCAGCTCAGTAGGATACACAATTACTGGTTAATATTGTAGTTCATTTACCAGGACAAAAATAATTTTCTTAAAAAAACTTAGACTTAAATTTAGCTTGTGTCAAGATGGTAATTATATTCCATTCACTTGATCGAACTAATATAGGCCCTCAGGTTGAATTGTCTAAGGAAGCTATCTATGGACCAGCTATGGCAATCTCTAAGATCATGGAACTGACTTCAGCAGTTCAGCTCTCACCAAGCAGAAGTCAAAGTGTGACAGCCAGTTGGATCCATAAAGTGGAAATAGAGATTAGTTGAATTCAAAATTGTATGCTTTCAAATTTCGTGAATGACTTTATCCAAAACAAATGGCCTGCAGATCACCACTCTACCCCTCAAATAACCCCCATGAGATGAAAGATGGGCATCATGATGAGTGACAACTTGAGGATGGTGTCTCAAGAAGTAATATAGAATCTACAGCACAACCTTAAGGTTGATAATCTATATTAAGAAACTAAGGATAACTAGAAGACCATATGATGGCAAAACAAGAATATTTATGTAACATTCTATTTATTTTCACATCAAAAGTGGGCTAAGATTAAGATTGACTTATAAAAATATGATGAATGTACTACCAATAGACATGTACCGTGCTAAGGTTTGATAAGAGATTATAACATTTCGATTAATCTCACATCCGAAGTAAGCTAAGACTAGTATTGACTTAGGCTCAACGAAAGAAGATGTCACAGGCCCAACTAGAATCTCCAATCGTCCAACATTATTACAAATCTACAATCGGCATCAATAGTTCGTACATGAAATTTCTGATACTTGCAAATTCCTTGAATATAAACCACTAGATGTTCCACTTAAAACAAAATGGCAATTAGTTAAAATGTTATATTTATCAGAATAACAGCCGGCTGCTTGCAGAAGATGTTGGCGGAAACGTCTAGGAAATCTAACAGTCATCATTAACACTTGTACACAGTTCCCTTCTGAATCATCAAAGAGACAGAAAGACGGTCTACTCTTCACAACTTGTGGAGGTGACTGACATCACCATTTGAGGTCAGCATCAGCTGCTTTTCTAAAATCCACTCACGCATTTCGAATTCAACGAATAATTCAGGAAATTTTAAATAAAAATATGTAATCGCAATCATTCTCACGTATTTTTCCCGTAACAAAACCCAATCAGTAATTCGACAAGAGAAACTAAACCTATTCTCAAGTAAGAGGTACTCACAACAGCACCACTACGAAAAGTCACAGATGTTATTAATTCGTCAAGCAAAAATCTATCAAATCCTAGGCATTTCAATCAGCAGAAGCAGAAAAGGAAGGGAAAACCCGACCTTGGAAAAGGGGACGGTGGGTTTAGGAGGGCGGTGACCGGGACGAGAAGCGAAGGCCCCGACGAACACCTTGAGATCTCCGGAGATAGCCATGTGCGACTGCCTCGCTCTGGAGCCTCTCCGGAGAAGACAAAGAAACCGAGTGAGTGTTAACTAACGTTTAGCCGCAAGAGATGCGTGAGTAGTCATCTCTCGTTCTAGGGTTCGGCGCCCGCTCTTACCGGTGGTTAGGTCAGACGGAGACTCCAATTAAGGATGCCCCTTTGCCGTAACCTAATCGACGAACAAGCCAACAAATTAAAGTATTTTGTTTTTAGTTCCACGTTATTTTCTTGACCTAATAATAATAAATATGTAGTACTTTTCCGTGAAACTCATCTATTTTGTACAACGAAAACACTAATTAATGCTCATCGATTGAGTTTGAGATGTACTACACAGTGCTTTAGGATCATACTAATTAATATCAATGCAATGCATGGAGCTTTCCACTGATGTGGGGTACGAGAAGGATCAATATACATGATTTTATCTCTAATACCAATTACTAATGAAAATTTGAGGAAGGAATTCCTTTCGAACAAGATGATGTGTTCTATTTTAATTTATAGTTTTTTTAATCTATTAAAAATATTCATATGAATGAAACTATCACATCACTAAATATTAGGAGAATTGAATAATTTCATCCATATTGTACTAATTTAAGTTTTTGATTTGTATTAATGTTTAATGTGTATATATGTTAAAATCCTACTATTACAGTTTCCATGTTAATAATAAAAAAATATTATATAAAAAAAATCATACTTTGTAAACATATCTATTGACAAAAAAATCGATCATCAAATAAGAAAATAAGTGAATCAATTATAAAATATAATTATCAAACTCAAGACTTTATCTTCCTCTATTTCTCACACCCATTTCAGAAAATTAAACATTAGATTACATCCTGATAAAACATTCTTATAGCATCAAAATAATCATATATCATTGTCATAGATCCGGAGAGAACATTCTTATAGCATATTAGATTGCTAATGATACGAGGAATCAATGCATTCATTTATTTTTTATTTTCTGAGGATTAAAGCGAACTTACTACGACGGTAGGAAGACAGTTTTTTATTATTTTTAATGTGAAATTATTGGAAGTAAATGGACAGTAGAATCTAAAATGACAGTGACACATAAAGCATCTGACAAATTGGTCAGCGAGTTCACATTGCACGTTGAAGGATTGCAGCCCTGCAACAGTGACATCATGCAACACGTCCGGCTTTCATGAACAAGAATGGTGTCATCGACTGATAATATTCAATGCATTCGAACCCATCACGTTTCTTCGCTTCTCAAATGAAAACCTGTTCTTTTGCTGCCATTCGTCTCTTCCAAACGGAGAAGCCAAAGCATGATCTGCTACGTGATGCTCGAGATTAATTGTTTGAAGAAACACCATACAAAGTGATCGTATGAATCGACCCATATCGAATGAACCGATTTAAATTCTTCGACAAATATTTACAGTATCATCAAATGGTGGGAAAGATGGAAGAGAAAACAAAGCATGAAGTTTGAGCAAATTACTTGTGAATTGGAAACGAACAACTCCATGTCCGATCAGAAAAGTCAACTGCGACCGCTAAATAAACACGATTTAAACGACACCGGTTCACTACACGGTCCAACCACAAATCTATACTGGTCCTTCTCGATGATCTCATGAGATTAACAAAGATCCTGGTTAGATAGATGTTCTCAGATGTCAGGAACCAGATACATGCATATGGAGTTCACGATGCTTTCTGTTATTCTCATCCTCTCCTCCATTTGCATTAATTTATAATGGTGATGTGCACCGCTCGCTACTTTTCTAAAACTGATGTAAGAAGAACTCAGTCAAAGATTCATGGCAGCAATCTCTTCCTGATGATGAAAGAGGAGGTATGAAGGCATTCGAAGATGTTCCACGGACATCTTCGTATTTAGATAAGCACACACGTGCGATCTTTTGGACCTGGAAGACATTGGAGCATGGAATCCACGGCTTGCTTGCGTCCCGGGTAACTACGTGCGTCCTCCATGAGTGAATGAATACATGGAAAGAGGGGGACGAGCTCTCGGCCAACTTATAGGATTCCTTTGACCAAATCAGGATGCTGAAAAGTCCACGGAACATAGTCTGTTGTCGGGTCTTGGAGTGGGGTTTCTATGGAGCCGACCACTTCGCTGGTTTCCTCTGAACTTTAAAGCTTGAGCCGAGCGAAACGTGTGCATGTGTTGGAAAATGACCCACGTGAGTTGGACTGGGACTTCGGCATGTTTCCATTAGGAATAGTCCACGCTTGGACTTCCTTCACCAAGAATTCATCGGACATCGTGCTAAACGTCGGAGATGTTGCAGATGCTGCAGAGGTTCCGAGCAATGGCAGCTTGCCGTTCATGCCCTGTCCATCATTCACGCGGAGCATGTATTTTGTGTTGTAACATCTGGATTCTGTTCATCTTCTTCCTTCCTTCATGCTATCTCCAAGGAAGTGATGTCAGCAACACATCAATCTTTTCGACAGCAATTGATGCTTATCCCCTGCAGCGACCGTGGTCGAAGTAGTATGTCACGGAGGGCATCATCACAAAGGAATCCAATAAAGAATTCTCAGGCTAATCAACAAAATCCGCTTTGTTTCGGAACCCATGCATGGTAGACATTTCATGCTGCTTTCGAACGCCACCGAAGACCCATCCAATCGCGTTCAAAAACGGCATGCTTACAACTCTATCTATCGCTTTAATAATCTGTAATTCAAGATGCTTACAAGGCATGGATTCGGCATGCCAAACACACCCACGTTTCATTGTCCAAGTGTCTCTCTCCTGGTTCATGCAAAGCCTAAGCTGACTGGAAGTCAACAATGGCGGCTCCCCGCTGCGGTAAAAGCTTAGAGAGTCAAATGGGACGACTAGTCTGGTACAGGTCACAAAACACATCAAGCTAAACAAGCAAAACGTGATTGTGACTCGTTGGAGATCAATGCTGGTTTTGCCATAGCTCTCGAGAGGCTGAAACTTCCGAAAAGGGAGATATAATACAGCGGTAAGAGAGGAAGAAGGTACCGCATTATTCATACCTGCAGGCTGATTCCAATATTTTATGCACGATCACCTACCTCACTCCGAGGATCGTTCTAATTGGCAGGAAGAGGGAGGAGGAAATCTAGGAAGAAGAGGTTTCTGTGGAGAGATCTGATTTGTTTATTTTTAGTGTGAATTTGTTCTTCTTCTCTTCCTTCTTCGATGAAAGTAACCAGGACATGTCGGAGGAGGAGGTGAGCTTCTGTTGTTGTATCATCCTGATACTGTCCTCGGTTCTTGTCTCGAGTAATGGCCCTCTCCTTTCTTGCTTATTCCTTTTCCTGCTTTGGTTGCTCTGTGTTTTCTCGTCGAGAGCATTCTTCTCAAACTGTTTGTCTCTCGTACAGGTCAGGCGACCTCCGGCGCCACGGACAAGGAGGTCTTGCTCGAGCTCAAAGGCCATCTCGAAGCCAAGAATCCGATACGCCAAGGCCCCTATGCTCGGTGGAACCAATCCGACCCTTCCCCCTGTGATTGGCTTGGCATCACCTGCGACGGTGCCGACCGCGTTGTCGGTGTCGATCTCGCAGAATCAAACATATCCGGCGAACTCTTCCCCCACTTCTACCTCCTCACCGAGCTCGCCCACCTCGACCTCTCCTCCAACACCATCAGCGGCCCCATTCCAGCCGACCTCAACCGGTGCAGTGGCCTCAAGTACCTCAACCTCTCCCACAACCTCCTCGACGGACAGCTGAACTTGACAGGGCTAAACAACCTCGAGACGCTCGACCTCACGCTCAACCGATTCAATGGCAGTATCCGCTCCAGCTTCCCTGCAATATGTGTTAATCTTGTCAGCCTCAACCTTTCGGCGAACAGCTTCTCCGGCGACATCACGGGTTGCTTCGACGAGTGCCCGAAACTCCAGTGCCTCGACCTGAGCTCCAACCGCTTCACCGGACCGATATGGCGAGGCTTTCCAAAGCTCAGGGAGTTATCAGTTTCTGAGAATAACCTCACAGGAGACTTTCCGTCGAGCACCTTCACGCCCGGCTGCGACCTCGAGATCTTGGACCTCTCCGCAAACAAGCTCTCTGGGACGTTTCCAAGCTCGATCGCCAATTGCTCAAAGCTGACATCTTTGAACCTGTGGGGGAATGCATTCACCGGCGCAGTTCCCTCCGGCATCGGTTCGCTCTCGGAGCTCAACGCGCTCAACCTGGGGAAGAACTCGTTCGACCGGATCATCCCCGAGGAGTTGTTAAATTGCTCCAAGCTGGTGTTTCTCGACTTCAGCAAAAGCAACTTCGGCGGCGATGTCCAGGAAATCTTCGGCCGGTTCACGACGCTCGATTATCTAATCCTTCAAGGGAATCAATACACCGGGGGCATCGAGTCGTCGGGAATTCTCAAGCTTCCCAACCTCGTGAGATTAGACCTGAGCAAAAATCGTTTTTTCCGGCGATATCCCGGTCGAGATCACGAGAATGCCGAGGCTCAAGATCTTAATTTTCGCCTACAACGACTTATCCGGCGTCATCCCGCCGGAATTCGGCAGCATGACCGGAATTCAATTACTGGATCTTTCGCACAACAAGCTCACAGGATCGATCCCTGTGGAAATCGGGAATTTGACGTCCCTCCTCTGGCTCATGCTCGCGGACAACAACCTCACGGGCGAGATCCCGCCGGAGATGGGCAACTGCAGGAGCTTGATGTGGCTGAACCTTGCCAACAACCGGCTCTCCGGCAGGATCCCGCCAGAGATAGCGACGATCGGGATCGATCCGTTCCCGACGTTCGAGGCCAACCGCCGCGAGATCCTGGGAGGCATCGTCGGTTCCGGCGAGTGTTTGGCCATGCAGCGATGGATCCCGGAGAACTATCCGCCGTTCAACTTCATCTACATGCTGATGACGAGGAAGACCTGCCGGGTTACTTGGGAACGCCTCCTGAAGGGTTACGGGATCTTCCCCATCTGCTCCAACTCCTCGTCCCGGGTCCGAACGCTGGCTATCTCCGGATATCTCCAGCTCTCCGGCAACCGACTATCGGGGGGGATCCCTTCGGAGATCGGGCGGATGAGGAACCTCAGCCTGATCACCGTCGACAACAACAGGCTCTCCGGCCACCTTCCGCCGGATATCGGCGGGCTGCCGCTCGCGGTCCTTAACGTCTCTGACAACAGGCTGTCCGGCGCGATCCCGGAGGAAATCGGCTCCCTGCAGTGTCTCTGGAGCCTGGATCTCGCCCGGAACAACCTCTCCGGCGAGCTTCCGGCGAGCCTGAACAGCCTCTATGAGCTGAACAAATTCAACGTCTCTTACAACCCCCTCCTCTCCGGCGTGGTTCCACTGAGCGGCCAGATCGCCACCTTCGATGGCGATAGTTTCCTCGGGGACCCACTCATCAGCTTCGCCTCCTCGTCGGCCGGCGGCACCTCGCCGCCCGCCGGGAGCGGCCGCTCCATGCGGTGGCGCGGGCGTTGGAAGGCGGTGGTATTCTGGGTTTTCCTGGCGCTCTGCTCGGTCTTTGTCGCGTGCGGTGCCCTCTTCTTCACGCTCATCAGGCTCAGGGTCGCCCGCGCGGCAGTGAATCCGTACGCGGATCAGGAACCCGACCCGGAGGGGCTCCTTCTTGGCGGCGTGAAGCGGCGGAGTGACACTGTCGGGTCATCGACCCCGACGATGACCACGACCACGTCATTGGCAGAGGCGGCGTCGGGCTGCTCGTCGGCTGACGGGGCGGGTGTGAGGGTGTTCCGTCTGGACAGGGGAGTTGAAAGGACGGCGTTTACGTACGGTGACATTGTGGTGGCGACGGGAAACTTCGACGAGGGTATGGTGGTGGGGCGGGGCGGCCACGGGGTTGTGTACCGTGGAGTGCTGCCGGACGGGAGGCTGGTGGCGGTGAAGAAGCTGCAGCGGACGGGGAGGGAAAGTGGGGAGGAGGAGGACGAGGGGGAGAGAGAGTTTCGGGCGGAAATGGAGGTGATGGCCGGACGGTGCCACCCCAACCTGGTGGCGCTGCGTGGGTGGTGCTTGGCGCGGTCGGCGCGGTTGCTGGTGTACGAGTACATGGAGGGGGGCAGTCTGGAGGAGGTGATCGAGGACTGGGGGCGGTTCGGCTGGGAGCGGCGTCTGGCGGCAGCGACTGGTGTGGCGCGGGCGCTGGCGTTCCTGCACCACGAGTGCATGCCCGCGGTGGTGCACCGGGACGTCAAGGCCAGCAACGTGATGCTGGACGCGCGGGGCCGGGCGCGGGTCACGGACTTCGGCCTCGCCCGCGCGATGGGGCCCGGAACGAGCCACGTCAGCACGGTGGTGGCGGGGACTGTCGGTTACGTGGCGCCAGAGTATGGTCGCACGTGGAGAGCGACCACGCGGGGGGACGTGTACAGCTACGGGGTCCTGGCCATGGAGCTGGCCACGGGCCGCAGGGCGGTGGACGACGGGGAGGAGTGCCTGGTGGAGCGGGTGAGGCGGGTGGCGACGGGGGAAGGTGGGCAGAGGTTGGCAGAGGCGGCGGGGGAGGAGGAGGGTGCGGCGGAGATGCTAGGGTTGCTGATGGTGGGGCTGCGATGCACCGCGGAGGCACCGGGGGCGAGGCCGGACATGAGGGAGGTGCTGGCTATGCTGCTGAAGATAGCCGACAGGAGCGGTGGCGGCGCAAGAGAGACCGGAAGTGAAGGAAGCCAAAGTAGCGCTTCTCCTCCTCATTGGTCGCTGCAGAGCCACAATACATCATCATCATCTTCTTCCTCCGTGCAGAGTTATTGGGAAGGATTCTTTCGGCAGCATACAGAACGAGACGTTTAATGTACATAGACAGACGTGTTCTTTGACACAACATCGTTGTTTGATATATTCTTTGTTCTTCTTCCATTCCCGACACGAAAAATAATCGTATCATCGTTCATCGTTGGTTTGGTAATGTTATATATAGAGCTTGAGGTTTTTAAATATATATATATATATATGTCTTAAATGGAAAAAAAATTGCCGTCACTTATTTTAGAAGGATGTATAATTTTATCCATTAATCACAAGTTTACGGGTGGAGCTCAATGATTTTGTCGTTGCTTATACAAAATCACTAGTCGCTGTTAAAACGCCATGTTGTTAATGTGCGTCCTGTGGTTTAATCGGATCCTGATATCAATCATCAAACGGATCGATCAGTTGACCGATAGTTCGATAACGCCAAGTTTGTGTGACCTTTCGGCGCACGTTATACATCACGCAACACATAGTCGTCAGGCACTTCCCACGTGATCCGAGACCGACGAGCCGGGAACAAGAGGAATGTCCCAAACAGGACAAACGTACAGGGGCACATCACCATACGTTACTCGTAATTCTCAGCATAGATGAGGGATATTTACGGAAGACGAAAACACCTAACGGAGCTGCCACCGGTGACCTCACGATTGCCTAATATCATCTTCTTATACGCCGCCAAATAAACATAAAACGTGATGTAGTCGTCCAACTACGAGCTGAGTCGTGACTCAGGTCGAGGTCGACTGATGTGGCAACTCAACAACCATGTCCTCATCATTTCTTTCAAGCTGCGCTGTAATTGCCGGTGCTAACTTGCACGACTCGATCAACCGTTTAGATATCGAGCGATCAGGTCATGCGACTTGGCATGGCTGATGCGGTGTTCTTTATCTGGCCACGAAGGGTAATTAGCGGTTCGGATCACACAAACTTTTAGAGGAACACATCATACAAGTAAAATAAAGGAAAATAAATTGTAATGGGTAATGAATTGCAATGTTTGTGCAGGAGTTGAATGTTGATGATGTCCGGCATGATTGGTACACAAATGGGATCCACCTCGGGTATGATCATGTACAGCTTATATCAGTAGCAGTAGCAGTTGGTGAACTAGTTAAGAAAATGAGTTTGATGGACTATTTTGATTCACGTACAATACCTGCAGAGATCAACAATGATCCTCCACAATTCAGGACCTCATTTGTACCACAAATCTTGGATCTCTCTTACCTTCTCCAAGGATAATGATGGTGCGGGATGGGAGATGGAGCCCCTCTTCACCTGCAACAGCGCAAGGTCGCCTGATTAAAGGCTGGTTGCTTTCGCCCCAAGGTTGGCAGAGACAACCCTTAAATGATCTATGAGCCCTTCATGTACCAATGGAATGACAGGTTGAGCTTTTCAAGCTGCCTCCTGCTCAGTGAATTTTTCCTTTTTTTCACTCTCTCTCTCTCTCTCTCTCTATCTCTCTCTATTATATATAGAGAGAGAGAGAAAGAGAGGAGTGTTGTAGTTATAACATCCTTTAAGCATATTAAAGTCCATCCATGATTCCCCCAACTCCACAATGGGTTGAAGGTTGTCTTGCATGCACTGTGCATGACCCTAACTGAGCTAATTATAAATAATGTCTAAAAATCTTTTGGAATGTGGTCTGTGATCTCCAAAAGTTAACCCACCATGAAAGCTTTAACCAATCTAAATCACAATACTCAAGAATCTGAGTTGATAAAGTTTTGGGATAAAAAAAAAAAAAAGGTTAGTCCACTTGACCCTATGTTTTAACTCTTAATCAATCAAGCAAAACTTGCCAATTCCAACCACAGCCAAACCCCATACCAATCTGGACTTGTTATTAAGAGTAAAACCTCAGCCCCACACAAACAAGCACTGTCATTATAGTTATAATCTGATACCACTTCAAATCTTTCTCATCAATCAGAAGGTTTCCTCATATATATATATTTTTTTGGGGGGGGTGTAAGAATGGCACATGGTTCATCTCATTCCCAGTCTGGTAATAATCCCCAAGTGGAGTGGCATTGCCAGTTTGCCACCAACTTTTGTTTAATCCCTGGGTGGCCCCACACCAGCCTACAATTCTAATTTGTCAATATCCACATACCCATGGGACTCATAAAATAGTACCCAAAAAAAAAAAAAGGGGGGGGAGCAGTGATGAGAAAAGATGGCTGGGTTTGTAGATTTTAGGTCTGCTATTGTCCTTTTTTGCAGCACAAGAAATAACATCATTCCTTTTAGTTCTCCAGTTTTTCTCAGCACCAGGAAACAAGGAAGGTGGGGGAGAGAAGGAGAATCCCAAACTCCAAATCTATTTATTACAAAGATATTATTGTGAGGAATTTTGAGGGGAAGGGAGGGGTGGAAAAAAGGAGAGAGAATATTAAGACCAGAGGTTGACAAGTTTTCTGTCACTGTTGTTGGAAGGTCGTTCGATGTTGTGGAGATTTTCTTATCTGGGATCTCCCTCTCCTCCCGAGTTCCAACCTTTTTCTTCTCTGTCTGAGTGCGTGCGCTTTGTGCCTTCCAATCTGATGGAGATCTGTAGCCTTTTTCTTCCTCCAATGGTCTTCCGTTACGGCTTCTAAATATTCTTTGCTGCCCTGTACCTCCTCGAGTCTCTCTCTTTCTTTTCCGGAATCACGACGCCTTTGTAATTACGGAGGTAAATTTGCCTCGCGTCGCGCCGTATCTTCTTCTTCATGTGGATTTCGGGTTTTGCTTGCTTGTTGGGTCGTTTCCTATCGAATTAACGCGTCATGGCGAGATTTTTGGCTTGGGGATCGTTGTCTTCTCTCGTCTGTTCTATCTCGAGCAGTTCATTCTTTTGTCAGCGATCGGTGTTTCTTTTTGGTATCGCTTGATGGTTCTGTGGATTGAGGATTTGCATTTTATGATGCTTGTTTTGGCCTTAGATGGAGATCTCCCTTTTTCTTTGTCTAGGATTTTGCTTGAATCTGTGTTCTCAATCTAGAAAATGTTGTGCTTAGATTATGATTCTAATCACAATGTGCAGTAGCTTTTGCGTTATATTTTACAGCTGGGCTTAAATTATGCTATTTAGGGGTTGACTTTGAGTTGTAAAATCACGCGTCAAGTCTAGACTCTTGTTCCTTGTTTCTGTAAATAATATTCATGAAAAGCATGTTGCTTCTGATCTGTTACTTAACATTCGCCACTTTCGTTCATGAATGGAGATTTCTATTTTATGCCAACACTAGAGGCCTCACATTCCCCAGCACTAATAGCGTAGGGAAATTCCAAAATTGTTAATTCAGTATTAGGAGGTTGGTCCTTCAAGTTGACATTGTTCAAGGCTTCTTTTACTTTGATGTATAATGTGAACCAACCTTAATTAATGACTTGATGGGTAAATCTTGCTGACAATTTCTCTCTATCTCTGCCATATCGCAGATGGTATATTCTATTATTAGCCATACAATTATGTAAAGTTTTGGAAAACTACCTAGATATATCTTAATACATTATTGAGATTCGGAACTGAAAGATGAACATAGCCTCTGAATTGCCTTTTACATGTTATCTCATTCTCCTCAATCGTCATACTTTGTAGTATGTATGAATGTGCACTTGCACATTTCACAGTTTAAGCTATCTGTCAAACTACAAGGCTGATCCTTTCTTTATATGTATCAAAGGTCATGTCTGAATAACTCATGCATGAACCACCTTTAATTGGCCATCATAGATTTTCCTTCACTAAAATTTTCCCAGGTTGTCTCTTAGATAACTTATTTGTTACAACTATGATTAGGAAGATGATCTTCGGTTTGCACCTGGGTAACTTTGCTGCGGTTATGTTTCAAATAGTTGTAATGTTGTAATTGTGAGTGCTGACAACAGGACCAACCATTTGGAGTTTCCTTGTTAAAATCCTGCATTACTTTTGCTTTTTCAGTCCCTAATCTGTCTGCTGGTTACTAGCAATGCTGCTTTTTTCAATTCTGAATATTGTAAAACTAATGCATAAACAAACTGTTATTGATAGCCTCATCAACAGATCCAGCATGAAAATATTGCTGATGACAATTTTCAGAAGATGTGTATGCTAATATGTTCTTTAAATTTTATGCAAATTTAAACTGATTGAAATCAGTTGATATTTTTTTAATTGCATACTTTTCTGATTTCTACATAGTTTACAATCCTTTCACTTATTCATCTTTCTATATTCAATTATATGTTCAGGGTTGTGCATTTCTTACATATAATTATCTTATGGTAGTTCTTTTGTAGGTAAATAGAAAATTAATCAGGTTTTATTGTTGTCCCAGGTGTGAAATATATGAAACTTCTTGAGCTTACAATGTAAACAGCAATATATTGTGTGCTAATTCTCTAGCAGCTGAGCCTATTGGCAGATTGTTCTGCTGGACACTTTCTATTGCGAGTCTTCTTTAACTGGTAATTTGAATTGTTCTAAGAAAATTTATTGCTTATCTTTTATGTTTGTACCAACTTAATCCAGTATATGGCTGATGGTTTGTTTACTTGCGCTCTAGTCTTCAATATTTTTTGCTTTTTTAATATACTTATTTGAAACTTAGTTATGGAGAAGTAGTAGGTGTGAGATGCCATTATTAGTCTGAAGACCCTCTGCATTATATAGGTTAAGATGATAATGGTAGTGGTAGCAGTAATAACAAAAGTAGTAATATGTATGCTAACTAAATTAAGTTTTTCCATTAATATCACTTTGCTGCAGTACTCTATAGTAATATTTGTTGTGAAAATAGTGGTTGATCCTCTTGAAAAGCATCACTATGCCAAAATATCTGTTTAAAAATGTCCTGAAGATATTGTTTCAGCCTGTAAAAGAGGAGGTGAAATGAGTCCATAACAAACCAGTTCTTGATAATCTGAATTCAAGGCTATTAGTGAAACTCAACTACATTTACATTGTCTGTTAGCTTTGTTTTTTCCTTGTCTATAATTTAATTAGTGCATAACCTACATAAATGTTAAGATCATGCTTTCCTATAGTAAACATATTATGTGAATATCTGAAAAGTAATGTAAGGGACATGTAGATAGTAAATATCAACAGATGCACAAATGCAGAGCTGATTTTGATGCAGTAGGTCAACTGAAGACTAACTTCTAGGGCTCTATTATACTTTCACTAAAGCTCAGGGTCTTCATTTAATATTTCACTTAGATGAATGAAGAAGATTTGGTGCCCATAATTTAGTAGAGTTCCGAATGAACATTTGACAACTTGTAAGAGTGTCCAATAACTGAGTCAAGATTTCTGTTTATCATACTCTAAACTAGGAAGAGGAACTGAGTCACCAATCAGATCTTTTTTTAATGCTTACTTGCTACGTTACTAAGTACTTTGCTTGCTGAAAACAACATTGAAAATCAGGAAGAACACAAGTCATTAATCTCATCACAATTTTTCTTCAGTATCCAAGTTGTTTGTTCTAAAAATGACTTCAGTCTCTCTTCATGTTAAAGAGTGCTAAGAAGTATGGGACTCCCATAAGCTTATCTAATATTCTTTTCTATACTTGTATCAGTCATTTTTGTGTTTGCTAAGAAGCATTATGCTCATGAATCTCACTACTGCAATAGAAGTAACTTGTGATTTGGAGATCCACAATCAATATAACTTAAGAAATGCATCTCTGAAGATTTTGTTATAATTACTTCTTTTGACCTGGAATTTTCTTAGGAATGGGAACAAAAGTGCAATGTAAAAGCTACCTCCCAGGATATCATCCAGCAAGGAATCTAATCAAGGACAGAAACTTTAGTTGGAATCCTTTTTGCGAGGATAAAGCCTTGAACGATCAACTATGCAATAATTTCAAGTCAAGGGGAGTCAGTAGCTGGTCAGACTATGACAAAGAAACGTTGAAGCAAACTATGATTGAACATGAAGCTATATTCCAGAAACAGGTTTGTTTTCACATCAATGTAAAATTTTGATTATAACATTATACTGAATCCTCGATGCTATCTTTCTAGATGTTATACATGCACTGTGAGCAAATCACATGTAATAGAGACTACCATATGGCTTCCCATTGTATCTTCATGTCTCAAGTTATTGTCCATTAGACACCCTTTGAACCAAAGAAACTTGTTAAAAACTTCTGGTAGTTTGAAGTATACGATGCCTTCTGTTCTCTTTCTGTTGAAGTTACTGCATTGGTCCTTCAGGATACGAGGATGTATTTTTCTAAGATACTGGTTGGTCCTTTTCAGGGCAGGAAAATGAACTTTTATTATTTGTCGTATTTTTTTCAGCAGAAACTGTTTTCTAACAGTCAAGTTGCACTTTTTGATCCAGGTTTATGAACTTCATCGACTTTATAGAATACAAAAGGAGTTAATGCATAAACTTAGGAATAAACAACCAAACAGATCTTCTGGACCAGCAGAGACATCTAAGTCAAGTATGTTTCTGTCTCAAATGCCTCCTGAATTTGGTGAAAAGATGTGGCATCTACCCCATCCTTCTCTAGCAAATACCAGTCACACTACAGCAAATGTCAGAGACAATGATGATGACAGAGTCTCAAACTTTCTGAAGGAAGGTGCAACACAGTGCAGTGCAACTAAAAATGGAGGAAATTTGAAGGATGATGGACCACATACTAAGTTTAAGACAATTCCTAAAAGAATGTTTGACCTTGACCTTCCTGCTGATGCTTACATTGAAAATGAAGATATAGAAAGAACAGAAGGGGAAAATGTCTCTGAGCCATGCATCATGACTGCTGAAACTCTTAAGAGGATTAGTGGAATTAAGGCTGATAACAATGTCAAGTTGACTCTTGGCAATGTTGAAATCCATGTCTCCGGTAAAGGTATTTCAAAATCAGATTTGCATCCTAGAAATGGTCTATCCATTCACAGGTTGGCTGATCTGAATGAGCCTTTTAAAGATTCATTTGAGGAAGGTGCTATAAGTTTAGGTTCTTACAAATCCGGTGGCTTGAATTCGGACATTGAAGAACTTCAACAGCCATGGAACCTGACAAGATCAAAAAGTAATTCTCCACAAAGGAACCTTTTCATGGATAAACAGATAAATGAAGTTAGCTTGAACTACCTCGACACAAACAAAGTTGAAAGGGGACGTCAATGGCTGTTATCACATAGTGATTCTGGTAAGTTAAATGGCACATATTTATAATGATCTGGTAACTTGTCTATATTGATGCAATTTCTCAACCACAGAAACCTTCTAAATCTCAGACCTCAAGATTATTCATGATTTTATCTTGTTGGGACATACTGTTTGCTGTTCTCCTTGATGACTATAACCACAGGTCCTCTAGCAAGCGATGTCATAAGCACATAATTTTTTTATTACTCACTTTCCGCTGCATCTCTAATTCTTTTTGTATCTTTTATTAGGTTTTAATTCTCCAGATGTTTTGTATATAATTCAAAATTTCAAAATATCTATTTTGTTATTCCCAGGGCAAAGCAAAATTGTTGTCAATTCCATCGATTCTGGCCTCTTTAGTGAGAAGTATCCAATGTCATCTGAGTCAATAAAGCTGAAACTTGATAAAGCTCGAGAAACTCAGTTGCCTGTTCAGAATCGAACAGAGATGTGGTTTGGAGATAAAACTACCCACTCCACTGAAATCTTTGGACGTCAAGATTATGTTACCTCGAACTATCCAGGATGCACATCTTCTCAAGTCAGCTCTGCATTGTCAGTTGTATCCCCTTTTCCCTGTGCAACTTCTACATCTGTGTTGACTCCTTGGAGGATGCCATCCAACAGTGTAAACCAGATTCCAATTGCAGTTCAAGCATTTCCATGCTTCAGTGGATCATCAACGTTGAATGGACAGGGCAAGAACTACAATGCAGCAAAACAAAGCAACAAGCCTGTTTGTGACAACGTAGATTTCAATGGTGATCTGCAGCCACATAAAAGACTTGATTATAAATCCTCTTCCCCTGTGAATGGTCATTATCATGGTATCCAAATGTGTTCTACTTCAACAGGAATACACCGTTCACCATGTAATCTAGAGAAGCCAAACCTTGATGCTAGTTGCAATACTTCACCATACAAGAACTCCAAAATTCATGAACCACTTAAGTGCTCAAGGGACTTGCAGTTTATAGATATAAACTCTGGAAAGGACTTGAATCTGAACCAGGGAATCCTTGGTGGTATTCAAGATGGCTTCACGAACAGACAAAGTTTTGCCAGAAAGCATGATGAATCATCAAATGATGTAATTTGGCTTAGAGAAAAGCCTTCTTGCAAAGGTTCTGCTGAATGTGACATATTTGTCAAGGATTATACCTATCCTTCTAAATTTCTATCAGAAAAAGTCAAGGATAAAGGTTCTTCTGTTTGTGCCTTGAGGCATTCTTTGTCATCGTTTGACATCAACGAAAGCAGAACTTATAGAGCCATAACAACTGACATTTTGAATGTCGAAGGAAATTTTAGTCCACCAGATAACTCCCATAGGATTTTTGACTGCTCAAATTCTGTTACATGTGATGGGCAATTGTTTGTTAATGATCTGAAGAGGCATGGGAAAGGAAAGGCAATTAGAAACCCAGGCTTAAGAAATGACATCAATCTGAACTCTGATCTCATGCCTGCTGATGGTGTTAGGTTGTTTGGGATGTCAGCGGAAGATGAGAGACAGACTCCATCATCACTTTCTCTGGCAAGGGTTGCTGACAAGCTAACTAGCAAAATTGATTTGGAAGCACCAACTGATGAAATGGAAGAAGCAAATAATTTTTCGTGGGTTGAGATTGTAGATGTGAATTGCCCAGTGACACAAGTTGCAATGAAACAAGAGAAGACATCCTTTGGGGATGCTTGTGCAAGACTGGCAGCAGATACTATTGTTTCCATCTCAGTGGATGTTTGTGATCATATGCAGCCCCTTTGCTCCTTTGCTCCTTCATCATTTGATTCCTTGTATCTGTTGGCAGAGGCGGTTAAGTCCAATGCAGAAATTGAGGCTTCAGATGATGATGGTGGATTAGATACTTTTGAGTCATTGACGTTGAAGCTGGAAGAACTCAAGCCAGATGAGTACTATTGCAAACCATGTCAACAGGAGAAGCCAAAGGATGATGAGAAGTCCATGGCCTCGCTGCTTCTTCCCAGGCCTCGAAGGGGCCAGGCAAGAAAAAGAAGGCAGAGGAGAGATTTCCAGAGAGATATCCTACCAGCACTTGTGTCATTGTCGAGGCATGAAGTGACTGAGGATCTTCAGGCTCTCGGTGGAATGATAAGAGCAGGTAAGTCCCGACAAACCAGTTCCGCTAGGAGGAGCACAAGCCAAAACATGCCAAGTTCTCGATCTAGGGGGAGGGGACGGCCAAGGAGTTTGGCCATCACCATTGCGGAGGTTTGTGATGACAGTCCCCCTCGGTTACAGCCTACTCATACTGATTTGGAAAATGATGGGAAGAACATTATGGCATGGGGAAGGACGACAAGGAGGTGTCATAGACAACGAATACCATTGGGTCATGCATTCGCTCCACAGGAGTAGTTCTTAAAGAAGTATACTTGTCAGGGTTGACGAAGTGATAGTTTTCTCAGTTAATCGCTAGAGTTAGACATCAGATGCATTGTACATGTTGGCTGTTGATTGAGCAAAGTACGATGTGCTTTTACGTGTTTGTAGATTTCATGCAATAATTGATGAACTATTTGTTCGAAAATAGAACTGTAAGAACCATCGGATTTAACGAACCTTTCGACTTCTCAAGTGTGTGATTGATATTTATCGTTATAAATGAAACATATTGTATACCAGGGAAGAAGATGATCAATTCAGGATAAAGTTGTTCAAATTAGCTGATTTAGCCTCTTTCATAGTTTTATGCCTCATGTGTTAAAATAGCTGACTTGGCCCATGTTTTCCTCTCTTTCACATGTTCATTGCAAGTATATCGATTTGTATAGGGTTTCAAACTTTGTTTCTTTTGGATTGTAAAATTCTACCTAATATTTCTTAGATGCTTTGCAAAATAATATGATTAAAATTGATTTATAAAGATTTGATGAGTGTATTATTATAAAAGTTTGATAATCATTTGAGTAAAAAAAGGATTATTCATGGAAAACATAAAAAAAATCAATTAATCACTATTTCTTCAATTGATATATTTTTTTTTTTCAATTTTCTCCTCTTGAATCGAACCAAAACGTAGAAAATTGGATTAATCACTATGCACGAGCAAAATTATATGTGGACGGATTCACAGCTGTCCAATCCAACCCAGAGTACAGGATTTCGGATCCGTTGGGGTCCTCTTTCTTCATGCGGTTCCCAATACATCATGTAGAGTTGTCGCGCAGGTGGCAAGTTCTTTCTGGATGCTGACTGGATTCTTACAGCTGATCTGATTTCAGCGCATTCCGGAAGATTAAATAGTCTCGTGATACGTGTTACTCCCCGAGGCTGTAAGCTGCCTGTTTTTTTCCGTCCCGTGGAAGGAATCGAACTCATGGCAGCGACGGTGAAAACCCGCGAGTTCGACGTAATCATCCTTGGAGCCTCCGGATTCACCGGCAAGTACGTCGTCCGCGAGGCCCTCAAGTTCCTCTCCTCCGCCTCGGGCCCCCTCAGGTCCCTCGCCCTCGCCGGCCGCTCCCCCTCCAAGCTGGCCGCAGCCCTTCAATGGGCCGCCGCCGCATCCCCCCCTCCGCCCCTCTCCCTCATAACCGCCGACGTTTTCGACCATACCTCCCTTCTCGCTCTATGTCGCAGCACCAGGATCATCCTCAACTGCGTCGGCCCTTTCCACTTCTACGGCGATCCCGTCGTCGCCGCCTGCGTCGAGGCCGGAACCGACTACCTCGATATCACAGGTGAGCCCGAGTTCATCGAGAGGACGGAGACCAGGTACCACGAGCGGGCAGAAAAGGCGGGATCTTTGGTGGTTTCGGCTTGCGGGTTCGACTCGGTTCTGGCGGAGCTCGGGCTTATGTTCCATTCCCGGCATTGGGTGCCTCCAGCGGTGCCGAACCGGGTGGAAGCGTATTTGAGCGTGGAGTCGGAAAGGAGCATCGTGTTGAACATCGGAACGTACGAGTCGGCGGTTGTCGGCATGGCAAACGTGGGTCGGTTGCTGGATCTCAGAAGGTCGAGGCCGAAGAGTGCTCGGCCTGTGGTAAGCAACCTTCCTCGTTATAGATGTGATCTCTGACCTATAAATATTAGCTGAGAAAGGGGTTGTTTTCTTCTGAGCATGTCATGATTTGGTTTTTAACCCGTGTGATCTCAAATTCTTCTTCTCTGATTTGCATTTGTCGAACTGTCCAAGTGTTTAGCTTCAATCCACTGCACTAGATGAATGATGAATCCTTTTGGAGATCCTTGTCGCACCTGAAAACAGATTCTATGAACAGTATAATCTATTTTCTGTTCATTACAAAACACTTATCTTTGTGCTTCCACTTCCAAGTTGGTTCTTGTAATCTAGCAACATTCAATCTGTTCTCTGAACCCTGAAGCAGGAGTCTTTTTGTACAATGTTCTAAAGAAATTTGAATTTATCCTCTTGATATTTGTAACCATGTTATTTCTCAATGTTCTGTTCAGATTGCAATGCTTGTCTCTCTGTTTCATGCCCTCATTACAATCTTTTGATAATGAGGTCTTTTGATACACAATGGTTGTTTGTGCTTTAGGATTTTGATGATGGTGCTAGTTTGTTTCATTTCTTTGGTTCATCTTTGTGGTTAGTAACTTTAGATTACACATTTGCAGCAATTGTATTTGTGAAGAACATTCTGTCCACCTTTGGTGACAAGTTTGTTGATTGAATAGTCATGGTTATGTGAATTAAAACCAAAATTTCTGCCAAAATGTTTGCTTTGTTTATTATTTTGATTAAACATGCAATAGACTTTGTGTAAAAATAACAGGCAGCAAAACCTTATAGATTTGAGCAGTATGATTTTACCTTTGGTAGCACTGCTAAGATCCCACATTGCAGATTGTAGGCCTCCCACCTGCGAAAGGACCATTGATCGAACATAATAAGACACTTGGGCTCTGGGCAATAAAGCTACCTTCCGTTGATGCTGCAGTTGTTCAAAGAACACATGCAATACTAGCAGAGCATCCTCATGGCCTTGCAGGCGTCAACGAAAGTGATGAGTGTGCAGAGAAGAGGAAGTTGTACTGGTCAACAGTGAAGCCTGTCCATTTTGGTGTGAAGATTTGTGCCAAATCTATACTGGGCATTTTGCGGCTCATAGTAACTGGATTGTTCCTTGGGCTCTTTGGAATGTTTGCACTTGGGAGATCAATTCTGTTGAAATTTCCATCAGTTTTTTCTCTTGGGTGGTTTAGAAAGACTGGACCTACGGAGGAAGAGGTTAGAAGTGCTTCTTTCATTATGTGGTTCATCGGGCATGGCTATAGCGACAGCAACCTGGCTTCACAAAGAGGTCGGAAACCAGACACAGAGGTAATTACCAGGGTATCTGGTCCTGAGGCGGGATATGTGACTACTCCAATCATCCTACTTCAATGTGCTCTTGTTGTATTGAGCGAGCGTGACAATTTACCAAAAGGTGGTGTTCTTCCACCCGGAATAGTCTTCAGCCACACCAATCTTCAACGGCGCCTCGAAGAAAATGGAATTTTTTTTGATGTCATCTCTGTGAAGCCTTCTTCACTGCATTGATTTCTCCGTTCCAGTTCTCGCAAACAAATGGAAGTAGTTTTGCTTTCTTTCTAGCCTGAGATCTGTATTCTTCCATGCTTTATAAGATACTGCTCTGCATCCAAACTTAGTTTTTTGAGATTGACTTTGCGGAAAAATAATGAGAATCTTTGCTATTCTCAACAAGTATTGTGCTGTTATGAAATTAGTAGGGAAATTTGCAATATGTTCTATGGCTCTAGTATGAATTTGCAACTGAAGTGGAATGCTTGGAGTATGAGTTCATAGTTGTTTGTTGCTACAGCAAGGAGATGAATGCCTGAAAAGAAAAATAACCAAAATAGATCTGCAACTGGTGAATACTGTTTGCTGTTCATATATGGAGCAAAGAAATAATAGCTGAGTTTGAACTCAGATTTATTATTTATGTTCATGCGAAGTTATTCTTCACATTATTTGGACCAATGAAACTAATTCTTACAATTATGATCTCAGGACTTCACTCGATGGTTTGCCGAAGCCTAATCTATTTGCTTAATGAGAACGAGATATTTTTTGACATCACAGCAAAACTTGAGGCTATCGTTCCTCGCATCTTCGACTCCAATATGTTCAAACGCATAAATATGGCAGGCTTAAATCCCGCCCTTCATAAAAGCTCATCCGCATCTGACGGCTGGATCTCCTGCGGACGCGACGCGAGGATAGGGGCGAATTTAATCGAAACCCTAGGCCACTGCTGGAATCCGGGCGCTCCTCCCTTTCGAGGCGTGCCGCTATTTAAGCCCTTCCGCTGCCCCTCGCCGCCACCTCCGCCACCACCGCTTCTCCGGCTTCTTCCCTGACGATCGATACGGGTAGCAAACTCTAGTCACTTCGATCTCTTTTTTCGGTTTTTCGATCGCCCGATCTAAGTTTTTATTTCTTTTGGATCGCTGGATCGGTCCAAATCTCGTTTCGTTTCTCCCTATATGGATATCGGAGTCAAGCAGCATGTCGGACGAGGAACATCATTTCGAGTCGAAGGCCGACGCTGGGGCTTCCAAGACCTATCCGCAGCAGGCCGGAACTATCCGTAAGAATGGGTACATCGTCATAAAGGGGAGGCCGTGCAAGGTTGATCTCGATCCGATCTGACCTAGTCTGTTTTATGTTCATTGGCTCCTGTTGCTTTGGTGAAAATTTTGACTGTTTGATGGATTTCATCCTACGCTAATTGGTCAGGAGACGAGTTTTGTTGGGGCTTCCCCATTTTTATGACATTTTGATTGATTTCCGAGTTTTGTACATTTCTGAGTAATTGTCGCAACCATTGATGTTTTTTATTTGCGTGGTTTATTTGTAGGTCTATTGAATCTTAGTTTATTGTATCTATTAGATAGATGTGGATCTTTATGTTTGTTGATGATAGGACTTCTGGGGATCCTTCTCAGAGGAGTTGAGGTCTCATTAGGGCTAATGATTTCATGCAAGTTACACTGTTTACAAGGAAGCCTTGTTTTGAGAGAACGCATAGTATACGATTCCAAAGCTTTGCATTTGGATCCGGTCCTGTAAATGAAGATCACTGAATGACAAACGTTGATTGCTTCAGCTACTTGTGCAGTAAGCAGTAGCATAATATGTTCTATTGTAATATTTCTTAGAAATATTTCTTGAACACATCTTGAATCAGCCAATCTTTTTTCCTGTATTTCATCTAATATTTTTGATCATGTTCTTTAGTGTGAAAATAATAGAATAGTAGAAATGTTCTGGAACGTCTTTTAGTGGGGTTATCGCCCTGGCTTGGAGGTGCAAAAACAGCCCATCTGTGTGTCTTCTGTAAGTTTAGGCCATCAACCTCTTGATCCCAATAGAGTTCTTAACTGTTGTTGGATGTGGGAACTTCTATTTATGTTCTTTTTGCAAAAGTTTGTTTTAATTATGTAATATTAGGTCATCCTTGCAATGAAAAGATGAAATATTCTTTTTTGCATATCTGTGATATTTTGATGATAATGTTGGAATAATCATTTTTATTCTAGAATCTTTAAATCACCTCTAATAAATTTTCCATGATGATACATTTTCTTCACATTTTATCTCTCATTGATTTATTTAATATCTCAATTCTATAGACACGTCATGATAAGTAAAAATGCCTATCAAATGCTTTTTTCAAATTTTAATTAGCTTATATAATAAATGTTATCAGGTTAACTTGATCTTTGTAGTTGTATCTTGAGTAGAATCTACTAATAGTTATCTCCCCCTGAATATTCATTTCACGCCTCACCCGTGTTTATGTGATCTTAGACATGGTGTTTAAGTAGACCATTAAAGTGGCCAAATGTATGTGCATAGTCTACTTCTTTATAACTTTGCCTATCAAAACTAAATGAAAGAAAGGATCAATCTAATCTGCCAAAAATCGTTATTGCTTCTCAGTAAGTTGGAACAAGTGATTGCATGATATGAAATCCCAGGCTTCATGTTTATTTAATTTAAGCATGTGGACGTTATTTTATTTATGTGCCATTGTTTGATACAAATTCTGTAATTGCTCTACTAGGTTGTAGAAGTTTCAACCTCCAAAACTGGAAAGCATGGCCATGCAAAATGTCACTTTGTTGCCATTGATATATTCAATGCCAAGAAGCTTGAAGATATTGTTCCGTCATCTCACAACTGTGATGCAAGTTATTTTTTAGTTTCCATGGGTGAATATTTATGCGTCTAGTTTCTCAACATTGTTTTTTCGTTGGTTTTGCAGGTTCCCCATGTCACACGTACTGACTATCAACTTATTGACATCTCAGAGGATGGTTTTGTATGATCTATAGATATGATGTTATTTTCATTTTTGGTTAGTTTATTGAACTTATATGTTTGACTGTGCTGCATGTGTCAGGTTAGTCTGTTGACTGAAAATGGTAACACAAAGGATGATCTGAGACTTCCCACTGATGAAACACTTCTTCCTCAGGTTATTGCACTAGATGTATTTGCTTCTACTTATTGTGTGCATGCAACTGTCTTATCTTTTTAATTCTTCTACTTAGTTATTAACTTTGTTTACATTTCTCATAGATTCTTAGAGTTGACTAGTGTGTAGCTCTGATTTGGTAAAGCAGGGAGATTATGGTGGACAGCTCAGTTGGCCTCTGCGTATCTCTCAGTCTCCTGCATCTTTTTTCCACCCTTGTTGATTTATAGTCAAACCATATGTCCTATACAAACTTGTAACCGTGTTACAATTTGCAACTGTACCTTAGGAGGCAATTAACATGGGTTCAAAACAAACTTTGTTACATTTTGTATACTGTTTCTGGGCATCTTTGATCAATTGTCTATATGATTTGAGACATAAAAATAGAGAATATTTAAAATAAAAATATATTAGATAAGGATAAAAAACATCAACCAATGAACTTCTTATTTAATTGACCCTTCTGTTCTATTAGGATGACTTGATACCTTAGGCATATGATATGATTTTGTTGTACTTGATGGTGGAAACATGTGGCCTTAGTATTTGCAATATATATTTGGTGATTGTTTGCTCTGGAAAAATAAATATGTGGAACACACTTTTAGCAATGTATATAAAAAGGTTAATCAAACTTCAAATTGGTAAGTGTCTATGCTCGGACAACTGGGCTTAGTCATTTTTAGGACAGTTTTTTTGTGATTTGGTGTACTTCATAGGGATGTCTGAGGTATACGGCATAATAGCACAATAAGAAATAATTCTTGTTTTTCTTTAACTTTTTTCTCAGTCATGGTTCTGCAGTGATCTTTTGCTTCAGATTCTCCAAATTTTAATTTTTTTTAAATGTATAGGTTAATGACAAATGTGTGCCACGTGCTAACTCTCTGAATAGTATACATACAATTATAGTTATGACAATAAACTTCTGGTGGGATATGAATTATATATGTGACATGGGTCCCCTTGAACTGGATGAGCAATCAGAAACAGTAGGATTTGTATTTATCTAGAACAGAGATCAGTGGGTGCACCCACTATGATTGAGCTTGAAAATTGCTGCGAGTAGTGATTTAAGCAAAATGCTTGGTCTTTTTCAAGGTCAAGAATATTCTCAGTGCAACCAGATTTATTTCAATGTATCATGTGTGCAACTTATGTGTCTATTCAGGTTTATTTCAAAGTATATCTCTACATTTTGCTTGACCACTAGAACTATGGTTTCCATTGTGGGTGTATACCAATGGTCTCTCTAGAATTCTCGGGGAGCATTGATGTCGATATCTAGTCAGTAGTCAATCGATCTAATCAGTAGTCAAGCGATCATTCCCTTAATATAAGTCTGCAGCACTTTCAATATTGAAAAGCCTTGTTTATATTAATTATTCTTTATTATGTGTTCCTGCAAGCTACTCACACCTATTGCTTCATTACTTTGTAAATCATTTGCAGTCTGTTCCTTCTTTGCGACACATAGAGTGTGGTTTTTTTTTAAATTAAGATGTGCTAAATTTGAGTATCTTTATGGTTGGTGCAGCTTAAAGATGGTTTTGCCGAAGGGAAGGACCTGGTGGTGACCGTCATGTCTGCAATGGGTGAAGAGCAGATTTGCGCATTGAAGGACATTGGTCCTAAGTAAACTGCCGGCTTTGGTTTTCGGGGCAGTGGATCTGTAAGAGCATTGTGGAGCCGTGTGTGAATTCAAGAAGATATATATGCCTATCTATCATAAGACTTTAATCCGTTTGATCGGGCTGTTGCCCCCAGAAACAAAAGTGCAACGTACGATAACTTGATATGGTGTTCCGCTATATTTGACTCGGGGACATGCTTTCTCCAACCGTATGCTGTCAAAAGCTGTACACATGTTTACAGTGTTGGCATTTATGTTAAATATCTCTCTTTATTCTTTGCCTTTTAATTGTTTGTCTTAGGTTTGTTTTGACATTGTTTGAATCTGCCATTCTAACAGCGTTTTGAATGATTTCAGATAATATATATCCCAGCATTGTCTTTTTCATCACTTCAAAATGCTCTTCCGATTCATAGATATATTATTAACTAAAGGTGGTATTGGCTCGTGAGATCAATTCCACCTTTATGGTTTGCCTGGCTCACTTGTTTTTGTTAATGCACCTCGTTAGTCCAACTGTAAGACATCCTCTCGCTATGACGTGAGAGATAAAATTACATTTATCCCTTGGTAAGGTAGCCGATTGGAGAGAAAATTACGGAGATCCGGTATTGGTCTCATGGACTAAGATTTGGAGTATTAACGTTACTCTTTGGATGTAGATTGCAATTTGTATATTTTGATTAAAGCCCAAATAATTGTTATTCTGGCATTATGCTGCCGCGATCCCAAGTGAAAAAATCGTAGGAGGCAAACTCCAGATGGTATTTCAACTCGTATATCGATCAAGTTTACAAGCTATGGCCAATGTAAAAGTAATCGCATAAAAATATTACTCGAAATAGATGTGACCAAATCATGGGCTCAGTCAATTTTGGGTCCTGGTTGAACTTGGATCTTCTCAGGATGGAAAAGCCTAAACCCAAATCATCATAAAGCAGGACTAGTAGATTCGTGGGAGCGTTCGAGAGCGCCGTTGGGGGCGGAGGGATGAGCACTCCGTCGCCTCCTCGGCCTCGTCGCGAAAGCGATGAGGATGGGGGCAAGGAGAGGGATCGGCCGAGGTTATTCGACGCCAAGGCCAAGGCTCTGTGCTGGCAGAAGGCGGAGGTGGTGCCCGGCCGCCACCCCGAGCGGTGGCGCAAGGACCCCGCCGGCAACGTCGTATGCAAGCGCTTCTGGAATTGCCACGGATGCATCTGCTACGAGTACGACCACATCATCCCCTTCTCCAAAGGTGATCCTGATGCGTCGTCGGCAGTCTTCGAGGAAATTTCTATTCGGAGAGAGAGCTTGGTGAAAAGAGAGTTTGCCTTCTTCGGCAGTGGTTTTTTGGTGTTGCCATCAAAATCGTGTTTTGAGACTTGTCGTTTCTTGAACCTACTCTTCTTATAATTTATTACCTTGATGTAGGTGGGGATACAACTGCGGAGAACTGCCAAATTCTGCAGACGAGAGTGAACAGGTTGAAGTCGGATAAGCAATTGGTGGACAAAGCAGAACTGGAAGGTTTCTCATGTGACGTCAAGTTCACCGGTGCTGTTTTCTTCCATCTACACACAATTGTTTTGTTATCATGCTCCAAGAAGTTCCTTCAAAATCTATGTTTTTGTTGTGGATGATTTTTATGGTAACGAAAAATTCAAACTCGTTGAATTTTGATGATGACATAGTCGAAATCTTTTAAGTAACAATGATAATAGAAGTTTTGGATATTATGACAAGAATAACTGAGTTTTAAAACAAAAGATGCCAAAAGTTACATGGATGGTGTGGAAGCATCTACCCTAAGTAAAAGACCGAACGACGACAGTGAAAAGGTTACAGCCAGATACAGTTTCATCTTCTTTTTATTTAGTTTGAAACATGCATGAGACTTTAGTATCTCCAACGTATATCATGTTTGATTAGTTATTGATAGATGTTAAAGGCTATCCCATTCAATTTATCCTTTATTTATCATAGATCTCTTCATCACTAATTTTTGTTAATTTTTCAATCCTTTCCACATTACTTTTGTAAGAGCAAGTTTGAAACACAGAAAAGTATATCTTTCAGATCAAAATTCTTTATTAAAACTATTATATATTTTTTATTGGTTGTTATTAGAAGGCTTCTTATATGATATTGGATCTGGCTGGTGCATAGAATCAAACTTGGATCAAGTACATCTTGCTGTTGGACGTATGGATTAATATTTGTTTTGTTGATCTATATTGTATGTTGATTCACATGCCCATTTTCTCTGGTTGGTTAGCCTTTTTTGATTTGCACTTATTAGTTATTATTGAATAGATTATTGGTCCTATCTGGCCCCAATTTGAAGTATATTTACCTTCCTCTTTGTTGGTTGTTTGGACCATGCTTGTAAGGCCTTGTAGCTTGCAAACTTGTTAGCAAGTATGCCACCTGTTCTCTTGTTATTTCTATTAAAACTATTATAGAATATTTTTTATTGGTTGTTATTAGAAGGCCTTCTTATATGAATATTGGATCTGGCTGGTGCATAGATCAAACTTGGTATCAAGTACATCTTGCTGTTGGAACGTATGGATTAACTATTTGGTTTGTTGATCTATATTGTATGTTGATTCACATGCCCATTTTCTCTGGTTGGTTAGCCTTTTTGATTTGCACTTATTAGTTATTATTGAAATAGATTATTGGTCCTATCTGGCCCCAATTGAAGTATATTTACCTTCCTCTTTGTTGGTTGTTTGGACCATGCTTGTAAGGCCTTGTAGCTTGCAAACTTGTTAGCAAGTATGCCACCTGTTCTCTTGTTATTTCTCTCTCTCTCTCTCATTATACATGTTATAAATAATATTAATATTGAATTTTTTGTGCATTAATCTGTCTTTCTTTTACTGCATACTATGCATTTCATACGAGATTTATTTTTCCATGAGGTTCTACTCATTTACAATTAAACATTGTTCTCAAAGAACTTCAATTTGAAGAGAGTTATATTGAGTGTCCTAGTGTTGGAATCCAATCCTTCTTCTTTCTTCTCTAAGATCACTGAATATAATCTAGGGTGACAGTGATGTGATTTATTGTGATTCCGATCCCATATTAGTATGTTCTTTCTTATTAAGTTTTCCAGTTTGAAAGTTAGAACATTTGGCTAGAGTTTGTATAGTTTGCACAGTGTTCATTTCTTTTAAGTCGTGGATGATAGTGGAATCCACTAATTTCATGTGCTAATCAAACTAAAAAAGATAAGCTTCTGTAACAAGAATTTATTGAAGTACATCATTGTGGATTTATCATTATATGACTTTTGTTAAGATGGGTGTAAGATGATAACACATCAAATTCATTTTTGTGTAAGATGAGTGTAATAAGATATCACATCAAAGTCATTGCTTATATCAATCTAAAGTCAGGCAAAAACATTTGTATTATATATATACCCAAGTTGTCCATTTCTGAGAATAACTTTATGCTCAAGTTTAATATACCAATCTCATTTAATATGTTTTCCCCACTAGCATAAATTTCTCATGCTACAAGATTACATGTATTCTATGTTGCATGGAAGTAATATTCTATGTCAAATGAAGCTTTCTTAGGGCCTTTTCCTTGTTATTTTCTAGTAGTTAACTTTTACAAAAAAAAAAAACTATAGTTTTGGGTCCTAGACTGCTCCCATGGACAAATCTCATTTCTTTTTTTAACAATTGAGAACTGCAACCAGTGACAAACCCGTTTATGTATTGCTCTTAGAGAAAACCATCTCGGAAATTTTTTGTTGAAAAGATTATGGATGTCTTGGTATATACACAGTACAATTTTGGATATTCATTATGAAGCTCACAGTTATAGCTGGTGTCAAACATTGAAACTTGCTTTACTTTGAGTCTGGATATTTATTGGTCAAATTATGGCTTAGCATAGATTAAATTTTCTTAGTTAATGAATTCGATGGAGAAATTTTCTAATCATGTCACCCAAGGATTGGAAGGGTGATCATTACCTTTGCTAAAGTAAAGTTGCTTCAAACATTACCTTGATGTCAGACTCCAAGTCATCTGAAGAGCTTGCATTTCTTCACTGAACATGGCCATCATAAAGTCCAAGAATACAAATATGCATGTATTTAAGTTTAATAATATGATAACTAGGGAAGATGCCAGTTAGCTTAGTAGATAAAGATTTGACAGTTTATTGTAAGGTCCTGGGCTTGAATCCTGTTTTCATCACTTACCCTGTGCAAAAATATGATGAGTAGGAACTTATTGTATGTACATTATATATATCAACAATACAGACATTTTCTAATTGACTGCAAGTATCCCAAATGAGCTGTTAGCCTGTGTCATAAAAAGCTTAGAGCAGTTCAGCATGAACAGCTTAGGGTATCCCATTATTGGTTTATCAGGAGCTATTTTTAAGAGCTATCTCTGCCAGGTCTGATAGTTTAGGTTATCAGCTGCCTAAAAGGCTGGGCATGTACAAGTACAACCACTACTTTCGTTTTTATATATGGGTTTCACATTATTTTTTTTGTAAGAAGATTAGTTTTAGATTCAAGGAGAGAATTATATTTTCTTTTTGGCATGGTAACAAGATCAGGTCTCCCTAGATAATAAATGGAATGAGAGGATGGGAAGTAGAGAAACTGCACATAACATGGATACATGTAAGTTCAGTGGATAGGTCTACATCCATTGGAGATGAGGATTAGGGAGACTTTCACTAAATAGAAGTATGATTCAACATGGTGACTTTCACCCCAAATCAGAAGTCTTTTGTCTCCAGTTGCCTCTTTTAGATCTCATATACAGATGAGATGGAGTTATGCTTCTGTATCTGATGTGCGAATGTGTTACACAATGAACTATTGTACACGTACTAGAATTATGGCTCTGAAACTTCTGTGATTTTCTTCAGTACCCTAGTATTTTAATTTAATTTATGAAAGACATTAGACCAGAAGGAATGTTGATGACAATGGAAATATTCGTCCATGCTGTAGTGATTTCTATTACTTGTTGCAAATAAAAATAATATAGCATTTTTTGTTTCCTGTTTCAAATATTATGAGGCCAAAAATAGGAATCAGCAATCCATTGTGGCTTTTCCAATTTATATACATTTCAGGAAATAAAATATCTACCAAATTGAAGCAACATAGGAAACAGTAGGGTTTCTACCTCAACAGCATTTTCTACTGCATTTAGTATTTAATTTATTCTTTTGTATGAATAATAGTAACCTGAGAACCAACATGACTCACAATTGATGAGAGTTGATGCATCATGCCTAAGGTGACCTATAGAGTTCATTGTCATCATTGTTGCTACAGCTTATCATATTGTAGTGATTACACTTGTCTTAGCAGTCAGTTCCACGTGGTGGATGATATTGAACAATTTGTTGCATTCAGCCCTTGAATCCTGATATGCTCTTATGTTGGTGGTTTTTAACTTAGCACATGAAATATATCTTGCAGACAAGGAGCTCGATATCATCGAGATGGCTGCCTATGGGGATGTTATTCGACCAGGCAATCAATGTCGTTGCAGAACTGTAGCAGAAATGCTGGGGAAAGTGAAGTTGAAGAACCCGTTGGCTGCTTGTGAACTGCCATACAAGGAAAACCAATGATATGCTATAATGAATGCCTTGTCCATCTGGTACCCCCTTATTTCTCTGCAGTACAATGAAACATTTGTGTGATGAACTGCCATTCTGAACCTAAAAAAGAAGAAGAAAAACTATGGTTTAATTTTTGGTAACTTGAATGACAAACTAATTGCTTAGAACAATCTGATCATTGAGCTTTATCAATCATCTGTGGCAATTGACACGGGCAACATGCGCATGTGATCCATTTGCTCTTGGCTGTACTAATTTTGAGATTTTGCTTCCTAAATGCAGGTTAAAATGTTCATCGAAACTGGGATATGCATGATATCTGCGACCCTCCCCGCTCCTTATCCCCTTTGGAGTTTGTGTGGTGTTCAAGCAAGGTACTTGTCTGTCGACAAGGCGAGTCATTAGGACTTCCAATTATGAAACATGTCGTGCCATTTGGGCTTTCACCGTCGGTCGGTATTAAACCTCAAACATCATGATATGTATTTGCTTTGACCCTTTAGGGTGTTTGCCTAGGTCTTGTGACAGATTGATCCGCGACTCTTTTCTCCCTCGCAAGCACTCAAGCATCATGTTGCACTTGTTGTTAGACCCAGTACACGAGACTTCCGGCAATACTAAATTTTTGAGGGGTCAATGTATTTATTTCTGGACCACTAACTTCAATTGATCTTTGGCATGTATTTTTCACATAGTAATTATATTCATTTAAAATGAACGATTGACACCGACGGTTGTGACCACAAAAAGCCTCATCCCCAAGCTATGAGCGCGACAGTGGTAAAGACACATCTGGATGCAGCCTCAGTCCTCACCAGATAAAAAAGAAAGCCCATCTCACTTCAAGGTGGTGGCGTTTTGCATTTATTTTCGTATGTGAGCAGGTGAAGTGTATCTACCTCCGTTGACAAAGCGAGGACAGTAAGCACTCAATTTAAAGCGGTCGGTCGGGAAGAAAGCAGAACGATGAGCGAAATGCGAAGACTCTCATCGCCGCAAGTCATCGGATGCTATTACTGGTTAGGTGAGTTAGTGGCGTACTCTGCATTGGTTGATGAGCTGCAATACTAACTCCGCCCCCATACATGGCAAAGTCTCGCAGTTGACCCCATTTGCCCTAATTGGACCGAAAACAACCACACACCAAGGCACGAGATTTCATGATGAAATCACAAGTATATGAGTCAGGTTTCGGATCGATTCAAGTACTTAGGAGAGTAGTTCTTGTCAATTTGGGTCCCAGTTGGTACAATTTGGTGAAGCTTGAGCCACTTAATTATTGTACCGGGTCGACTTGGGTCGCACCTCGAACCCTAAGATTGCTGGACGTGGTCCATTATGAATCCACACGATGTAGGCTGGACTGGGACGGAAGAGGAGAGAAGGGGGCAATTTAGTCATTAGATGCGGTATTATATCTCTTGGCAAGCGCCGATCGAACCATCCGAAAAGTCAACGTTCCTTTTTCTTCAAATTTGGAGGGAGTTTATATCCTTCAATGTGTGTCGCGTGTTTTCTTCTCAAAATGTAAGAAAAAGAAGCCAAAATAAAGAGAGAAAAATCGCAAGTAAAAGGAGGAGAAGAAGAAGTCAAGGAATTAGATTAAGCTCCCTTTCTGCCGGGAATCGAACGCCGTAGGAGGACGGGAGAGGTTGGTTTCGGTAGGCGGATGGCGGAGAGCGGCGCGGGCGGAGGGGCAGGTGGAGGAGACGGGACGTCTGCTGCGGTCGGAGCAGGGAAGCCGCCGCGGCCCACCATAACGCTTCCACCCCGTTCTGCATCGGAGAGCCTCTTCCATGGCGGCGGCGGCGGCATCTCGGAGGTCAGCCCCGGCCCGTTGACGCTGGTGTCGAGCTTCTTCGCGGACGATCCCGAGTCCGAGTGCCGCTCCTTCACTCAGCTGCTCGTCGGAGCTATGAATTCTCCGGCGTCGGCGGCGAGGAGGCCGGCGGGGATCACCGAAGAGAAGGAGAAGGTGATGGAGAGTGGCTCGGAAGACGGCGGCGGAAGTGGATTGGTTCGGTTGGGGCAGAACCGGCCGGCGAGCCTGGCAGTGAGCCAGACGCAGGCGTTCGCGATTCCTGCAGGATTAAGCCCCGCGAGCTTGCTGGATTCTCCCGGGTTCTTCTCGTCCGGCCTGGTATGGGTTCATACATTTCGATCTTAATTTCTGATTTCGTAGCAATTTGAACTTGATTTTTGTTCTTGCTGCTCTTTCAATAATAGCAATAATTATCCTGGGAAGGAGGAATAACTTTTTGGCTGATGGAAATGATATTTTTCTTTGATTTGGCATTTGAGTTAACAAGTTTGATGCGTTGATGTTGTGTTACTTGTTGTAAGATTACACCTTTTGGTATCTATCGAGACAAGGGATCTTGTTACCAAATAAGAAATATTTCTATTTTTGCAGCAGACCAAATGGATTAGATTTTATTTACTTTGACAAAGAATCTGTAGTGAAACACAAATAGCAAGTCACTAGATCCTGTTTCCTATCAAGTTAAATTATTGTCAATATCGGACTATTTCAAGTTGGTCTTAAAACCGCTCTGCAAACCGAACACGCCGATTAAGGGTTTAAAATAGTATCGAGGATTTGTGAATAAGATACTTTAATGTAGCTTCGCAGAATGGAAGTCAACCCTGATTCCTGTGCTGGGTATTGGCATGATCGAGCATGATGTAGTAGGGGTGACAACTAGTAACAAGAAACATGATTGACCTTGACTATATTGGGACTAATATTTCATGCTTTGAAAAGTTGCAATAGTGAAATTTGACTTATTATGAAGTTCTAGTTTAAGCTAAAAATCTTTATGGCTTCATTTTTAACTCGTTTTAAACCTCCATTAGAAAATTTTATTATGTATTTCAGTATTAATTATAACTGATTTTTGTTGTACCCTATGTGAAGATCTGATCCAATGAGATAACTGATACATTAACTTGATAGACCTACATCACTGATCTAAAATACGTCAACCCCGATTGATATCATGGATGCACGTGTGGTCTAACCCAACTTCACGACATAATATGCCTCTAGTCTTATCCAAAATACGTAGACCTAGATTAATATCAGTGGATGAACGTGTGATCTAACCCAACTTCACGACATGATATGCCTCTAGTCCTAACCATGGATATTGTTTCTCTAGACACTATCAAATTTTAGGTCAGTATTGATATCATTTGTCATCACTAATCCGATGTGATAGTTGTCGTATTAACTTGATAGATTGAACCAATGGTTCCAAGTTAATATGATAGATTTATCTTAGTCTTATAAACTAATTCAATTCTACTCCCATATTCGATATGGGAAACACTGGCGTGTCACACCCTAACCAATGACGATTTTCTTATTAGATTGTGGAGTTAGTTTATATAGGTTAAGAGAATTTTCTCTCTCTCTTGCAGTCTTTTCAGTCATGCACCTACCAGCCCACAAATTAGTGTACTCCCCAATAAACTGTCTTGCTTTAGAGAATAAAGAGATTACTCTTTGTACTAAACTATTTACATATTGTCTTTCCATCCTAGTCAAGTGCAAGTCACCTCAGGGTTGTCCCTAGAAATGAGGTCTTAGTCAAATTCATGTTCTTTTGTTTGATTTTTTTTTTTGGGGCGCGCAGGATTAAAATTGGGATTAACATGAGAATTTTCTTATTGAGTCAAATATCATGGTGCATTTGCTCTTCTGTCAGAGTTTGGTTATATAGAACTCCATGGTCCATAACAACTCCTATTATTGGTTTCATCACATCCAAATCGGATATTGACAGGGTACCTTTGGAGTGTCTCATCAAGAGGCTCTAGCTCAAGTCACAGCCCAGCCATCCCATTCTCAGTACTGCATGCTGAGTCAGGCGGAATACCCATCCACATTTGTGGCAACTTCATCATCACAACAACCAATCCAGGAGATTTCTACTCTAAAGCCAAACAGTACTGCATATGAATCTGCTGGAGTCCCTCATTCTGATCAAATATCTCAGCCTACGGCCATAACAGTTGATAAACCTGCAGATGATGGCTATAATTGGCGAAAATATGGCCAGAAAATGGTAAAAGGCAGTGAATATCCTCGGAGCTACTACAAATGCAGTCATTCAAATTGTCCAGTCAAGAAAAAGGTAGAGCATTCTTTAGATGGCCAAATAACTGAGATAATTTATAAGGGTCAGCATAATCATAAACGTCCTGTACTAAATAAGCGATCCAAGGAAGGTGGTATTTTTCACAGTGGGTCAAATGAGATTACTGAAAGTGTCAACAATCCTACTACATCTGAATCAGCTTCTCATGGTCATCTTGGGAATCTCAGGAGATCAAGTGGCATGACTGTTGCTACTTCATCTTCCAAAAGAGATAGAGAATCTGACTACGGTGCACCTCAACAATTATCTGGTTCATGTGATAGGGAAGAAGCATCTGAAATTCAGAAAGATGGAAGGGATGGTCACGATGCTGATGCCAAAAGAATGTAAGTAGTAAGAATATATTAAAATTATCATTCTTATAACTTTTTTTATTTCACGAGAAAATTTCTGCTGTTTGATAGGAATGTGTCAGTTTCTTCACAAACAACATCAACAGAACCTAAGGTCGTTGTGCAGACAACAAGCGAGGTTGATCTTTTGGATGATGGTTATAGGTGGCGCAAGTATGGGCAGAAAGTTGTGAAAGGAAATCCCAATCCAAGGTAGGACCTAGTCTAACAATTTTCTACTATTTTTCTTTGACAAAGTTGCAGTTGTTTGTATGGCATATTCCGATTGAAGCCTTCTTTCTTGACATTTTGAGATTTTATCCTCATATTCAAAATGTGCACTGCATATTGTTATTAGTGTTGAATTGCAAATTCATGGCACCTTGTGGCATGCCATGGGAAAGATTGCATCATGGTACAGTTGCATGATGCTGGTCAATACACTCTTGTGCTAGCAGGCACAAGCGGATAGTTGGCCTATCTATATATCGGTGCCTTTGGCATGGGTATATATGGAGTCCGCTGACCTTTTGATCATGGTATGTTTCAACATGTGCCAATTGGCATGACAAACCTTTGTATAGTGATTTATGCACACGAGGTATTTATTAAAGAGAGAAAAAGCACTAGATTATTAAGGCCAAGGATCTCACAATAAAAAAATCCACCCTACTACTGTCATTTTCATCAATGTAGCAATAAGACAATGTCCTATATCCACTGTACCAGGATTCTATTTGTATATGATAGACCTGGATGCATAGAGTCATAGACTACACAATTATCATGTCATTACGGCCGATTCTTCTGATACTATTCTATCACAGTCTAGCCTATGTCCTCAAGTATTTTGCCTTTAGTGGATTGCTTCATTTACTCTGTAAAACATGGTGCATACTGGACGTAGGACCAAGGGTTCACATCCGATCATTATCTTGTTCACACACTCCCATGCCAGATACTTACCAGACTTCAATTTTACCATTCCACTATCGAGTGATATTACAATACAGGTCTACATCTTTTTATGATTTCAAGGTTTCTTTAAAGCTTCTACATTTCCTTTTTAAGTTATTCTTCATCTATATGTCATTTTTATCTCCATTTTGCCTTCTCAATGAATTAGGCACTTCATTATGCTTTTCTTCATATACAGGTCTATGCAATGTTGATTTTCTCCTCAAGTGCCTAGGTGATCATTTAGGATGGTAATGACATAAATCATAAACATGACAATAAATACTCGGTATGAGACTAAAGATTTGACAAGTCACAATTTACTGTGCTGCTATTGTTGTTCTTGATCAACCAAGATATAATATCATGAACCTGCTATTGTGCAAACTGCAACAAATAGTATCTGTGAAGCTATAATTTCTCATTGTTGATAAACTATTCTGGGGTAGATGTTGTGTAAACTTGCCATATTTCGCTTTTGAGCTAAATTGAACAAAGTATATAGTGCTCTGGTTGTAATCCAGACTATTAAACCCATTTTCAGACTATTCTGGGTCACTGACACAGGGTAATTTGCCTTTAGTTAAAATTATTTCGATCCAAAGTGGCTTATTCGTTTTGACTTTTTTACTTTTTTTGACCAAGTGACTTGTCTTTATGACATAATACTCTTTTTTTTTCTTTTTTTTTGGTGAAAAATAATATAGCACTTTGGCACCAACTCGAGGATTTCCTCTCATCTAGAATTTTATTTGGCTACAGAATTTTGAATGTTCAACAAGCTAAATGGTGTTGATCTTCCTTCTAAGAAACACATTTGCATCTTAAAACCCAATAAACATACACTAAATCCTAAGTGATGGTCGATTGAAGAATCAGCATGAACCTGACGGAAGTGCCAAAGTCAATATTTACTTTTTTATTTGATAAAAATGAGTTAATAATGGTACTTCAATAAATATGCAGATAGAATTTTCCTAGTGAGAAACTGGCAAACTAAGACCTAACACAAGTGAGTTTGATTGAATTGAAAAATCTGGCCTCATATTCAAGAAACTACACTATCATGATAAAAAAACTGTATAGGCCAGACCATGGATCAGTTCGAATCGAAACTGAACCGACCTTGCGGTTCGTCAGTTCTAAGTTGAACTAGAATTATCCTGGGTGGTTCAATTTCGGATCCTAGGTTTGGAAAACTGGAACCATCAGTTTTGGTTTTGGGTCAAACCACCATTTTCATAATTTTAATTTTTTTATTATTTAAAACATATTAATTTTTTAATAAAAATAATAAAAAATTGATGGTTCGAACTAGAACCGTAATCAGAACCTCTGGTTCCGATTCCAAAACCGACCCTTGCCAATTTGATTTTGGTTCCTGGTTTTAGAAAATCAAAATCACCGGTTCTAGAATTGTGATCTCCTGACTAAACTTATATACATGCGTGTTTTGTGCTTGCTCAAGCGTTGTCATCATGATGATGTTCATTTTTTATCGTAAGATCTTAATGTTGTGAAATTTGTCTAAAGTTCTTGTTCACTTTTAATCTTACATCTTTGGTTAGTTGTCTTTTATAGCATATGCCATGCAGAACTTGATATATCTCATCTCAATGTGCAGGAGCTATTACAAATGCACTTATCACGGATGCAATGTCAGGAAGCATATTGAAAGAGCTGCAACAGACCCCAAAGCAGTCGTAACAACATACGAGGGGAAACATAATCATGATGTGCCCTTTGCTAGGAACAGCAGTCATAACATGGCAGGAGCTGGTGCCGCTTCCAGCACTGTGCAATCTAATAACCAAGGCTTCTTTAGGACCACCAACTTCAGAAATAACGATCAGCGACCAGTTGCAGTTTTGCAGCTTAAAGAAGAACATGAGATCACTTAGTTTATTGGAATTTGCTTCAAGAACTGAACCGAAGCTCATGTGACAGTATACTGTATTAAGTGGATTTACTGATGGATAATACACCAACAAGCCAGCAGTAATCTCAGACTTATCAGATGTGGAAGGGTCTTCACTTGGCAGAGCTGTTAATTAGAAGGTCATCCTCCTACATTATCTGGTAATGTCCCTGGTGATATTATTCAATCTCTGTATTCATTTTAGCTCTCAAAAAGGTTTTTAATAAAATTTGTTTGCATATACATCACCATGAACAACAAAGTGTGTATTGTTCTCTTCTGTGTGAAATACGAGACTACATGATTCAGTAATGGCTTCCACACTCTGTAGCTATTGTTTTGGCTAATCAAGCAGAACAATTAGACATGTTTTAATCATATTCTTTTCATTGTAACAATGAGACTAATGCTATATAGATTTTGATGAGACCAAATAAGCATGAGCAAAATTGTTCAACGTGAATGGAGAATCCATGCTTTCTCTCACATGATGTGCTAACCCAAGCTTTTTGCCTTCCCTTTTATTCCATCAATCGAGGATTGTTCTCCTTTTGCTGGATGAGATGATTCAATGGTTCACAGGTTCATCATTCACTTTCACCCAGCTGTTGTCTTTGTGAGCTAGTTGGCAATGGCCATACAACAACTAGCATACCACTGAGGTAGCTGACATGATTGGGTGGTGGGATCTTTGCATCCTTCTTTTTCCTGCTCCATCTTTGCATCTTTGTTTCTCCATGAGCTTGCCACCAGTTGTTGAGACATCTGCAGCATCGACAAGGATGAGATTTGGATAAGAAACAATCATCCACTACAATTTGTCGAGCAATTGGTGATTTGGTTGTCAGGACACAGATATCTCTGTGAAATAGGACGCTACATCAAAAGACAAAAACAATCAAATATACTGTTCCAGAAAACCAGTGAAATAACAAGATTTCATATATTACTATAGGTAAGTTTGGTGTGTCATGTGATGTATATAGACGATATCCAATACAGATAGCATTAAATGATGGGATATAATACGGAATAACCTTTTGGGTAGCTTGGTTTGTGAAAGCATACATCTGATCTTTTCCATGATGATGCGGTTCATCCTCTCTGCAATAGCATTATGCTGAGATGTACCAGGAACTATCATCTCATGTTGCATCCCATGTGACCTATAATAATCATTAAATAATTTTATATACTCATCACCATTATCTGACCTTATGCATTTCAATTTTAATTTCCTTATACATTAAACTCACATCGAAAATTTCATGCAACAATATAATAGCAATAGTATAACAATAACAAAAGATCCGAAGATGAGAGTCTTTTAATAGTTTGGACTTTTTACACTGTTCACGTGAAAAAGTAGGGGTTGGGCTCGAGAAACCATATGACCTGTTCTACTTGGCATCACATGGCTTGAGCTCCTCCAGACTACTACTGTCCAACTTCAGCTGCCATTTCTTCTTCGAAACAATAAAAGAAGAACACTACTAAGCATGATGTTGTTGTTGTTGTTGGCCAGTAAGATCTTAAAACCTATGCAGAAGACTGATGAGCAATTCTATATCTGAAGTGTTAAGGTTGTCAAATCATACATAACCTCCTCTCAAGACTCAAGCCTTTAGATGGAATGATGGCAGTGATCAAATATAACAACAACAACAACAATAATAATAAAATCGTAAGTTTTGATTATTTGAAGTCGATTACAAAAATCTTTTATCGTCATTGATCAAATAATTAAAGTAAATAAAATATTATCCTCGAGAGTTTTGGATGCTAAAGTTTCTTCCTCTCCTTCTATCTCCTGAAGATGCTGTAGACGTAAACTTCCAACCTCTAAAAAATATTTACAGAAGCAAAAGGTGCAGCACATCTAAATTTTCTGTGACTGAAGTGTTTAATTAAAAAAAAAGATCTAATATCATGAAATGAGGAGGAAAAAGAAATCCTGGTGAACAAAGAAAACGAAGGGAATCTCCATCAGGCTCTGGCATACTTCTATGCTCTATTTTTTTCTTTACTTACATGACAGTGGAGACCTCAAATAAGCTGAAGAAAAGAGGGGTCCTTTAACAGAGCAACTTGGACAAAGAATTATATGGAGTGCCTGACATAGAAGTTGTCTATGTGATTCGTAAGTGCAGCAATTAATGATTTTGGATCTGGTCAACCTGCAGCCATGTCTGTCCTCTGAGTGCACAAATGTTGACCATCAGTGTTGGCCCACTCCAATCAGAGTACCATTCTGTCTTGTTTGAGTGGTTCATACATGAGACCTTCTCCTGTTTTAGGATGAGTGAGACAGACAGACCCAAATCTCTAATTTTGTATTTAAGATACATCATCATCTAGTTCTCACCACAACACATTCTTCCCCCCACCAAGGAAAGATCAGCATAATATCCTCAGTTGCAGCAATCAAGTTCAGCAGAAGGCTTTTCCTTGGTCATTGCAGAAGTTCTTGAGATGTGTCTGTCTTCTTTCTGTCAAGTTTTTCTTCATGTATTTACCACAAACTTAGCGAGACCAGCTTGAAATGGATCACCAAATGCCATTAATGTGGGGAAGTCAGCTTTGTCAGATAGCAGTAGAAGACAGAGGGAATTCAGACACAGGTATCCTTGCTTCTGCAGTGCTCAACTCATCAGATGCGTTTTAAGAACTGACAAGAAGAGTCCAAGAATCACAGCTCACCGAGGCCTAAACAGCCAAGCATGGAATAAGACTCACCCTTATATTCTTTTCTCCTCCAAGACAAGGCCATAACCCCTCTCTCTGTACTCTTTCCAGCAACACATTCTCAAAGAATGCATCTCTCTGCTAATCTCAGAACTCAGATATAGAGTTTCCAGGATTCAACTTGCAGCATGGCTGGATGCATGTAGAGCCTCACACGCAGAAACAAATCTAAATCCCTGGCAATTTTCCACTATTTTAAGGGGGACATGATTGGCAGAGGAGTCATGTCTATGAATAGGCATTTGCAGCGGCAGGGATACAAAGTCATCCCTGTAGTATTTGTTCTCAAATGATTGAAGAATAACCCAATACTAACTCCAATATGCCAATTGGTACCAGGACAAACGCAAGGGGACCATGACCAGCAGCAAGTCTTCCACAATTACAGGCTTTTTGGTGCTATCTACATGGAAAAGGTGGGCAAAATAGGACCAGTGTGGCTGAAGCTTGGACTCACATCAGCTTCTTTTAGGTGCTTAAACCTTTTCCAGAGGTTTGCTAATGGTGGATTTGGCTTCTTTGCTCAGCCAAAAGCATGGTGACATGCTGATACGTAGGGACTGGTGCTCCTCGAGCTATCAGGATCCAATTCATATTTATACAAAATGAGATGACAGCTCTGTCCATCTTCTTTGACCAAAGCAGCACAGCTGCCCAAGAACTTGTGTGAGTGTTAACGTGAGAGAGAGAGAGAGAGAGAGAGAGAGAGAGGGATATGGTTGAGTGACTGTGGAAGGAGGGCTTAGGTCAACAGCGAACCACACAACACTATACTCCCAGCATCTGTTCTCACCTCAAGCCCCACCTCTTGCCTGAGGAGAAGGGCATGTGTTTCAGGTAATTATATGGTATTGCAAGGGTAAAAGAAGCACAATCCAAGCCAGCCATCATCTCAATCTTGATGCTATTTTACCTCAGGCACACCAGCCAGATCTTTGGTCCATTGGGAAGAAAGGTTCACAGGACGAGAAACCCAGCAGCTCATTGCTTTTCGCCAGACGTCCGAGCCTCACTGGATTTATGGTTCCTGAAGCGACACTCCTCCTTCCCTCTGCCCTCCTCCTCCTCCTCCCAGCAGCCGCAGCTGTTGCCACATCCATTTGCTTTTCACAGAGAAAAGAGATTTAGTGGGAAAGAACACATCTTGCCCATTTTTCTTGCGTGGATTCTGGTTTCTCCAAGCCAAAATCTTCAACAATCGCAGCTCGGCACCACGCCCTACAACCAGGAGCTGGGAAATGAGGAAGCATGGGTGGCAACTTCCTTATCATCCTCTTCAGGCATGTTCTATTTGCTGTCCTTTTTCTCCTTCTCTTTCCTTTGCCTCGACGGAATCCGTTGCGGCTGACGTTCTTTTGCGACTGTAGGTGGTGGCGATAGCTGTGTTTCTGGCGCTGGGGTTTGCTTTCTATGTGTTCTTTGTCCCATTTGTTCCGACAAAGCCGTTTCAGTATGTGGTGATGGGGCTTTACACTCCCCTGGTACGCCATTCTAGTAACACCATTCTAGTACGCCATTCTAGTAACACCATTCTGGTGATGGGGCTTTTCATCTTCTTTTGTTTGAATGCTACAATTCTGTACCTATCTCTGTGCGACTTTCAGTCCTTTTTCTCCACCAAGAAATTGGATTGTTCCATTGATTTTAGTACAATGTTCGTCTACTTTTCATTGGGGGTTTGTTGAACACCCTCTATGTTCATTGAAGTGCATCAGTTTCTTGGTCTCTGCAATATACATTCATGTTGCATCGGTTGAATGATACGTGACCGGAAAGAATGTGGGCATTCCCCAAAATTGTTCTCTGAAGTACGATTCTTCTTCCTTTACTTCTTGTAATTCTCATTAGTTTGCTCTAGCATTCTCAACCGTATAGGGGTGAACTGCAGGACAAAACCTATGTAACTAGCTCCTCAGAGATAGATTTTATAATAGTGATAAAAAAAACCAACAGCGTATTGTCTTAGTCCAAAATGCACTTTGTGTCAGAGTTATTCTTGTTGCATGGCATGAAATGTTAGAAAGCTTTGGAGAACCAGTAAATAGATAGATGTAAATGCTCTAGCTAATTAAATCTCTTAAACTTACATGTATATCCAATTTGAACAGTACAGGAACCCTGATTGATTCTGGAACCATTAATTTGAGCTTAAGAATTGGGTCATTAGTGAAAGCATGAGTGATTCTTTGGCCAGCATTGTACCTTTCTGCAGCTTGTTCTTGTAAAATAAAAGGAAACCGTGTAAGAGGGTTGTGTAAGGTAGATATTGATATCTAGAAGGTTGCTAGGCTCATCAACTTCCTCATTCTTGCTTTGCTCTGAAACTTATTTTGTTTGACATTTGGTCATTTGGAATTTAATCTAGCATCTTGTAAAGTGCATTAACATTAGCCACTAGTGGACTTGGTAATAAGGTACTGTATCTAGTATCTCTGGAGGAATCTAAAGGATGCACACAGTAAAGGCAAAAGACATCAAGATCGTAAACTGAGTAAATCTGAAGAGATGGCTGGTCATCATGGCACCTACATTTTGCATACTTAACAGGGCTGCTTGATTCTGTTGTTATTAACAGGATTGAGCATTGCATGTTGATTTTGTTTCTTTAACCACTTTGGAATATGTTCAATGATGTAAAATTTGTGCAATATTTTTTAGAAAGCCAGAAATTTCTTGACTAAATACTGTTCCAGAGCCTACTATTTATTACCTGCATAACATGAAAATGCATGGTGTATAATGCTCTTTAACAAAAAATCTGTAGTTAATTATTTAATGATTTTTGTATGAAATTAATATGTCTAGTCTCTTATAAGTTTTGATCTGGTAGATAACCATGCTATTCAAAAATTTTTATGATTCCATGCATGACACGAGATGTATAAAACTTCATACGATTTATTTTTTCAAGATCAAATTGCACAGAGAGAGAGAGAGAGAGAGAGAGTTGACCACATAGAGATACTGACGTTTTTGGTGTTTCTTGACAGGTTACATGTGTCTTCTGCTTATATGTCTGGTGTGCAGCAACAGATCCTGGTGACCCTGGTATTTTCAGATGTAAGAAGAATCTTAAAGTAGAGGGCTGCAGAGAACAGATTCTTTCCAAAGAGTCTAAGCAAGAAGGTTCAACAAAGCAACTAAATGTTGAAACAACAGCCCAAAAGCAATTTGAAGGGAGCAAAGATTCTGTTTATACCAGGGGTGAATTACATTCCAAACATGAAAGTGAGAGATTGCCTTGCGACAGTGTACCTTGCTTGGCTGTTCTTTTGAGCTGGTGTGGTATGTCTTGTATGTGTAACTGGTGTCAATCCAATGAGCAATCTTCTGAACAGCAAATGGGTGAGGATGGGATGTTCTACTGCAGTCTATGTGAAGTTGAGGTATGTCAAAAATGCAAAAATATACAAAATCATGTCATTTTCCATCCTTTTGCATTATACTTCTTCTTTGAACATTCTCCTGAAATAAGTTTACTAGTCATATTTCTAAAGTTGCTAAGATCAATTTCATTTGGTTTGTTGTTTATCTCTTGTGCATTGAAATACTAAATAAAGTTGAAAATCATTGAATAAAGGACACTTTAATTCTCTATGTTCGGATCCGATGATTCTTTAAGCATTAAGGTCTTGTCACCACACTGTAATCTGCCTTCGCCTCTTACTTCAATCGATAGTTGTTGGCATCAAACATGTATTTATTTTCCCCAGTGATTGTGTTTATCGGAGTTGGTGATAGGAAGTTATGCATGCTGTGTTGCAGAGAACTGATACTGACCCATCATCTCATTCCTGGTTTACACATGAAAGCATTTAGTAAACTCAGACTTATGTTTGAATTCTTAATTGTTGCATGTGTACTGACATTCAGTGTCCAGTCTATGTATCAATTTTTTTCTTAGCTTTCAGCTACATCCTTTGCAAATGTAGGGATTCCATAGCTGGTGGTAAACTATGCCCTCATAAATAATTCAAATTGAAGTTCTAATGGTGGATTTTCTGGATAACTTAATACTTGATATTCTGTTAAGACAAAACCTGCCATTTTGTCTTGTGCCTGAGATTTTCATGACCAAAATTTTCACCTCTATGGTTATCTCCTTTTCTTATCCCTTCTGCTTAATTATATTATCTTTCTTCACTTTTTTCCCCTTACATTGTTAGGATTGTGCATCAATTAAGAAATTGTATAATTGTTGATGATAAGTTGCGCACTCTGTTGTTAGCAATATTTAATTAAACAATTTAACAAGCAAAGTTGAAGATAAGAACGAGATTGATTCTTTTCATATAATTGATTAAGAAGGTATATCATAATAACGTCATGAAAATTAGGTTGCTTTAAGATGATTCTGTAACCAGCCATGGTTGATGAAACGGAATGTTAATTATCTAGAAAGCAACAGATACAAAGCTGACATCAGGACCTTGAGATGGATGAACGATTACTTTATCATGAGAAGTCACACATCCCTTTCATGACAATGATAATCAAAAGTACTTCCCGGTAATTTGACTCCTCGTTCATTTGATTTTGGGCTATACATTCCGCAGGTGTTAAAGAATAGTAAGCACTGTAGAGTTTGTGACAAATGTGTTGATGGCTTCGATCATCATTGCAGGGTGAGGCTTTTCATACCTTCAAACTCTTTCTTCTCTTCTTACAGTGATGTGTAATATTAAATATCTTGTCATGATCTTGTAGTGGATCAATAACTGTATAGGAAGAAAAAACTACAGAAGGTTCTTCATCCTCATGGCATCTGCTCTTCTCTTGGTAAGCACAAGTCCTTTTCTAGTAATCAGTGTTGGTATTCGTAAGGAGCTTTACCATTTGTCTGAACATTAGATGCTCTTGTCAGTGTGTCTAGTGTCACCTCAGAAAACACTACAAACTGCACCATGGACCTGATATGTGTAGCATTCATTTTATGTCGGGTCCTGTTCATTCTGATTGACTATTGACAGGTCTCCATGCTTTGTCCACCTTGGGCCAGCTTATTCTGCAGTGGTTGATTGGGATCCTAGTCCTGATTTTCTGTTTCCTTGAACGAAAGCATTTCTCTGCCGAAATCATCTCAAAGTTGGGAAGCAGCTTCTCTTTAGTACCCTTTGTTGTTGTGGTGGTGAGTCTACAACTTTTTTTTGCCTGGACCATACCATTCGTTTAATTGCTCTAGTTAATAGTTTTTTGGAGTATGAATTGAGTAAACATGGCTAACAACATGACTCTCCTAGACTTTGCCTTGTCTAATAGTGTGATTCTAAATTTGCAGGCTTCATGTACTTGCTTAGCTATGGTTGCCACTCTACCACTTGCACAACTTTTGTTTTCCACATTCTTCTAATAAAAAAAGGTAAATGATATGATTGCTTAATTCTCTTTCTTCTATTGGACCAGATTTTGCAATATGGTTCCACATGCATACATATGGACAAAGCACTATACTTTTTTTTTGCCCTTGCTCCTAATTATATGCTTATATATGACATCTACTTTTTTTGTAATTAGCTGAAGGGTGCTTTTTGTTATATGTTTTCAAAATACAGATGGAGCTATTTGGATATTATAGTTATTGACCATGCAATGAATAAATGCACTATGATTTAACACAAGATCAGCTAGTTCACAAATATCTGTTGAATATCCTTTTGGTGGTAGGAAAGATCTGATATCAATCTTATATGCACCTGCTAAAGTGATTAAGTTATCAGAAATGTTTTTTGCACTTGTTATGAGAACAAAGTAACAACCTTAAGTTGCTAAATTTCTATGCAGTTAGAATCTTGAAATTTTAGCTCATTATCTGTATGATTTCCTTATGACCAACTTGAACAAAAACTTTGATGTTGTCATAATTGACATTTCAACATCTCATTTTTCAAGTTTCACTTTTTATAGTGAATCACTCGGTAAGTTATCAATAATGTTTGCTTCAGCATCCAACTGACTTTTTTACAACTTCTAATTTGAACATAATAACTCTGCCATAGAGGAACAAAATAGGAAAAACAATTAGCTGGATGATATTGTGTCGTCGATTTTACTTATGAGCCACGACTTGGAAATATCATCAATTTGAACCACCTCATGATGGCTAACATTTCCAAATGATGTGGGCACAGGGAATCAGTACTTATGATTACATCATAGCTCTGAGGGAGCAGGAGCAGGAGCAGGAGCAGGAGCAGGAGCAACATGCTGTTGGTGAACCGCAAAGTCCACAGATGTCCCAAGTGAGTTCTTTCACTGGACTAAGCAGTGCCAGTTCTTTCAATGCATTCCACCGAGGTGCATGGTGTACTCCACCAAGATTATTCCTGGAGGATCAGGTACTATATGAAATTTCTTATAAAAAAATTCTTATTCAGAAAAGATGACTAAAATGAAGAAAGAAATATACAAAAATGTATTTAAAACCTTTTGGCAAACATTTTTAGCAGATTTATCCATTTAACCTGGTTTTTCTCTTTCGCTTTTCTTGCCGATCAGAGATGTATTTCAGATCTTGTTTACCAGGCTATCTTTCTTCCAATATAATGTGGATTCCATGCAATTGCATATTATGAAATTTCATATGAAAAAATTATTACGTTAATGTAGGTTTAGCTTAATTAACTTAAATCCTAGTCTCTTGATAACTGAAATATTATCTTATCCTATTTGAACTTTCAAGTCCGGATGCATTTAAATAATTATTTCCCTGATTGATAATTGCTACAAGATAAGATTTGCTATAAGAAGCAATGCCAATCCCGAAGGCATATATCTACAATTCAGCTAATTTAAGAAGCAACACAATTTATGCCCACATTATGAAGAATTTATCTACGTCAGGGGATCTAATGGCTCTTGAAGTAAGGAAACAATATTGTATAAATACACATTATTAGTATGTGCAACATAGCTTCTGTGGCTGTTAGAATAGCTTTTCTTTAGTTTACATGCTACCTTTAAGAATGGAAATGAGAAGGCAAATGATGCTTGGTTTGATAAACATCATAAAATCCCAACTAAAGAGTCTCTCAACAATAATATAGCCTAGAATTCAAACATGGTTTTCTAAAACTTAAAAAGTTCTTCAAGTGGTAGAAAGGAGCTTATTCTGTTCCTTTTTATTTTGTGTTACTTGTTGATCATTGACAAGAGGTTCCATCTTTTCCCAGTTTGATGTTGTACCCCCAGAGACTGGCACATCCATGAATCACATAAGCAAGAAGATGATGGCAGAGGAACCAGCCAGGAAGAGAAATGCTGGAAAAGTGAAAATTAGCCCATGGACCCTTGCACGTCTTAATGCTGAAGAAGTTTCAAAAGCTGCTGCACAGGCAAGAAGAAGTCTAATGGTTCAGCTGCACAGCAAAGAAGAAGTCTAAAATCCTGCAGCCAATTGTTAGACGAGAAATTATTCTTGGGCATGACACAGATGGTAGTATTGGCAGTAGTAGTGGCAGAATGGTCTTGTGGCCTGATAACCGTAGGCAGATGAACAAAATACGGAGGATTCCAGTGGACCTTCCTCTTGAACCTCTTGCAAAAATTTCTGATAGTGCAACTGACAGTAATGTTGGTGACCTGGTTCCCGAGACATCCACCAGTTTAGCACCTCTACAGCTTGAAGCCAGGAGTGCTTTTAGGCCTAACATGCCAATGTCATCTGCTAGAGTTGTTGCTTCTTCTCCTGATAGCAGTTTGGGCTCACCTGATCTACATCCATTTCGCATCTCTTTGTCAGGAGCTGAGGAAGTACAGCGTCTCAGTTCTCATTCTGTGCCGGGCACTGTTGCACCAAAGGGGATTCAATTATCAAGATCAACCAGTGATGGGTATGAAGCATCTGGGGGCGAAGACAGTGACCGGATTCCATCCAGGATTGTGCACCGATCTTCCAATTGGGCTAGCATTGCCATCGGTGCTGAACATAGTCAGATGGAACATGATTTGAAGTTCACGTCGTCTGCTACCTTGCAATCATACATGAAATCACAATAATGCAGCATGCGGCCTGAATGTTATGTTTTAATCTCCTTCATTTGGATATAAAAGATCGAAAAAGGGCAATTGGGAACTGCTGAACAATTGCGGCTTCTTATGACATATTGACTGGAACTCCATCTGACATGGAGACGGCAGTGGCTGGAGACTACAAATTTGGAAGAAGTATTTTGGTATTGGAACTTGTGGCTGCTGCATAGAATGTGCGTCACCTGGTCACATTTGTTATCAAGGTAGACCAGATGTCAGATTTGCTAAACTCTCTGGTTACACTTGCATTGTTATACTCATTCATTTGCCCAAGTGTGGCTCGTTGCGGATGCTTTGTGTTGGCATTAAGTTCAACTGAAGTAGTTTTCATACTGACATTGTTGATGTACTCTAAATTTTGATTATTAACATGAGTTTCTAAAAGTTCTATCGTCACTGGCAAAATATATCCAGCTTTTTCAAAAACTACTATAAATTAAGTCATGATCCTTGTTATACAAGACTAGATATCAAAGATGAGTTTGTGCTGAGACGAGCCGACTTCTCTGCTGATGTTGGAAGTTCTGCTGATGATCTTTAGGTGGCGGCAAATGAACAAAGGATAACACATCATTTTTTCGACCACATTCAACGTGATTACTGGCGCGAAGCAATCTAATCTGCAGATAGACAGGTATATGGTTGACATCGACTAACTCTAATGAAAAATTAAAGAGACAATATTCAAGGAGGGATCTTTTATTAATAGACACTGGCAATAAATTGGCATCTCTTTTGAAGCTTTCGACAATATTGACTGCTGTGGTCGTCAAGCAGCAAACACATTATCATCGCTGTTTTGCCTGCAGTGTCATAACAAACAAATAGTATGCAAGAAGCAAACAGCTTGATTCAGTATTCATTTAGTTTGCCACGTTTGTAGCTTCTCCGATAGTTACAGTGAGATTGCAATTTCCAAGTACTTACAAAAATAAAACTAAAACTAATTACCATAGACAGTTTTGAATGATTCTGATATATCGCTTTGGGTCGATTCTAGATCCGGAGTCTGATGACCACCTCAATGCATATGAGAACTGTACCAAGTTGAACTGTACAAAGATGGAGAGAACAGAATCACCAGTTCAGGAGAGAGTGTGTGAGCTGGGTCAGGTTGATAACCAAGTCCATCATGCATGTCAAGGACTCATTATGGTCTTGCAATTATAAGATAGGAAGTACATTTTATGGTGGGAAGTGGCTCAGAATGATGGTGGGGTTCCCATGGTTCCTAGAATCGTAGCAAGCCGCTTGACTCCAGCAAATGCTCCAGGAACACCTGAAATGAATCATTCAAGTTCCAAGTTGAGGGCAAAATAGTTATTGGATTCAGTAGATCAAAATTGTCAAATACATCAAGCAATCTCAGAACATATCATCTACCTTGGTAAGTACGAAGAGCAAACTCAGAAGAGATGTATTTTCTCCAGGTACGGTAGTTGCTTCAAAACTGCAAATTTAACTACTCCAAATCATGTAAATGCTTCAAGCATTAGATGAACTCAAGGAGAATACTGGATGTTCATGGTACAGCAGGACCTTTTGTCCTTGGCTCCAATAGTTAATTGTCTAGTTTGATAGATCCGAGATGACAGGAAATCAAATTTGAAGAATTGATGCCGCTTGTGTGGTTGGTTGATTAGTAATTAACATGCTCCAAAACTTGTTGCAGAACCAACCACCTATTTAGTGAAGTATACACTGGCCAAAACCAAGGCTTCTTCTGCATCTTGATCTAGCAGAAGATAAGTAGGAAGTGGTATACCCACTATACTGCAGAATGGAAGACCTTGGTCCACTTCTACATGACATTTCATGGCAGACTAGTAAGGCAATTAGAAAATGATCAACTTTTTGATGTCTGACATCTTTTTATGCATCTGAACATTTAGGTTCCAAATGTTTGTACCTGAATATACTAAATGGGTACAAATAATGTAATAGAGTCTCTAAACTACTAGAGACCAAAATCAAAAGTCCTGGAGACTCCCTGCCCACCATAGGATCATGTGATTGATGTTGGTGACTTGTAAATAATGTGTTCAAGCCTAAATCTGGTAATAGGCATTTGCCTGCATCATCTAGATATGACATATCATTCCTACGGAGAGTAGATACTATGATCATAACAAGGCTAGATGAGGTTTAGGCTCATGTAGCAATTATTCTATCACCAAACTAGTACAAAATTACCTCCTCTTTGTTCATGCTTCAACTGCCATAAAGCCAAAACATGAGCAAACAACGTTTAGGTTATGTTTGAATTATTTACGGATAAGGGAATTCATTCTAAGTTGAATATTAAGCAGAACACTAGTGGCTCTCGATCATCTTATTAGCTGACAGGCTTACATTCCTAAGACTTGCTTCAAGGAAAAAGGACTCGCTTCAAGCTGTTTTCTAAACCATGGTTGAAGTGAAGCTACAAAATCTGTTCAAGCAGAAGATTACCTTCTTAACAAATAATTCGATGTCAACGGAGTTCCATCAGTAAATCTTTTTTCTCTTGTTGATTCTTTTTGCTTAATGAAATGTTATCTAAAAGTTTCAGAGTTGCCTCCTCATCCAGTGGTGCTATTTATGCAGTTTGGACTTGGGGTGCTCCATATTCTATTGTCTCTTCTATGTAAACCATACACATTCTTCCTTCTCTTACAAATTTGAAACTGGGACAATGAATCTTTTAAAAGCATTAAACTCTTTTTGCTTCCAATTTATAATTAATGATAGGAGACTATAACAGAAGATTAGCATGTTAAACATGATCAGATTCAATTACTATTCTAAAATGAACCGTTTCTGTGCTACCATATAAAGTATTAACTTGTCCAGTCACCATTATCCAAAAACTAGTATTTTTAACATTTTTTATACTTCTCAAAAAATTTTACCTGTTGATTGCCTCAACTCCCATATGAAATCTATCTCATTCTCTTGGATTCCTTTTAAACACCCACAAGTTGACATAGAAAATTTTTATGCCATCTAAGATATTAGAGTCATCAGACACAAACTACATATATGTAAAATATTTCATTTGCACAATCCTTAACTCCATAGCAAAAACATGTTGTATCTGGGTGAACTCACTCTTACACATCCAATATGTATCATGATTAGAATGAGGACAAATCTACTAACATGAATGACATACACTATGGTCTTATCATGGAAGTATGTGGGATTTTAAACATCGGAAACTTTGATGAAATAATGGAACTGTTTTCAGCATAAGATACCATACAAAAAACAGAAGTTGACTTATCTTTAATTAATTTAATAGATGTATATGTATCATTAAAAAAACTTGACCTCTTATTAGGATATACTACGATTAGTGGTAGATATTTCTCCAATACAAAGCACAACAGGAGAACTATCGCAATGTTTAGTTGCATGATAAAATAGTATGAAAGCTGGTGCCTTATGGCAAAGCAACAGTCACAAAAAAGCGGAGCAAGTTCATTTCGATTGTTAAACAAGAACCTGAAACACATGAGGCACCTTCAAGTTGGTATGAGATAATGAATAGTTTAACTAACTAAAGAAAGCATCACATATCTTAATTTGTACAAAAATAAGCATTCATAGGTGTATCAAGTTACATACCTCTCATTCTTCATCATCAATTTTTTACAGCAGACAGACTATGGTTGGGGATTGTACTCACGACATGGATTGTAACCAAATCATTTCCACGACGATCCATAATTCCAAAGTTTCTGTATTGTGTAAGCAAATCATCATATGTTAGCCTGGAGTAAGATACCTATCTAGTCAGATTGGATCTTCCACATCTAGAAGCACACAAAAAAACTTTAGTTTTGCACTTGATCACAGAAAATTGCTTATCAACAACATGCAAAAACTCATTTTGATAATGTTGCATCAGCAAAGTAATATATATGAGAAAAGCTCTAACAAGAACTTGCATAAATAACAGATGACACCTCTTCAAGACAAAGTAATCTATGTTTACAACAGTGACTGATGTACTTGAGATTGACATGCCACGCAAAGGAGTTGAATTGAGACTCTCTTGAAAGTTTGGAGGCACAGTATCCCATGTCAAAAGGTTGCAGTTTCGGGTCGAATTGCAGGCATCTCATACTTCTACAACAAAACCTTTCTAACAAATTCCATGATTTGCCAGATTTAATGATGGATACATTGCTGGTTCTTCTCTGCCAAAAACGAAGACTCCTTACTGCATATTATTTGAATCAAAGTGATTGTTTGATAAGCTTTCTTTTGACAATTCTGCTCACTTGATATCGGTCACTTCAGTAGAAACATTCTCCTTTTCTTCGAGCTCATGGACATCCTCATCCGTTTCTTCGATGATAGAGGATCTACAGGTAAAATAGAAGACTGCGCTCATCATTGAATCTACTAGTACAACAAACGAATACATGAAGACGAGAAGTGGCCCCTCCCACAGCCGCGATGAACCATCTCCGTAGCTCACCGTCTTCACTCTATGCTCGAACAGCCCCTGCACGAAACCCATGCCAATCGTCGAACCAAGAAACATCAGCAGCCCCGCCTGTCTCTTCCCCCTGATCAGTCTGACCGACCTGAGGAAAGCGCGCAGGCCAGAGATCTCTTCTAAGACGGAGACCACGCCCGCGAGGTTGCAGACGATGATGGTGTGAGCGTAAACAATTGAGAAGACGAGCACGACAAGTAGCGCCGGGTAGACGATGATTTCGGGCGGGTAGCCCAATATAGCGCACATATTGCAGACGAGCAGGAGGAGGAGGGCGAGGAACAGAACGAGGCAGGTAGAGATGGCGGCGCAGATCCAGAGGTAGGTGAAGAGAATGCAGCGCCAGATCGGGCGCACGGCGGCGAAGAACTCGACGCGGCGGACCTTCCTTGCGGCGTAGGAGCAGGCGACGGAGTAGGCAATGGAGGAGCGAGCAAGGAGGAGGACGGTGACGAGGAGGGGGAGGCAAGCGGCGGCAGAGAGGAGGATGGCAACGAAGTGGCGACATAGCTGGAAGAGGGGACGGGCTGGGGGGAGGCCGCTAGCTACGGCGAGGAGGGCGAGGCGGCGGGAGAGGAGGGTGGCGGTGGCGAGAGGGACGAGGGCGCCGGAGAGGAGAGCGGCGGAAACGGGGCAGATGAGGGAGAGCGCGGTCATAAAGGGGGACGGATCAGCTCGAAGGATCCGCACGGTCTCACGCAGGATCTCCAGGGCTCTCGTCGGCGGCGCCCCCCCTCCGACCCAGCCGCCGATGACGTCCATTTGGATCTCTTTTCTCCTCCTCCCTCCTCCTTGAAGACCAAGATGCGTCGTCGCGGGGTGAGAGATTTCAACAAGTCGTCACATTTATCCCAAACCGCGACGGCGAGGAGGAGGAGGAGACGAAGATAGAGAAAAGACTTGCTTTTGGGCGGAGTAGTATTCGTTGCCCGACGACGTTGCGGAGGGAGGCCGGGGCGAGCGCGACCAGGGAGAGGGCACTTGATGTCCGGTTAAGATGTGATGCTGATGAGGTCGCGAATTTTAAAGTCGCCACCTCGACCACCTATTTTATGGAAGTCTATCGGGCTGGGTTTGAATTTGGAAGGCTTCGCGTGTAGATACGCTTGTTCGATGCATCGTGGTTCGTGAATTCCTCTCGGGTCTCATATCTTACATTGAACCTACACGAAGCGGAATTGAAGCTTCCGTCTTCTTGATGAAATTGAATTACCAAATACAATCCAAGAACAACAATAACATCGTAGACGAGTGATTTCAGGAACAGGTCGTGATGATTTGTAGTACAACCAAAACCCTCAGTCCTCGGTGTCGGTGCTGACTTCGCCCACGCACGGACGACACCTGCGTTGTGCACAGTTGGGAAGACGTAGCCAATCTGCTGGTTGTCGGGAAAGATTGGATTAACTATGTCGGTGACGGTAAATTAGTGATCGAAACCCCTGGAGATCTCTCTCTCTCTCTCTCTCTCTCTCTCTCTCTCTCTCTCTCTTCTCTCTCAATCTGCAGTAAGTTGTTTGTGCATCAAACAAGTGAAATGGCTTCCCATCAGACCCTACTTGGTCAATGCATGCAGGCTTGGTCGACAAGAATATTCTGAATCCTGCTCTGCAAGAGTTTACTGAATCCTACTCAGATAACATGGAATTTAACTGGCTAAAATACAGTCAGAATCCTACAAGAATTAGTCAGGAATCTAGTGAATAAAAATACTTCACAATTTTTCTAGAGGAGAAATCCATTTCTGATATGACCTTTATTTCTGCATCATGGATCTGATAATCTCAGTTGTATCCAAAAATTGCCAACCAACAACATTAACTGGTTTGACAAAGCAGAAAAATGAAAAAGAAAATGCTACTCATCATACACAATTTTCTTGATACGAGTATTAGAGGGAAAAATAAAATCTCTCTGTAAGATAATTTTGATATGGTCCACTACTCCATAGTAATCGTTACCCAATCCCGGAGGTCGGAGAAATGCGACTTACCCAAAGGGGTATGTCTTCATGCATTTTAGATGCTTGTTGAATCTATAAATGTTGCCACAACATAGAGTGACAGTGGTTACATGTCCCCCGTAATGCAATCTTGTGATGGAATTTTTGTTGCTAGTCCAAAACCAGGTTTCATGGAGCTCCCCTTCTTTCCAGCGGATGTTAACGGTCGTACTACCTCGTGCTTTCAATCCTCTTACATAACCTGTAGTCCACTTGTCCCGTGGGAGTGCAGGGAGTAAATACAGGTCATGATCGGTGCTTTGTACGAGCATTTCTGCAATTGCTGCTGCAAAGCTGAAAATATAATAAATTAAAGTATGGAATTAATAAAAAGAAGAAACTTCTTTTGTGAAAATAAATCACAACTTGCCAGAATTAGGAATCTTAACACACTATACATCTAACAGTATAAACATTTATACCCAAAATTTGCATCAATCTGGAAGGGAGGATGTGCTGTGAACAAGTTGCTGTACAATCCTCCTTCATAATTTGCCTCATGATCAGGATCAACCAAGATAATCAACTGCTTGATCATGCTGTATGCATGCTCGCTGTTGTGAAGACGAGCCCATAAAGCCATCTTCCATGTAGTTGACCATCCTGGACCAGCATCCCCTGAAACAATTAACCAAAGCTTAGTCCAAGGAAATTGAGGTTGACATGTCATATCCTCTAATGATCATCATAATTTACATTTTTTTTTTTGTCAATGTAAAAAAAATATTCTTTCTAATCTTATGCTTTTGAATGGTCGAATTGTATCTAATGAAACATGATCATGAAGCATGTTATCGTGACGTTATAATTAAAAAATCCATCCCGCAACACTAATATGTATCGCATGATGTTTCATTATGCTTTCTAAATTTTGTTCCTTGTGTTATCAAAGACAAGTGAATATCGCTTATAGATGGTCCAATTTTTGCATAAAAGATATGTTAATTTCCTTAATCTATAGGTAACATAGCATGAGAAGTTGGAAACCATAACTTTCATAATGTTGTTTCAAGTAGCATGTACTGACCTTTAGTGACGATGATAAAAAACTTTAATTTTGTTAATTAACTATATGCAAGTTAAGAAATAATTCATTGTATCTGGCAGGCAAATTTTGAACAGAAAAATCTGTCATGGTGCTCTATTTGTTTTCACCTCTCTTGTAAAGGCTGTTAGCAGCAGCTTTACATAAATCAGGTGTTTTTCCAATTGTTATTGTATGGCCAGGGAAAAGACCAAATAAGTGTGAGACATGTCGATGGTGGACATCTGGATCTTCAAAATCTTGTGCCTGCAATGGCACAAAAACATGTAGAACCTCAAAACCTGCATGAAACTTGCAACACAAGAATAGATCATTGCAAGAAGCACAATGCAAATGCAAAGCAATTTAACTAGACTTCTACTTGCCCATTCCATGATTGAACCATCTCTAGCAATTCTAGTTGGGGGTAGCCGTGAAAGTGCCTTCTTGATCTGCTGGACAAATTCACTATCAGAACTCCCCAATACCTGTGATTATGGTGGAAAAAAATCAGTATTTGTTGAAAGGATAATACAAGAAAAATATACACATAATAGACCAAAAGTTGCATCAATAGATCATAAATCTCGGGGTGACTTAGAGGTTTCAAGTCATAATTACCTTATCGGAAGAGATAACCGCAGAAAACACTTCTTTTATGATGGCCATATCCATTGTTGTTGAATAGCTAACACTGGCAGTCTTACCATCTGGAGCTATAAAAGAATGCTCTGGAGACGTTGAAGGATTAGTTTCCAAATAACCTCCACGGCCTTCAATCAGCCAGTCCAATAGAAAGGAAGCACATCCTTTCAGAAGAGGGTATGCTGTATTTTGTAAGAAGTCCTAAAAATACCATGCAAATAGTCAGTGAACAGAAGAGCAGTGAATAATCAAAGTCAAACAACAAAATACTACTGTTTCCTTGTTGGCTATACTGACTAATATGCTGTAAGATCTTGGCACTCTTTTCAATTTTTCAAATGAGTAAGAAAATATCATGGAATTTCTTTTTCTTCAATTTATGATGACTACCAGAAATAGCTACTGCATATATATCAACTCAAACAAATTGAGGATTCAATGTTGGTCAACTAAAAATTTCAGGCATTAATGAAATATAAAGAGGAATATTATAACTCGAAAAATGAAGGACACAAGTTGTCATACTTTAGTTTAGGCTGGCGAAGTAAACTCAGAAAACAGTTAGATGTCCCATAACCTAGCATGGAAACAAAATGGTAGTATAACAAAATTAAATTCTTTATAAATTTACTTTATCCATTGAGAAGCTGTAATGCTCCCATAGATGTGTACAAAGCCAAGCCCCACCCATCGGCCAGAGAGCCCACAGTGGATCGCCACGATCAGGTGATGTTTTTGCCCATATGTCAGTGACTTGATGAGCCACCCAACCACTAGCTTCATAATTGACCTGTGGACAGATTGAGAATTCACAAGTAATTACATTAAAAATAAATTTTGGTTCAAGAAAACAGTTGATTAGGCAGGAGTAAAAGGGCCAAAATATTAAGTGATGCTTGCAAATTTTGGTCTCGTGCTTAGTTACCAGCTTAGTGATTTCCAAATACCATGAGTAGTAATGCAAACTATTTACATCATAAATATCCTATTAAGAGTAAGTTTTGTGAACTATTCAACTTTAAATGACAGCAATTACTTTAAGGCCTAACCTGATTAATAGTACAGACCAATGTTAAACGACACATTCAATAATTTCAGACATTTGTTGGAGTCAGAATTCTTATAAAAATCTAGACATTCATCAATGCAATTGTTAGCATGTAATCTCAATAATGTCTGTTACACGAAAAGCCATATTATCATATATAGCACCACTCCCTGCTCAGCTGAGCCTCAAAAGAGGAACATGCTAATAGGCATGATCAGGAGACTGATGCTTTCAGAGGGGAAACACAAGGATCAGATAGTCTTGGATTTTAAACTGAGCCTCACAAGGAGAACCATGCTTTACTGTTCTACAATTAAAATCAAACTTACTGGTGGGAGGTGATGGAAAAAGGCAGCACAGGTAACAAAACTCTTTTGTTAGTGTAGCTTTAAAGGAAAAATCTAGAAACTCTGATATCACTTAGTAATCTAATCAATATTCACTGTTGCATTTTGACAAGTCATGTTAACTCGGCAAGGGAAAAATCTAGAAACTCTGATACAATGTCTTCATTGGCAAATCAGAAAAGTTGTGAAAATTGACCTTGTTTCAAATCTCTCTGATCCAAGAAATACTTTGCTATTTAAGCCAATGTCTGATCCAGCAATATCAGCTGAAATTTTAAAATCTACAGCATATATATATATATATATATATATATCAATATCAATTAGGAAAAGTAAAACATTATTATCATTCTGATCATATCAATCAAATGTTATCTTGACATTTAAGTGAGATACATTACAGACATTCCAAGTGTAAGGTAGTGTCTCCAAATATACCACTGAAAGTTTATCCAGAAAAACATTTCATTGTTCAACCTAATGCTGCTTTTCAAAATACCAAACCACACAGCTTCATATCAGGTACAAATTTATGATCAAGAATGACCAGAAATCTTACTTTAGCTGTTTTACTCCCATTACGAACAAGAGAAGCTATAAAATCAAACAGCGGTTCTTGGCACTCACTAAGATTGCAAGGAAGAGATGGCCAGTAATTCATTTGCAGATTGATGTTCAAGTGAGGAGCTCCACTGTAGGAAATAAAAAAGGAAAAAGTCAACAGTAAGCCTTTTAATCATTCATGGAGCAAAGTTGGTGAACAGCAAATCAGGACAGCATCTCTAGTTGACTTGCACATGCATAAGCCAATGTCAATATATTAGACATCAATATTCAGTAAATTTCTTTGCTACAAAAACTATAAATTGTTCCATAGCTCATTGATACCAACATTACGACCAAATAATTATGTAAATACAGATGTGACATACAATTACAAAGAACAAAATCAGCTGAATGGTAAGTTAACAGAAAACCATGAGTGCAACTATAAGCAATTTGTTTGACTTTTATTAATCTGTTTCCATGTACTCCCCAAGCTGTGAAAGAAAATGGTCTGATGGATTAAATAAATTTTTGCATTCTGTAAATTAAACTTTAGTTAAGTCTAGTGGCAGTAAAAAATCAGAAATGCAGCATTTTCTGATGCGCAAATTAGACAGCACATATTATCAATGAGCAATCTAGCAAGTTTAGTTCTTTTTCTTCTCCTTTTAACTTTAACTCTACTCTGGTACAAGAAAACAATAATTATGTGCGATTGTTTATCAAGTTCGTCTAGTCAGCTCTGGTGAAAGTTGATTCCGATGGCAAAAGAGCATGTTAACAGAGTCAAAAGTGAGCCGACAGCTTATGACATATAACTCTATTTTTGTGCAAGCATATCTAAGTACTTGTAAGAATGAACTTCGTTTGGTACCCTAAATATCATAAGTTCAGATGACAGGTAAAACATAGCACAAAGACAACAAGAAGATATACTCCCATGCTGGCTCAGTATCCTTGTTCCATATTCCTTGTAAGTTTGCAATCTGAGTTCCAGGCCTTGAACAAGAGATAAGCAAATAACGACCATAATGAAATAAAAGATCTACCAAGGAAGGATCTTCATCATTTTTAAAAGATTTCACTCTTTCTGCTGTGGAAATGATTGAAGAAGCAGATCTTGATGAATTTCCTTTTTCTACTTTGGGCGCATCCGAATTGGTTTTATGACCTTTCTGAACAGCCACAAAATTTTCTTCTTCAAGTGCATTTTTAGATTCTTTTGACAGTTGCAAAGAAACACGATTAAAAAGACTTTGATAATCATCCAAATGATAGGCATATAGCTGAGTGTAAGACATGTTCCTAATGGAATTTATTGTATTCAAGGCAGCCGATGTAGGATCCTTCTTTGAATCTGAAGGCTTTGTGAACGGCCCTTCAAATGAGGGAGAAGCTGCAAGAAGCAAAATAACCCAATCTGCACCTTCAACTTTCAATTTCCCTTCATCTAGGACCTGCACCTTACTACCAACACCGCCACACCGCAGATCAAGAATCGCCGAGAATTTAATTCCACTTGATTTATCAGTTTTAATTTCGCCACTAGAGATTATTTGCCCAGGGCAACTACCTTCCATGACTATCTGACTTGTCCCACTTAAGCTGGAATGATGTTGTAATTTGCTGTCTAAATATACTATAAAGGAAAGCGACCCTGCTTTATCTGCAGAAAATTTCGTGACAACTACTTGGTGAGGATTTGAAGAGAAGTGTTCCCTTGTATATTCAACATCTTCAATGGTATACTTGACATTTACTGTCGCAGTTTTCAAGTCAATATCTCTATAATAAGCACTATATCTAGTATCTGAATCTCCAAACACTAGATTGATGTCGCCGAGAGGCTGGTAGACCTGCAGTTGAAAAGAACAATTTTGAGCCAGGATTATTGACAAAAAAAAGTAATATATCTTTTTATTTCTCATCTAGCACACATGACACACAGGCAGCAAAACTTAATTCTGGCCACTGCAACCATGTTTAACAGCACAACACGAGCAATTAATCCTCAGATCCGAGGACACATTCTGCTGCTTATCTTCTACGTCTGATTAGCCATAGATATCTCTGTTTAGAATTAAGATGATTCTTACCGGAGAAAGTTGTCCACTTTTGTTCATCAACGATACAACATACAAGCAGGGGAAGATGTAAACACCAATAAACAGAATGCATTCCCCATCATTATGCTAAGGTAGAACGATTAACGTACACCAGAATGGAGACCAGATAAGCCCAAGGCAGCGACTGAAGCTGCTGCATAATCTCCACTGTCCACCAGTTTTCTAACTTTAGAGAGCACGGCAGGCGCATCTGGATTCGTATAATCGCCGGGCACACCCGTCCATAGCGTATCATCTGCACAAAAGATCCGCATCTCCCTGGTTTCAGCTCTATGATCAACCAAATATAAACAAAGAAACTCATTTTTTAATCAGTAGGAAGATTTCAACCGTAGATTATTCTGAGAACCGCAGAAACCAAAAGAACATCAAGTTCATTACGTTCTTTGATTTTCGATTAACTAGATTCGCTTACCAGCGGAAAAAGAGAAGGATAAAGGCTTGAGAGAGGCAGGTTACCGTTAAGTTGGATGGTCTCGGAGGCGACGCCGCCCCATACCATGGCGCCGAGGCGGCCGTTGCCGAGTGGAGCCGCGTCGGTCCAGTGCGCCGCGGGCGAGGTGAACACCACCTTGAGCGGTCGCTCCTCCTCATCCTGGAGCCCGGCGGCTGCGGCGGCCCGCCACTCCGCCGCGTCCGCCTCCCCCGGCCGCCCCACCCACACCCAATCCCCCTCCTCCGCTCTATCCATCGCGACACACGGAGAGAGAGAGAGAGAGAGAGAGAGAGAGAGAGAGAGGAGGAGGGGGGGGGATGGAACTGAATTGAGGGACAGAGGCTGATGGCAGAATTGATGATTTTGTTGCGATCGTCACGTGAAGCTATGCAGCGATGAGAGAGAAAGAGAGAGAGAGAGAGAGAGAGAGAGAGAGAGAGGCTAACAATCAAACTCGTCCTACACCTCGCCGTTCAAGTTCAGCCTGACGCCCGTCTCAGCATCATTTGACACTACGCAGTGATTCGACTCGTTGCCAATCCAGTTCATCGTCCTTTTCCTGTTGCTCGTAAGTCTTTTAAGTTACCAGCCTACTTTTCTGCAAAGACTTCGAGACTGGCAATCTTCTAATGCAACGAGGGATTCAAAACAGGGTCTCGTCTAAAACCCAGTGTCGGGGGAGCACGCCGTCTGCATGGTGACAACGAGAACCACGGCCGGATGCGGAGCCGAGACTTTGCAGTGTTTGGGGGCGAGAAGCAGAACGTAACCCTCGTTCGGCGTGCGGCCTCCAGCGTTGCGTTTGGCCCATTCGTGACAACGAGAACACGAAGCGGGGAAGCTTTCTTTTATCTTTTCTTTTTAGTTTGGGGGTTACGTGCATGCTGATTTATACGCCGGTAGAAGCGTGGTGTGTGTTCGGTATCCGAGGCATGATCTTCTCCTGCGGTCCTGCTGGATTCTGATGTGATCCCGCTCGAGTAGAAGTTTCCCTTTCCACCCCCGTTGATGCCGCATGTGTTTTCGGGATGATGAGAGGTCGGTCCGTAATCACCGATAATTTTCTTTTTTTTATATATAAATTAATTATTATAAATAATATGTTATTTTATTTAAATTATTAACTTCTGCATTTATATAGTATGATTAAGGAAATAATTAACATTAAAATTTCCCTAATCATCTGAATAAATTAGTTAAATTCTTGATTGATTTATTTTTATGCGTGAATCATAAGAAATGAATATTATATTTTTATTTTTGTGTAAAAGTAAAATAAAAATAAAATAAAAAATAAAAAATAAATTATTATTTGATTAATGTAAATAATAAATAATTAAATAATAATAATAATAAATGATTATTTGACTTAATATCATAATATTTTAATATTATGATATAATTATAAGTGTCAATAGGAGTCTTAACATTGCATTAAGACATTTATATTTGCAAATAAAGAAAAAGAAAGTAAAAAAGGATTTAGAAATTTTTAGGGGTCAAAAAAGGATATGGGTAAAAAATTCTGCAGATCATATACAAAATCAAGTAAAATGTGAAATCAACGTATAATATGTTTCGTTCAGCATAATATCTCACAGAAAAAGGTTCTCTTCTCTTAAAGAAATTAGCTAGGGATTTGAAAAACTTTTCTTATTTGATTTTAGGAAAAAAATGTCAAAAAGAAATTTCAATATAAAGTTAAATATTAGATATCTTTCTCTCTGAGATAAAAAACAATAAACTTCTTCAAATTATTTTTGATGGATTTTAGTATATTAAGATAAATAAAAACATTACCTTTTCATATTATGTTTCATTCACATATTTTTATTATAATCAAATAACCTACGTTACCTTTAGACTTATGTATGACAATACACTAATCAGATATCTCAAAAGAGATATTATTATTATTATTATTATTGATAATAATAATAGGATCGTTGAACTTGTTTCACTAATTTAATGGACCAGTAATGTTGGGTTAAGCTTTGACGGAGCCAAGCCATGTCTTGGCTAGGTTGAAGTGGTCAAACAAATACGAAAGAAGAAATATTACGAAAAAGAAAATGATAAATTTTTAAATTCATTTATCATGAGGATTAGGTGCCTCATAAGCCCTAATGCTATTCCACTGTGAGTTATGATAATAATCAATCTACTTATAAATGTTTGATGTAATTTTTTTATATCTGTTCTATTTTTTGAAGTGGTTATTGATATGATCAATGATGTTAATGAGTATAGCTTTCATTTAATATAAAATTTGATACATACATGGAAGACCCGCCTATGTAGTACCATGATATTTATTCCTTGAATCCATAACTCTTCTTGACATCATATTGTTCGTCAAGGTGGAGCTCCCAATAACTCATGATTATACCTTTGTATAATCAAGTCCCTCGCGCGATTTATTTTGTGTGTGTCGCCTTGCCTTAAAATATTCTTTCGTGCTCTACTATATCATATCACCTCATGATAGCATCTTCATTGTATTATGATCTTTATGAGATAAATTCGGATAGTGATATCTCTATATGTGACTTCTACCAACGCATCACAAGGCATCTACTATCTCCGATTATGTTTACTCCTTTGACAATCGACATTCGTCCACCTACTCTCAAGTCACATCCAAAACGAAGCATAGCTTTAGGACAATTTATCATATAATAGCTCATGAAGTCCACTAACTTCGTGAAAATTAGTATACTATTATGTAGACTTTTGCCTTTACCTATAGTACAATCTCCGCTATGTACTGCTTTTTTCATAGTAACTCGAATGACAATACTACAGTATATTATTTAAGAGTACTCATCTCGACATCCTCTTGTCCCGTGCTAAGATATTCTAATATTAACTTTGCCTTCTCAAGTTGAATCGTCTTAGTTTTATCATTAAATGCTTCGTTGAGATAAGATGCATGTACCTTGAAGTTTAATTCAACTTTGGCATCATGTAGGATAAGTCCGCTCTATTAAAACAAGAAACCCATGGAATGACATGATCTCGCTCTTGCCTCTGTAAAAGTTCAAGTCATTGATCTCCATCCAAAGAAAGTTTCGTGCCTCTACTCTATGTTTTGTCTTATATGTCGACTTCCTTCATGTGACTTAGGTATTTAACCAAGTTTTACCCAAGTTGCTTTGCTCCTTGATTTGCATTGAGTTGATGGTAGCCCTCATGTTTACTATTTCACGGGTCAACCCTCCATTAAGTCTGATCTCCATATCGACTCTAAATATGCCTTCGTTTAATGTTGCCTTAGGTCGCTTCCTTACTTAGATCTCACAATACGTTTGCCAATATAGTACCTCATGCGAGATCATATGGTGACTTCTTATCGTTTGTTCAATTTGTTGAGTTTTATGGAGTTATTGTCTTGAGTAATACCCTTCTCTAACATATGTGGTTTGGAGAATCAAGATTTATCCTTTTTGGATATATGTCTTGTCAGAGCAACTTAACACAAATAATTGATTTGTATCAGAATATATGGTTCATTCATCTGTTATTGGGAGAAATATGTCCCCACTTGGGTGGGTGAGAGATACTACTTCATCCACTATTGAGAATGTTATATGAGTTATCTACATTCGTTATCGGGGGGAATCCATCCGGTAGAGTGTCACTTTATTTGTTATTGAGAGAGTGTGCCATCAAGTGTGATGTAAATCATTGTTATCTGACTATCATTATTTTTTTTTATGCATGAGTTTTATAATGAATCGATATATTATTAATTTTATATTAAAATTATTAATATATATATTTTTAATTAATATTAAAAATTATTTTTATGTTTTTTAGAGATTTATATCAACATATGTAGTTCTTTATATATATTTTTTACATTATATTTGTTTTTTTTAAAAAATATTATTTTATAATAGATCTGAGTCCAGATGAAAGAGATTTTTTTGGCTACTTACGATCCTATGAGATGTTCATTTTATTTAGTTTATAAAATATTTAGCATGATAAAGACATAGGTTTGAATTAAGAATAAAAAATATCTTCTGTAAATTATGAATAATAAAATAATAATATATTTTTTAATATAAATCGAAGATGTGAAATGCACGGCCCGACATTAATTCTCCCGACATCATCACTATAAATAAGCACGAACTAAAAAGCAACCAATGGACGTTGAAGAGGCCAACACTTCTCTCAGCTTCACCTTTCGGTGTTCGAGCTTGGTTATCTGATTAAAATTCTTAACCAAATGAACAAAATTACTCTCAGCAGACGGGATTGGATGGTGGTGACATGACTTCAAATCCAAGAAATACTGACAACGATGAGGATCAATCATTTCTAGTCATGATAGAGGTTGGTGAAATCATTATTATTGTCAACGTTTCCTTTAGATATGATAGAAACAAGTGAAGATAATATGAAACTAGCAATATATAGGAATCAGATTGTTCATATAACGCTGATCGCATCACCGTCAAAAAGGAAGAAGTTGTGGTGCCACAAATTTATGTGAGGAAAAGAATGCGTTTTCGAGTAGTAGCGTCGGTGGTGGGCAAGAGCATGTGAAGATAATTTTCGACTGAACCAGACCCATCATTCATGTTTGCCACGAGGAGAGACAATGCACATGATTCACCCACAATGACATCTAAATGTTGCTTCATTTATTAGATATTGTTTATTTTTATATATCATTAACTATGAAGATAAAAAAAAATTATAAAAAATTTAAGAGTTCACCTCTAAACTTGGGCTAATTATATATTATTATTTATTTTAAAAATTATATTAAATTTTGTTATCACCTTGATGTCATTGACCGAGGAGTCAATACGGTTTGATCTTGTCCCGAAAGCATAAGCTCGTCCTATCAACCCATGTGATAGTCACGAGAGGTGGTTGGAGTGGAGGAAGATCCTGTTGAAGTAATCTCGATGTGTTGCTTGTACACCTAAGATGGATTTTATGTCAAACCGAGGTGATCTAAGCTCTCTCGAGATTCTGAGGATGAAGGTGTGTCTTGGCTTTGAGATTGGGCTCGTCATTTGGTTAATTTATTAGATCGAGGTCAATTGGATCAGATTTTTTGATTTTCATATTTTAGACATATCTTATTTAGTGAGCTTGTTGTGATAGGACATTTAACGTGGTTCGGATTTTTCAACTTACGTGTTTTATCTGAATGTCTTGGCATACGTTTCTCCTTGTCATAGCAGACATTTGTCGCCACTATAGTAGGTCAAGTGCTCCACCATAGTGAGCCCAATCTCGTGTCGTGATGGCTCTTCGCTTATGTCGTAATGCGTTGATGACTCCATCGTAGTGGGCCATGAGCTCCGTCGTAGCGGGTCTTCTCTCTACTGGTTGTCAGGAAAGATCGGATTCACGAGCGACGTACGTCAGTGACGGTAAATTGGTGATTGAAACACAGATAGCTGGTCGTCTTTCTCTCTCTCTCATCTCAGTAATTATTATATGGTGATAGCTCTAAGTTGTTCCTGAATCAAACAAGGAAAGTAATCGTCACCGTTAAAATGGCTTCCCATCCGACCCTACTTGCTCATCGCTCACGGTTTTGGCGAATGCATGCAGGCTTAGTCGACAAGAATATGGTCTGCCAGACTTTTCTGAATCCTACTCAGATAACATGGAATTCAACGGGCTAAAACACAGTCAGAATCCTACAAGAATTAGTGAGGAATCCAGTGAACAAAAATACCTCACCATTTATTTCTGCATCATGGATCTGATAATCTCAGATGTATCCAAAAATGGCCAACAAACAACATGAACTGGTTTTACAAAGCAGAAAAACGAAAAAGAAAATGCTACTCATAAGTTTCTTGCCACGAGTCTAACAGGGAAAAATAAAATCTGTGCAAGATAAATGTGGTATGGTCCACTACTCCATAGTAATCGTTACCAGAGGTCGATGAAATGTCTCCTACCCAAAGGGGTATGTCTTCAAGCATTTTAGATGCTTGTTGAACCTATAAATGTAGCCACAAGTGAGAGTGACAGTGGCTACATGTTCCTTGTAATGCAATCTTATGATGGAATTTTCCTTCCTAGTCCAAAACCAGGTTTCATGGAGCTCCCCTTCTTTCCAGCTGATGTTAACAGTCGTACCACCTCGTGCTTTCAATCCTCTTACAAAACCTGTAGCCCACTTGTCCCGTGGGAGCGCAGGGAGTAAATACAGGTCACCGTCGGTGCTTTGAACGAGCATTTCCGCAATTGCAGCTGCAAAGCTGAAAATAAAATAAATTACAGTATGGTATTAATAAAAAGAAGAAACTTCTTTTGTGACAATAAATTACAACTTGCCAGAATTAGGAATCTTAACGCACTATACATCTTACAGTATAAACATTTATACCCGAAGTTTGCATCAATCTGGAAGGGAGGATGTGCTGTGAACAAGTTGCTGTACAATCCTCCTTCAAATTTTGCCTCTTGATCAGGATCAACCAAGATAATCAACTGCTTGATCATCCTATATGCATGCTCGCTGTCGCGAAGACGAGCCCATAAAGCCATCTTCCAAGTAGTTGACCATCCTGGACCAGCATCCCCTGAAACAATTAACCAAAGCTTAGTCCAAGGAAATTGAGGTTGACATGTCATATCCTCTAATGATCATCATAATTTACATATTTTTTTTTGTCAATGTAAAAAAAATATTCTTTCTAATCTTATGCTTTTGAATGGTCGAATTGTATCTAATGAAGCATGTTATCGTGACATTATAATTAAAAAATCCATCCCGCAACACTAATATGTATCGCATGATGTTTCATTATGCTTTCTAAATTTTGTTCCTTGTGTTATCAAAGACAAGTGAATATCGGTCATAGAAGGTCCAATTTTTGCATAAAAGATATGTTGTTTCCCATAATCTAAATAATACAGTAAGAAAACTTGGAAACTGTTACTTTCCTAATGTTGTTTCAAGTAGCATATACTGACCTTCAGTGTCGATGATAAAAACTCTAATTTTGTTAATTAGCTATACGCAAGTTAAGAAAAAATACATTGAATCAGGCAGGCAAAATTTGAACAGAAAAAACTGTCATGGTGTTCTATTTGTTTTCACCTCTCTTGTAAAGGCTGTTAGCAGCAGCTTTACATAAATCAGGTGTATTTCGAAGTGTTATTGTATGGCCAGGGAAAAGACCAAATAAGTGTGAGACATGTCGATGGTAGACATCTCGATCTTCAAAATCTTCTGCCTGCAATGGCACAAAGACAAGTAGAACCTCAAAACCTGCACGAAACTTGCAATACAAGAATAGATCATTGCAAGAAACACAATGCAAATGCAAAGCAATTAAACTAGACTTCTACTTGCCCATTCTAAGATTGAACCATCTCTAGCAATTCTAGTTGGGGGTAGCCGTGAAAGTGCCTTCAGGATCCGCTGGACAAATTCACTATCAGAATTCCCCAGTACCTGTGATTACGGTGGAAAAAAAATCAGTATTTGTTGAAAGGATAATAGAAAAAAGATATACACATGATAGACCAAAAGTGGCATCAATAGATCATAAATCTCGGGGTGACATGAAGGTTTCAAGTCGTAATTGCCTTATCGGAAGAGATAACCGCAGAAAACACTTCTCTTATGATGGCCATATCCATTGTTGTTGAATAGCTAACACTGGCAGTTTTACCATCTGGAGCTATAAAAGAATGCTCTGGAGATGTCGAAGGATTAGTTTCCAAATAACCTCCACGGCCTTCAATCAGCCAGTCCAATAGGAAGGAAGCACATCCTTTCAGAAGAGGGTATGCTGTATTTTGTAAAAAGACCTAAAAATACATGCAAATATTCAGTGAACAGAATAGCAGTGAATAATCAAAGTCAAACAACAAAGTACTGATGGTTCCTTGTTGGCTATACTGACTAATATGCTGTAAGATCTTGGCACTCTTTTCAATTTTTCAAATGAGTAAGAAAATATCATGGAATTACTTTTTCTTCAATTTATGATGACTACTGGAAATAGCTACTGCATATATATCAACTCAAACAAATTGAGGATTCAATGCTGGTCAACTAAAAATTTCACGCATTCATGAAATATAAAGAGGAATATTATAACTCAGAAAATGAAGGACACAAGTTGTCATACATTAGTTTAAGGTTGGAAGAGTAAACTCAGAAAACAGTTAGATGTCCAATAACCAAGCATGGAAACAGAACAGATGTATAACAAAATTAAAATCTTCATAAATTTACTTTATCCATTGAGAAGCTGTAATGCTCCCATAGATGTGTACAAAGCCAAGCCCCGCCCATCGGCCAGAGAGCCCACACTGGATCGCCAACATCAGGTGATGTTTTTGCCCATATGTCGGTGACTTGATGAGCCACCCAACCACTAGCTTCATAATTGACCTGTTTGGACAGATTGAGAATTCACAAGTAATTTTAAGTTAAAAATAAATTTTGGTTCAAGAAAACAGATGATTTGGCAGGAGTAAAAGGGTCAAAATATTAAGTGATACTTGCAAATTTTGGTCTCATGCTTAGTTACCAGCTTAGCTTAGTGATTTCCAAGTACCATGAGTAGTAATGCAAACTATTTACATCATAAAGATCCTCTTAAGATTAAGTTTTGCGAACTATTCAACTTTAAATGGACAGCAATTTCTTTAAGGCCTAACCTGATTAATAGTACAGACCAATGTTAAATGTCACATTCAATAATTTCAGACACTTGCTGGACTCAGAATTCTTATCTAAATCTAGACATTCATTAATGCTATTGTTAGCATGTAATCTCAATAATGTCTGTAACACAAAAAACCATGTTAACATATAGCACCACTCCCTGCAAAGCTGAGCCTCAAAAGAGGAACTTGCTATTAGGCATGATCCAGAGACTGATGCCTATTAGCATCAGTCTAATCACACATACATACAAATCATTATTATCATTCTGAACATATCAATCAAATGTTATGATGACAGTGAGATACATTACAGACATTCCAAGTGTAAGGTAGTGTCTCCAAATAAACCACTGAAAGTTTATCCGGAAAAAACATTTCATTGTTCAACCTAATGCTGCTTTTCAAAATACCAAACCATACAGCTTCATATCAGGTACAAAATTTTGATAAGAATGACCAGAAATCTTACTTTTGCTGTTTTACTCCCATTAGGCACAAGAGAAGCTATGAAATCAAACAGCGGTTCTTGGCACTCACTAAGATTGCAAGTAAGAGATGGCCAGTAATTCATTTGCAAATTGATGTTCAAGTGAGGAGCTCCACTGAAGGAAATAAAAAAAAAAGGAAAAGTCAACAGTAAGCGTTTTAATCATTCATGGAGCAAAGTTGGTGAACAGTAAATCAGTACAGCAACTCTAGTTGACTTGCACATACATAAGCCAATGTCAATATAATAGACATCAGTATTCAGTAAATTTCCTTGTTACGCAAACTATAAATAGATCCATAGGTCATTGACACCAACTTTATGATCAAATAATTACGTAAATACAGATACGACATACAATTACAACGAAGGAAATCAGCTGAATGGTAAGTTAACATAAGCAATTTGTTTGACTTATCTTAATCTGTTTCCATGTACTCTGGAAGTTGTGAAAGAAAATTGTCTGAAGGATTAAATATTTTTTTGCATTTTGTATAATTTAACTTTAGTTAGTCTAGTGGCGGTAAAAAAATCAGAAATGCAGCATTTTCTGATGTGCAAATTAGACAGCACATATTATCAATGAGCAATCTAGCAAGTTAGATGCAATGGTTAGTTCTTTTTCTTCTCTTTTTAACTTCAACTCTACTCTAGTACAAGAAAACAATAATTATTTGCAGTTGTTTATCCAAGTTCATCTAGTCAGCACTGGTGAAAGTTGATTCCGATGGCAAATGAGGATATTAACAGAGTCAAAAGTGATCCAACTGCTTATGACATATAACTCTATTTCTGTGCAACCATATCTAAGTACTTGTATGAAAGAACTTCGTATGGTACCCTAAACATCATAAGTTCTGATGATAGGTAAAACATAGCACAAATAAGAACAAAGACAACAGTAAGACATACTCCCATGCTGGATAAGTATCCTTGTTCCATATTCCTTGTAAGTTTGCAACCTGAGTTCCAGGTCTCGAACAAGAGATAAGCAAATAACGACCATAATGAAATAAAAGTTCCACAAAGGAAGGATCTTCATCATTTATAAAAGATTTCACTCTTTCTGCTGTAGAAATGGTTGAAGAAGCAGATCTTGATGAATTTCCTTTTTCTACTTTGGGCGCATCCGAATTGGTTTTATGGCCTTTCTGAGCAGCCACAAAATTTTCTTCTTCAAGTGCACTTTTAGAATCTTTTGACAGTTGCAAAGTAACACGATTAAAAAGACTTTGATAATCATCCAAATGATGGGTATATAGCTGAGTGTAAGATATGTTCCTAACAGAATTTATTGTATTCCAGGCAGCCGATGTAGGATCCTTCTTTGAATCTGAAGGATTTGTGAACGGCCCTTCAAACGAGGAAGAAGCTGCAAGAAGCAAAATAACCCAATCTGCACCTTCAACTTTCAATTTCCCTCCATCTATTACCTGTACCTTACTACCAACACCGCCACACTGCAGATCAAGAATCGCCGAGAACTTAATTCCACTTGATTGATCAGATTTAATTTCCCCAGGTGAGAATACTTGCCCAGAGCAACTACCTTCCATGACTATCTGACTTGTCCCGCTTACGCTGGAGTGATGTTCTAACTGGCTGTCTAAATTTACCGTAAAGGAAAGCGACCCTGCTTTACCTGCAGAAAACTTGGTGACAACTACTTGGTGAGGATTCGAAGAGAAGTGTTCCCTCGTAAATTCGACATTATCAATGGTATACTTGACATTTACTGTCGCAGTTTTCAAGTCAATATCTCTATAATAAGCACTGTATCTAGTAGCCGAATCTCCAAACACTAGTTTGATGTCGCCGAGAGGCTGGTAGATCTGCAGTTGAAAAGAACAATTTTGAGCCAGGATTATTGACAAAAAAATAATATATCTTTTGATTTCTCATCTAGCACACATGACACCCAGGCAGCAAAACTTAATTCTGGCCACTGCAACCATGTTTGTCAGCACAACACGAGCAATTAATCCTCAGATCCGAGGACACATTCTGCTGCTTATCTTCTACGTCTGATTAGCCGTAGATATCTCTGTTTAGAATTAAGATGATTCTTACCGGAGAAAGTTGTCCACTTTTGTTCATCAACAATCCAACATACAAGCAGGGGAAGACGTAAACACCAATAAACAGAATGCATTCCCCATCATAATGTTAAGGTAGAACGATGAACGTACGCTAGAGTGCAGACCAGATAAGCCAAAGCCAGCGGCTGAAGCTGCTGCATAATCTCCACTGTCCACCAGTTTTCTAACTTTAGCGAGCACGGCAGGCGCATCTGGATTCGTATAATCGCGGGGCACACCCGTCCATAGCGTATCATCTGCACAAAAGTTCCGCATCTCCCTGGTTTCAGCTCTATGATCAACCAAATAAAAACAAATGTGTAGCAATATTTCAACCGTAGATTATTCTGAGAACCGCAGAAGCCAAAAGAACATCAAGTTCATCACGTTCTTTGCTTTTCGATTAATTAGCTCCGTTAACCTGCGGAAAAAGCAAAAGATAAAGGCTTGAGAGAGGCAGGTTACCGTTAAGCTGGATGGTCTCGGAGGCGACGCCGCCCCACACCATGGCGCCGAGGCGGCCGTTGCCGAGTGGAGCCGCGTCGGTCCAGTGCGCCGCGGGCGAGGTGAACACCACATTGAGCGGTCGCTCCTCCTCGTCCTGGAGCCCGGCGGCTGCGGCGGCCCGCCACTCCGCCGCGTCCGCCTCCCCCGGCCGCTGCACCCACACCCATTCCCCCTCCGCTCTATCCATCGCGACACACGGAGAAAGAGAGGGGATGGAACTGATTTGAGAGTTGCTTTTGGCCCGTTCGTCGACAGCGAGAACACGAAGCGGGGTAGCGTTCTTTTATCTTTTCTTTTTAGTTTGAGGGTTACGTGCAAGCTGATTTATACGCCGGTAGAAGCGTTGTGTGTGTTCGGTATCTGAGGCACCATCTTCTCCTGCCTGCGGTTCTGCTGGATTCCGATGCGATCCCGCTCGAGTATAAGTTTCCTTTTCAACCTCCGTCGACGCCGCATGTTTTTTTTGGAATGATGAGAGGTCGGTCTTTCTTAATATAAATTAATTATTATAAATAATATGTTATTTTATTTAAATTATTAACTTTCTAATTTATATGGTGTAATTAAGGAAATAATTAAGATTGATTTTTTTCCTTAATCATGTGAAAAAATTAGCAACTTTATCAATCAATTTAATTATTAATTAATTTATTTCCTTATGAGTGATGTGATTTTTAGGAAGTAAGAATTTAAATTTTCTTTTTACGCGTGAATAGTAATAAATAAATATTACATTTCTATTTTTATAAAATTAAAATAAAAATAAATTAAAAAAATAAAATGGATAAATTATTATTTGATTGATTTAAATAATAATAATTGATTTGTAATGTTAAAATGATTATTTGACTTGATATCATAATATTTTAATATTATGCTACAATTATAAATGTCAATAGGAGTCTTAACATTGCATTAAGACATTTATGTTTAGTAAAATGTGAAATCAACGTGTAATGTGTTTCGTTCAGCATAATATCTCACAAAAAAAGGTTCTCTTCTCTTTAAGAAATTAGCTAAGGATTTAGAAAACTTTTCTTATTTGATTTTAAGAAAAAAAATGTCAAAAAGAAATTTCAGTATAAGGTTAAATATTAGAATTTTTCTCTCAGAGATTAAAAAAAATAAACTTCTTCAAGTTATTTTTTATGGATTTTAGTATATTAAGGTAAACAAAAAAAATCACCTTTTCATATTACGTTTCATTCAGTTATTTTCGTTAAGATCAAATAAGGTTCGTTACCTTTAGACTTATGTACGACAGTACACTAATTGGATATCTCAAATGAATTATTATTATTATTATTATTATTATTATTATTATTATTATTATTATTATTATTATTGATAATAATAATAGGGTCAATGGGCCAATGGACGGGTTAAGCTTTGATCGAGTCTTTCCAAACCATATCTTTGTTGGGTTGAAGTGATCATATGAATACAAAAGAAGAAAATTCCTAAAAGAAAGTGGTCAAACAAATGCGATAGCTATATTATAAGAACAAAAATTGCGATAAGTGATAAAGAAAAAGAAATCCAGATGGTGCAGATAACATGGTGCAAGATCTTCTATAACGAGAAGTTAGATAGGAGTCTAGAACATAGTTATAAATTCATTTATCATGAGAATTAGGTGCCTCAAAAACCCATACACTACTCTAATTTGAGTTACCACAATAATCGATCTACTTATATAAGTTTGAGGTGATTTTTGTTTAATATATATTTATTTTTTCAAAGTAGTTATTGGTATGACTAATATTTCGAGTTTCTCATTACTTAGATGCATAATGCATCAATATACAAAAATTATTATTTAAAATATTTTATCATCATTCATAAATTGGAGTCTTTTAAGGATCCATGATTTAAAGTATATGACATTTCAATACAACACTCAACGTTATGTGATCGACATCTTAGTGTCATATGATCGACATATCAATATAACTTAGTTGATATCTAGTGCTATGTGATTGACACTTTAGTGTTGTATTGCCACGGATTTAACTAATTTTATTTAGGTTGTGTGACGTTCTTGCGTGTCCATCTACAAAGAGTCAACCTCCTCGAAAACTCATCCCTTAAGAATATACAAAAGAGAAGACAGATTAAATGAAATGTTTAACTCGGGATCTTCCAAGTAATTATTTCATCAAGTACTTGATAGGCAATACAAATTTCAAACATGGACTTTATAAGTTCCGAACGATCGTGTGACCGCCACGGTTAAAAGTCCCAACAAGTGTCTATATGATACTATTGCAGAATTAAATAATGAACTAGCCCTAGATATTATCCTAAAAACTTATCCAATCATGTGCTACCAAGTAGCTCTTGGGTGCTATGCTAGTTGATACTTTATATTATTCTATGGAGCTAGAAAATATCCAAAATGATTACTTATATAACATTTTTTAGGTAGTTTTGTCTCTGCGTGATGATTACACACAACCTACATTTACAAATTTAAAATGATCATAAAGCCAACTAAAATGGGGTTACTAAGCCAATTATAAGCCTTCTACATATTGTGAAAAACGTGAATAAAATTAAAAAATATAGACATACATAAACACTACATCGAACACTATGTTTATAGCTTTATTCGTAACATTCTTCCTCATTTATTCTTTTGACGTCCTCATCGAAGCCTTTTCAAATATTGCATCTCCTCACCTTTACTGAATCTGAATCTTCAATTCTTTGCTTTAGTTATAACGTGCCTCTTGGCTCCTAATTGCTCTCCATCATAGTCATATTATTATTATTATTATTATTATTATTATTATTATTATTATTATTATTATTATTATTATTATTATTATTATTATTATTATTATTATTATTATTATTATTATTATTATTATTATTATTATTATTATTATTATTATTATTATTATTATTATTATTATTATTATTATTATTATTATTATTATTATTATTATTATTATTATTATTATTATTATTATTATTATTATTATTATTATTATTATTATTATTATTATTATTATTATTATTATTATTATTATTATTATTATTATTATTATTATTATTATTATTATTATTATTATTATTATTATTATTATTATTATTATTATTATTATTATTATTATTATTATTATTATTATTATTATTATTATTATTATTATTATTATTATTATTATTATTATTATTATTATTATTATTATTATTATTATTATTATTATTATTATTATTATTATTATTATTATTATTATTATTATTATTATTATTATTATGGGGTTACTAAGCCAATATAAGCCTTCTACATATTGTGAAAAACGTGAATAAAATTAAAAACATATAGACATACATAAACACTACATCGAACATCACACTATGTTATAGCTTTATTCGTAACATTCTTCCTCATTTATTCTTTTGACGTCCTCATCGAAGCCTTTTCAAATATTGCATCTCCTCACCTTTACTGAATCTTCAATTCTTTGCTTTAGTTATAACGTGCCTCTTGGCTCCTAATTGCTCTCCATCATAGTCAAACTTTGATGTACCATGTTGTTTCAACTCGTTAATGACTATGAATTTGGCGTGGGGTCAATCGAGTTATGTTGAACTTTATTGATTCCTACGAAATTTTGAAAATGCATTCCTTGTTATGCACCAGTCTCTCAAACGTCTCACATCGCTTGAATTGGGTAGATGTCTATTGGAGCTTTAACGAGTATCAATATGCATACTTTAAAGTTTTTGAAATCTTTCTTCCACAAAATTTGCTTATCGATTTCTCTTCCATTTAGTTATCGCCTCTAAGTAGGTTCACATCACTTCTGCTTTTGATTGATATTCTGTTAGAAATAAAACGGATAATCTACTTTCGATGAAACTGATCACCATTAGTAAGAATTTGACATTTATTGCTTTCCACTTTCTTTGAATGGTCTTTAAACATACGCAGAGCTCCTCTATTGGATACATAAGAAAATTAGAGTACTTTATTTCACTTATTCTCTTAAGAATAGTGAAAGCAAAGGTTACTCAACTTCACTTGCCTCCTCAAAAGTTGTGCTTCAAGCATCGAAGCTTTGGCTTGCTCTTTATTTATACTTCTGAAGCACCTAAATTGTTTATACTCCTTATGTTGAGTTAGCTACTGTAATTTGTCTTCTCATTACATTCAATCTTTTATAATGTAAGAAGTTTTGTTCGAAAAGAATAAAAATTTACCCATAGCAAGTCTCTAATAGTTTTACTCACCTTTATAATTTTACCATCTTCTCTATCATTTCTACAATGTACTCATCTAAGTCAAAAAGGTACATAACTACATATTGCCTACTTCATTTCTTAATCAGACACTCTTGCATCGACCTAAAGTTTAGCTATTTTGATGAGAAGCTCATTGACACCGATCTTATGAAGTTTCATGGCCTCTACTCTTCAGTCTTGTCTCAGTACTTAGAGTTTGTATTTGCATTCTCTACCTCTTGACCCCTTCTTATGACCATACGCTCTCCCTCAATGAAAGTAAGAGATCAATGACTTTACGAAAATCCTACCTCTACGATACCATGACACTACAATGCCCATGGCTATATTATACGTCGTCTCATATATGTATTCTTTTCTTTGTGATCAATAAATCTGTCTCTATGGCGCTGCTACACTTCTCTGAGTCCACTACTATTTTAACTGACGCTTGATTTAAAGTAGCTAAGTCTCTTTGGACCCATCATCACTTTCTCATCCCTTTGGATCACGTGCTTTAACATTTTTTACTTTTTTGAATAATTCCTCTTTGTCGATGGAAAGATAGACTATAATTCCTATGCATTGCTTTTGCCATCATGTTATAAGACTCATGTCAATTTTGTTTTCCTTTGCTTTATTGGAAGTAATGTTTATTTAGTCGGCTTTATCCTCTGACTTGTTGAACTCCCTTAAATGAATATGAACTTCGTCGCTAGGGGTTAATGCTCCCTACGGCTAGCCCATGTGGACTTTCTCGAAACTGGGGCAAATGGGCTTCATTGCTAGGGGTTAGTGCTTCCTACGATAGGCCTATGCAGACTTCCCTGAAATTAGGGTTAGTCGGGGGCGAAAGGTTTCTTCCTTGCCGCTCGTCGTAGAGAACAAGAGGTGCACAGGTTCCCCTGCCCACATCATCATCTAGGTGGCAACAGATTATTGGGTGAGTCAGTGAGTCAATGCCTATGTCATTATTCTACCAATCATTTATTCATCTCAAAATATTTTTTGGGACTTTAACAAAGGGGCTCGAGGCACGTCATTCAACCATTTTGTTAGGACTCTTTATCATTCTGTTTTCGACACTGTGGTATATTGAAATTATCTTTTTATTGATAATATCATTAAAAATGAAAGAGATATTAAAATTATCTTTTTATTCATTGATCATATGATGTCACGTATTGTGTTTTTCGTTAATACAATTGAAGATGTTAAGACAAATAGAGTTATTTATTTTAATTTTAATATAAATTTTTTAAGTATAAAAATTACGATACTAATAAGATACAAGTAAAGAGGATAATATATAATTAGTCCATGTTACAATATTATCATTAAGTGCGAGAAATTTGCTTAACTCTCTATTATCCACAACTAAGTGGGCCGAGCTTGAGCTCTCTATTATCCACAACTATCTGGTCTGCAGCACCTTCCACGGCGCTTCTCCTTCCCCAAGCAGCCGCAGGAGGAAGCCATGACATCTCCCGCCGTGAGCATTGCTGTCGCAGAGGCCGTCTGGGAGCAGATCAAATCCTCACGATCAGGTCTTAATTTCTTTTCACCTCCTATCTCCCTATCCGTCTCCAATCATTCTTCTCATCCTCCTTGGGTTGTTTCCGTGAACACAGCCTCGGACGATCACCTGGCGATGTGAGTTCGCCCTTTTCCCCTCTCTCATCACTCTCGCACGCATTTGCTCCATGAACTAAAGGATTTTTTGTTCTTCTTTACCACGTTCCAGTTTGCAATTCCTCTTCGGCAGGAACTTGGAGCGTGCCACAAGGATCGTCGACCAGGGCGGCGTGCGTAAGGTGTCCGCCGCGCCCAGCGGCCGCTCCTTCTTCCTGGTTCTGTCCCCCCCTTCAGTCTCTCTCGCTTGTTTTCTTAATAAGATGAAATCCTTCGGCTGTTGTTAAGAGAGAGGAAGGGGATTTCAGGTTGTCGGGGAATCAAAGAGGAAGGAAGAGTATATCTGCTTCCCGGAACACCACTGCACTTGCTATTCCTTCTTCTACGACGTCGTCAATCGTGGGGAGCATCTCTGCGTGGGCTCTCTTGGAGATTCTGGGTTCCAATTTGATGGCTTGGTTGTGTTAAATTGCTTTGGTCTCATTTTTGTTGTTCTTGTTTTAGTGCAAGCATCAAATAGCGGCACGACTGGCAGAAGCCGTAGGCGAGGTTGTGGAAGTGGAGGTGTCCGATGAGCAGCTAGCAACGATGCTCTCAAAGCTCTGACAAACAAAGCGCCCCCGAGAGTGTATATACTGATGGATGCTACTGGTAATGTATCCTTGTCATTTTGAGGCTTTTGTTTTATCAGTTGTTTCCAAGGAAGATGACGAATATGTGATTTTCATTTGTTCCAATTGTTGTATTACAAATTACTTCAAGTGATTGTTACTTTAGTTTACAGATGTCTGATGCATCAGAAGTTTGGATCCAACCCAAGTTCTGAGTCTAGGCTTGTCACAAGTCCGGTGTCGTGTAGATAGACGGGATTTGGCTGGTGAGCCTGCAGAAACTGCATCTGGTTGTATCCAACAAAGATCTTAAGTTAATCTATATCCGAAGGATTCGATAGTGGAAGTGTATGATTTTCTCAGATGGGTTAGAGGACACACCTGGGGGACTAGGTAACCGCTGAAATTGAAGTGAGTTGTTAATTCACGAGATGGTTACGTGAAATCCTCAATCATCATTCAGTTGTGAAGGCGCATGTTGAACTATTAGATGTATCAATTATAACATGATTGCTCATGCTAACATCAAGGAGTCTCGGTTGATGTGCTAAGAATAATAAACATCCTCATTGGCGATCATTAGACCCATAAGGTGACGTGTCATCGGCTTGCCCAATTACCCTTATCAGTGGTGATCAATGACTTTATTACCTTCTTATATGAAATATTTTTCTAGTCATGTGACATTATTGTATCATACCATAATATCATTAGGATCAATGTCATCTGTCTTTAGCACATGATGCGGCAGTATTCACTATAAGCTTTTAAGTTATGAAAGGAAAACATATGACAGGAAGAAACATTATGGAGAAAGTTAGCATCAAAGCAGAAATACAAATGGTCCATGTTCTGGTAGGATCAATCATGTATTGTCTGTTCTCCAAACACAGGAAAATCATATTGGTGAACATATGGTCATGGTTCAATGCATGAAAGAGGGAGGGAGGAGAGGCAGATGCAGCCAGCCTACTGTGATGGGCTCTATTTTTGGATCTTCATCGATACAGTAAAATAGTAAGTTTATATCCATACCAATGTGCTAAACATGTTCCGATCTTTCTTGATTGTCGGTTAGATAAGAGTTGATACATCAAGAAATATGTCGGAAAGTAAAATGATTATATTCTTTTACAGAGTCTACATTTTTTAGAAACCAACAGGAGTAGCTATTCAATGGATCAATAGAGCTTCAAATGCATGTTTGTATGTGTGTTATACTTTCCACCTAATTCGCCGACCTTTTTCTTTCATAATATTTGGTATCCTTTTAACTAATTGTCTCCTGGGACCTGCTTTTGTTCTCTGTTCTGGAATTCATTTTTGATGTTGGTAATTATGTCCACTTATCATTACATTGTACCATCCAGAATATGATTTAAGTTTTTTATTGAAGAATGTTGCAGAAATATGCATGACAGTAATTTGTAATTTGAACTAGTCTAGCTTATATATATAACTGAAATAAAATAGTATAGTTGGATGGGTTTCAATTGGATAAAAGCTTGTCGGTTAGATAAGAGTTGATACATCAAGAAATATGTCGAAAAGTAAAATGATTATATTCTTTTACAGAGTCTACATTTTTTAGAAACCAACAGGAGTAGCTATTCAATGGATCAATAGAGCTTCAAATGCATGTTTGTATGTGTGTTATACTTTCCACCTAATTCGCCGACCTTTTTCTTTCATAATATTTGGTATGTCGAAAAGTAAAATGATTATATTCTTTTACAGAGTCTACCATTTTGAGAAACCAACAGGAGTAGCTACTCATGGATCAATAGAGGCTTCAAATGCATGTTTGTATGTGTGTTATACTTTCCACCTATTCCCGACCTTTTTCTTTCATAATATTTGGTATCCTTTTAACTAATTGTCTCCTGTGTGTGGGACCTGCTTTTGTTCTCTGTTCTGGAATTCATCTTTGATGTTGGTAATTATGTCCACTTATCATTACATTGTACCATCCAGATATGATTTAAGTTTTTTATTGAAGAATGTTGCAGAAATATGCATGACAGTAATTTGTAATTTGAACTAGTCTAGCTTATATATAACTGAATAAAATAGTATAGTTGGATGGGTTTCAATTGGATAAAAGCTTGTATTGAAGAATGTTGCAGAAATATGCATGACAGTAATTTGTAATTTGAACTAGTCTAGCTTATATATATAACTGAAATAAAATAGTATAGTTGGATGGGTTTCAATTGGATAAAAGCTTGTCAGTATGGCTGCCACACAAGACTTGATGGGTGTCCATTCTGAATTGATTGTGCACTGTTGGTTCACTTTTATTGTGAACTTTGGTTAGTTGGTACCAGAAACAATGCTGCAGGGAAAGCGAGGGCAAAGGGCTGGGTTTCTCTTCTACTGCTAATGCCACTTTCTTTTCCTATCTTTCACATCTATGGTTGGCAGATAAGTGCCTGTGTTCTCAAAAACGGTTGGTTGGTTGAACATTAATTTAATTTCGACCTAAGGTTCTTGTTTGAGACATGGGTTTTCTTCGCCAACCAATTTCTTTTGGCAATTGCCACCTTCTCGGCTCAAACAGCAAGGTAAATGGGCTTAGGACTGGTGAAAAGGAAGGCTCTCAGAATTATTTGTGCTGATAAATAAGACAGTTTTATTTAATTTGTGACATTAATATCTGTTGTGAGATTCTACCTGCTAAACGATGTTATACATTGTTAGCTTTTAAAGGTAATATGGGAGCTCTCATTGAGGATGTGTTTCCTATCTGCATGAGCACGGTTAAAAGGCCTAGGTATAGATGTGGGAGTCTCAAACCAAGTAATAAATCTTTTATTTTCTCTCATGGGCTAAGAGTGGTTACATTACATTTTAAAGTCGATCTAATTATATTATTCCAAAGGAGGGATCACGAAGGTGACACATTCAGGAGACAATCAAGTATTTTCAGATTCTAACCTTAGATAATCATTATATCCTTGTTGACATTTCTATTTAAATTGATTCCAATCTAATATTTATCCACAATTGTTCAGGATCAACATAGGCTGAACTGCGAGCTCGAGGTCTGCAAGCTCACGTGGATACCGAAGAGGACGCTTGGTGGTGCTTACTATATGCCGGTGCATGGGCAGGCTGCCCTAGAAGAAGTGTTTATGTTGAAAGAAGCTCAGAGTTTTGCTAGCTCTAGAACCATGGATTGATGTTTTGATATCATGGGAATAAAAGAGTTTCACATTGATACAATGAAAATGTTGACCTCTTTATCTGAAAACAGAAATATTTTCATATGCTGCCCATTGTATGATTAAGAAAGTCTGAAGCTAATAATTCGTATGTTCCCAATTTTTGAGCGAATTTAAGAAAGTCTGCATCTTTGTAGCAGTTGCTGAGTCTCTTCATCTTTGAGATTAATTACCATGGTAGGTGCAATAGACCTTCCTCCATGAGTTTCTGCATTGACATGCTAAAACCTTAATCTGTTTTCTCTCTCTTCTACTTCCTCCTAAAACTCAAAATTCTTAAGATCTGTGTGAAAGAAGGCATCTTCCTATAATCATTTGTTCCTAATGCATATATTTATTTAATATTATCTGATGATGTTGGGATATAATTGTTCTCGGATAGGTTGATCGACCAATGTATTTTAGTGGATCCCCAACTCCTAAGATTAGGATCATTGTCGTGAATAAATCATTGCATTGATGCACATGTTTACAAACATAATGGCACGCCCATATCTTTCTCAGAATAGATTAACAAGAAAGCTTTCAGTTTGGCACTTTGTGTTTGTTGTAGAAAATACTATCCGAATTGAGTTCCGTTACCATATATCCCTGCAAATGTCAATTGGATGTAACTTTACAGAGGTCTCATCGAGTACAGGAGCGATTTCATTCCAATACTTCCGCAAGAGACTCTGTTCCCCATGCGAACTTTAGATGTCCGTCTTATTGGTGATGGAGAAAAGGCCATGCGATCTCATGTTCATTTGGATGACAGAGGTGAAACCTCACCATCACATTTGCAGAAGCACCAATGAGATGAATTTGTCAGCAGGGATTCAACGGTGGTTGTTGCGACAAGCAGATTTGCATGGCAATAATTCCATCTCGAGACTGGTTGTGCGCTTGTTTCTTTCACTTGACATTGATAGGTGAGAACAAAATCATCAAATGATCCACCTTTGAGATTCTTTTGATCTGTACTTATCTCTGACTAGGATCAGGTGGTCCTGCACCACATTATCCTCCAAGTTGGCACCATCATTGTGCTTTTGTTGGATCTGGTGAAATTAGGCTGCCCAAAGGGTTAAATTCCATATCCAGTGGATTCAGCAGCACTTGAATAACCCTAGCCAACAGGAAAGAACCAAGTTTGCATCAAAGATTGACAAACCTTGAGTACCGAAGATTGCAGCTGACAAGTAAAAGGAAGAGTTCAGTAGAAGTCATGGACAGAATGTTTCACCTTCCTGTCAGTCTTGGAGTTGGAAAATCTATCTTGGCTTTTGTTCATGAGCAGCACTCCCAACTCATAGAGGCCTTCTTGGTGAAACAGCAGGCTTGGGCAGGACAAGAATCAGGAGAGCTGAAGCCTGAAAGAAATGGTTATGATTTGTTCTCTGGTCACATGCTGACAGCCTCAACTCCTCCAATATTCTTCCATGTGAGGAGGACCACATCAAACACTTGGAAGGAATGCAACCAAAAAGACTCATCATTGAACTTCACCTGAAAGATAATGGGGGCATGACACTTCCTTTCCCTGTAGCTTGGTGATGGCAGAAACCACCAATGGCATTGCCACTTTTTAGCTGGTGGCCACATCCTACCCCTCACACATCCATTTGGACGCTAGAACTCAAAAAATCTGTCTTGAGAACCACTTCCTTTCTTTCACCTGAAACCACTTGCCAAATTATAATGTGGTCCCGTCTCGACAGAAATTTATGCTGCAATGTGCGAAAAATTTCCAAACAAAAAGAGAAGATAGAAGAGATAGCATAATAATGACAATCAATAAAATATCATAAGCATTCATATATTCATCACAGAAGAACATTTATACGAAATGACATTGAAAATTACCAGGTAAAACCTCTTAATAAAATCAAATATTGCGGTGTATCAGACATCTGTGGTCAATTTTATCAAATATTGAACAATGTAATTTTTCCAATGACAGAAAATATCAGAGACCAATTATCCTATTGTGTGCACCAGAAAGTCTGTAACCTAAGATTGATTTCTTGGTATCATAGTCATAGATTATCACCTGGCCGGGTATTATAGGAACTACTGAATGGATGTGATTGTATCCATGACTAATATGTGACCTAAAACCTGTAATATAGCACGGTCATTGTCCATATCTCCTGCATGCATGTGGCAAAAAAATTGTGAAATAGAAGCTCTTTCTTTAATCTGTATGGATCAGACTCTCTGACTCATCAGCCAATACCATAACTATTCTACCACAGGAAAATAACATCGTCAAGGCTTGCATCATCACATAGCAGAAAGGAACATATATGCTTGACCTTTCAGGGGAATTGAGTCCCCCAGTGTCCTCTTAACAGTGATATGCCACTGAAACAACACAACTTGCAGTGAACAAGTGGTCCCTAAAGTACTTCTCCTTGAACATCCTCCACTTCCAGAAGTGCAAGCAACTTCCATTGGAACTCCTCCATCCAAATGTTCCACTAAGAAATAACAAATTAACATAAATGCAGCACTCACCTCTGACTAAGCTTTATTGCAATTATTGGTGGACCTTAAGATGCAAAATAAACAATGATAGCAATGCAATGGCATCTCCACTCAGCTCAATGATTTCATGAAAACCTGTAATGTAGCCATGGAATGAAATAACCATTTCTGAAAGGCACACATCCACAGCTACAACTAGAAAAAGAGAAATTTTAGATGAGCTATAGGGTAGCTTTCACATTAGAATTTATTCACAATTTGAAGTATATTGTGTGCTATTGAGCCTGTTCTCATGCTTGACAGAATTCACTAAAATGAAATTCCAAGTTCAGCATCATTTTCATGGTATAAGACCATAGCTTCAGATAAACAACACAGCACAAAATTTACCCAAGTGAAGTAAACTCTGCAGGGAATAATTGATGATAAAGAGACTTCAAATTGTAATTTTCTGGACATGGATTATTCAAGAAGTGGATGTATACTATGCATGTTATTGATAAGCTTATTGGAGGATCAAAAGATACACATTATGAATAAATCTTTTTTATCTTCCACCAACTGAAGGGAACCATTCTTTAATGCAACACTCTTCCAAACAACTTCTCATAAAGATAATGGATTACAAGTCACTCAAAATATTTTCAGCATAGAAAAATAGAGAAACAAATTATGATATGTCAATGGATAGAGTTGCCGTTGGACTGACAACCTAGTATTATACTTTCACAGAAGAGAATCACGTAAAGTGGACATGAACTGATAAGGAAAAAGATGGAGTCTGAAAAATTGACCTTGACAACAGTAAACAAAAACAAACTTTGCCACTTTAAAAACACCAAACGTGGGTCACTCCAGTGCCACTTCTGTTCCAACTGATAAGCATTCCCCCTTGCAATTATTCCCACTTCTGACCACATTCTGTTTCTTTAAAGGAAAACCAACACAATCCCGACAAGGGATGTACGACTTTCGATCCCTTTGCTTCTGTAACCTCTCATAACTTTTTCCTCTTCAACACTAATTGACGTACTTCCAGATTGGAAAAGGGAGAAATGGAAGAGGAGGAAGAAAGCAATCAGAAGCCAAGGCAACAAACAATTGATTCTGATGGCAAAGAAATTTTAACTGAAGATTGTCAAGCATGGCTGAATCTGACGCTCGGCGGGAGAACCTCATCAACTGATGAAAGCTCTTCTAGTTTGCAGTCAACTCCAAGCCGCAAGATGTTCTCATGCAACTTCTGCAAGAGAAAATTCTTCAGCTCACAGGCCTTGGGGGGTCATCAAAATGCACACAAGAGAGAGAGAGGTGCCACTAGGAGGTCTCACCAGTCACAAAATATGGGATTTCCCCTCTATGCACCTTCTCTCAAATCTCTTACGGTTCGTTCTCATTCAATTGTTCATGAGCAGCATCCAGAGAGAGGTATGTCTACAGTGGCAAGATGTTATCACAATATCTCTGACATCCAAGAGACAAGGTTACCCTTTGCACTTGATGAAGTTAGAAATACAAAGTGGCCAGGAAGCTTTCAAAGGGATTCGCAACCTACAAATCAACCACTGGAACAACAAAAGCTTGACTTGAGTCTCAGGCTTTAGTAAGTTAAACCATAACATGCCATCTCCAGAACAGGTAATTGTACTTCTGTTCAGCTCATATTTCCTCATGAATCAATTATGAAAAGCTAAGTTGTTTGGGTATCATCTTGTCATTTATACTTGATTTCCAAGTCAAACATTAGATATCATGATGCAACAGAAAGTTTAGGTGTTGTCCTTTTGCTGAATATAGTGCTTATTGGTTGCTACCACGTGCTATATTTCAAACCCACCAATGGCATCAGAGAATGTGGCTTTCATTATTAAACTCGTTTTGATCAGTAAAAAACAATTTCATATCCTCCTCAAGTTCTCTCTGAGTTCAACTCTGATGTTATATACTAGGAATTGAGTCTTGCAATACTGGTACAAATCAAGGTTATCTCATGCAAGAGTCACACAAAAGAACTCTTAAATTAGCAGCACAAAGGGAAAGAAATGTATAATATACACAAATCTTATTGTTAATAGTAATGGTTTGCAGTTCAAGAACAGGAATATTATGTTGTTGTTCAACATTCAAAACAATTAATATCATTTTTACACATTTTACTGAACTTCTGGTTTTCAGCCAAAAAATTTGCATAATTTAGTAAATGCAAGAGGTGAGATTGTTTACAGATAAGTGTGAAATCCTACTGACCTGTGCCTGATAGCAGCACCGGAAAGCATTCTTCTAGTTGTGTTCATTCTACTAGCAGCCTGAAGTAGTTCTTTCAATTACTAGGTAGAAACAAAGGCAAAATTATATCATTAATACTCTCACCATATGCTTCCTCTCTGTCCATGTCTTAATGAGAAAAAGCACCTTTCTCTACTTACATTTTTGACCCGAGCAAGAACGTGATAGACACAGAACCAAATCAGCACTGAAGTATAGCAGGAAAAGCTAGATCATATTATCCAATTTCACATGTATACTTGCAACGAATAGAAAAAATGTGAAAGAGCACTGACTTTCGGCATCTGGAATTCCATCTACCTTCTAGGTTCCTACCAAATTAACACCAAATGCAACACAGAAACCTGTGTCAAAGCCAGCATACAAACATTAAATATGACTAATAAGGGCGGACAGTCAGACAAGACTTTTGCTTCTATAATTGTCAGGTCAGGGGTGGATCAAACATATGCAGTTTTATCACTGAATACGGTGATTTAAGACCATTACAGCAAGAACCTTATATTGCATGGCAAGTCTCAGCTAAAGGCTAGCAAGTTTGTGCCATTAGCACAACATGATAAGCTATTATGCTGACACAAGGGTACTGGAGGAAGCTAAGAAAAAAGAGAAGAGAGAAAGGGAACGAGAAGTGAAAAAAGAAAAAAAAGGGAAAAATAAATAAAAGAAAGAAAAAGAGAGAGGCTTTAGCTAAGGTTTTAAATCTCAACTATACCAGTTGATACAGACCAGTATTTATTGGTTCAACCATGTGTCGAAACATATAGTTTAATACCGGTAGAATAGTATTCATTTTTTATTTTCTATTCAATGATATCAGTGATAGAGATCAGTATACCACTCAGTATACTGGTACCGTATTGGTCCAAGAGGTTATCTGAATTGATATTATTTTGAGATTTAAATCCCTATGTTTAACTCACTTGAACTTCTTCTCCATTGGAGTCACCCTCTCTAGCATCTCGATTCTATCACTCCCTTGATGGTTAGCTTCTCCTTTCATCCATCACGCTCACAGCATAGTAAGGTGATTGATTGCTCAAGTCTTGACAATTTGATCCCCCTATAAGTAAATTTGTAATGGTAAATGCATCTTGGTTTGGTTATGAACCAGCATTTAATCTACTTCTAGTGTTTGAAATTTTTTTAAGCTTTTTGAAGGAAACTACCATGTTTCTGTTCTGCTTCTGAGCTGCACCCAAATCCACCCTCTAATTTTCATCTTTGGGGCAGGTATGTTAAAGCTTCTTCTTATACACAGTGTTCAAAGGACAGAGGCACAATAATATGATATGGATGAGGGTCCAAATGTTCTACTTGGCAAGGAGAAGAGAAAAGATATATGGAAACAAACAGGAGAAGAAAAAAAAAAATCATAATACTTATGTTGCAATTTTGTGAAAAATCAAATACTGGAAGTGCAACAGAAGCCTAAGTCACTGAACAATATTCCAAAATGTGGTCTATCTAGCAGTAGACACAACTCCATATACCTATGTGGTTACATGAATGCCTCACATAAGGGTATGTGGCATTATTGTTAAAATGTGAAACCTATCATGCATGTGAGGCTGGTATAAGCATGAAAATGAAATCACATAAGTGGTTTACATTTCCACCTAATAAGTATCATTTTGGTTAATACTATAATTTTTGGCTAATATTATAAGTGATCCATAATTAGATGATATTCATCATTTAGACTTTTACTCATTTCCTATAATTCATCATTTAATCGATTCTTAAGTGAATGTCAATGTCATAGCATAATATTTTCTAATTTGGCCTTATCATATGTTTACCTATTAATACTTTAGATTTGATTGTATAATTCTTTATATATACTTAATTAAATATTATCTTAAATTTTTAGTTGAACACATGCAGCCACATATGTGATGAGCACCAAGATAGACCTTGATCTTTCACATAACTATGGCTGCTTTTTGAACATTAAGCCTTACAAACATAAAAAGAACCCATTGCTATAGTTCTAAAGCCTTTAGATATTGTAATGGTAAAATTAAAGAGTTCTATAAGCCTTTGAATCATTGTCAAGCGAATATGTATCTGACATGATTTGTGAGTCTGAACGTTAGAGTCCATGTAACACAAATACATTTCAAAATCAAATAGCCCAAAAAATGAGCTCATGCCCATGAGAGAAAACATATATGAGAACACGAATTTCATGAAGGAAAAAAGAATAAGGCAATGCACTTTGCACATAATATGTTAACTAAAGATTAAAACATGGTAACACTAATCATAGCCTTTAGTCCCCAAAGAAAATAAATTATTTGTTGTTCCATGCATCACACTTAAGAACTAAAATAAGAATCACACTGTATGTTGGATCTCCTTAAGATTTTTGGTGCTGGCAAAAATTGTATTCTGCAGTTCTCGCACAAAAACTTGAGATCCCTAGCAGGAGCATCCAGTCATTTCCCATAAAGAGTTTTAGGTCCTCATATCATCTTAGAGATCATATTTGCTTCTCCACTACCTTAACCATTTAATAACTTTAAACAAGCCCCTCTTTTATTTCTCTTAATTTTCTATCAAAGAATGTCACATGAAAAGTTCACATTTTGCAGTAGGCTATAAAGTTTCCTTCTCTTTTATATTATTTCATCTGTTATGCTTCACTAATCTCACATATCAATAAAAAAAATATTAGTTTAATATAGAAATATGCATCTTGCAAACCAAATAATTTTAAAATATTTTTCTGCATCATAAATAAAACATTAGAAACATAAATGTTCTAAGTCAACCCACATCTTACTGTGGACTATGGAGTACGGATGAAGATTGAGGTGCCAGGTGACGACATTTCACATTCAAACACAAACAAGATGAGTCCAAAACCTCAACCTCCTGGAATTGCACAAGAGTGACTAGTGACTGTGTGATTTGTCGAATTGGAGTTGAATATTCAGAGGTTTGTAAGGATCAATGTATTAACATTCTGGAATTGCACAAGTAAGAAAGGCATATTACAGTGTGGCATATTTCACGAGTGATAATCATAAATCAAGGAAAGAGCAAAAGAAAAATAAATAGGAGAGTATACCTTAAGTTCTGGAGTCAGCCACTAATGCTAAGAATTTCGACATTACAAAACCAGAAACCGGCGATGCCTTGAGCTATCCGGCTTGATTATACCCAAATTTCATCAAGACGAGAATAACAGAAGATCTCCACGATGATTACATGCTGATTATACCTAGTAACTTATAATTTTCATTTTAGTGGGAGTTATTTTCTTTACATTTAATGCGAACCCTTCCCGGGAAAAAGAATGCCATCCGATGAGATGGTGAGGTAAATGGTGTCACCGGAGAAGTTGATTCTACCACCCCCAAAACACATTCCCGCCGCACCCCCCCCCCCCCCAACCCCAACTCGATGCGATAATCGAGTGGTCTGTTTCCCTTGGGTTCCACCAAGAAATGGGAAATAATCATGAACTTTTCTCAATCGGAAATAAACAGAGATTGAACTTCTATCACGAAAACTCAAAACCTGAAATGCAGAGACCTCGTATCCATGAAATGCTGGAATCTTTGACATCGGAATGGAAGTTAAAGTTGGAGGGGACGTCCAAACGACGCGCTTTTCGTGACTCCTTCTCCTACTCGGTATTGGATCCTTGCTGTTCTGGAACTGAAGGGAAGAAGTGCAATTGAGACGGGAAGCGGCAGTGGCGAAGAGGCATGAGACCATAGCCAAGCCCTTGTCATTCTACTTCCGGCTCTCGTACAGGGAGACGGCGGCCGAGCTTGCATGGTGGTGTTTCTCGTTTTCCCTTCCGTGGTGGGTGGGGCTTCAGATCGGGCCGGTCAACCCCATCCCGAACCAGCCCAAGTCGAACTCACGCTTCGAATCCCTACGATGCTCGCGCTGTCACGTGTAAAAAGAAAAGCGATATTGGAATCCCAAAGTCGACAAGAGAATTCGATGATTTCAGTTACACGTCCCCTGCAGCGCATCCTTAGCCGTAGGATTAACCCAGCTCCTGTTCGTCTGCAATGGTCAGTGCAAGAGCAGCATACAAATCGGTTCGGCAACTTTAAAAGCGGGTGGGGCCCATCCCCCACCGTGTGTTGTCGGCAGAAGATCAAATTAACCTCGCGGCTCATCCCATGTTTCCAATCCCACCGTGCTTTTTTTATATTTATTATTTATTATTATTTTCTCGTTTAATGGTCCCTTCGTTCTCCTCCTTCCCACCATCAACTACTGCAGTTGTACCGGTCGCTCTTCCCTCCTCTCTCGTCTCTCCCTCCCGCCCTCTCTTTTGTCCGCTTAGATCTCTATTCTTCTTTGCAAATCCCTGGAGAAGTTGTATACCATTCCAGCCCCTCAAATTCCTCGACGAACAACGGCTTCTCGGCTGTAGTTGCGCCTACAAATCGCGCTTTTAAGTTCATTCTGCAGACCAAGCTTCGTAGGTAAGTCCATGGAGAAGGAGCAGGGTTTCTTGTCGGCTCTGAAGGAGGAAGTGGTACGGGGGTTGTCTCCGGCACGGTTGCGGGAGAGGAGCTCGGGGAGGGGCCAGTCACCGGTGGTGGAGGCCGCAGCGATGCTCCTGCCGCGGCGGAGGAAGGCTCATGGTCGCCACTCGTCGCTGACGCTGCCCCCGGACGCCGCCGCGCTGGTCGCGAGGTCCGTGAGCTTCCGGGAGACCCTTGCCCCCCTCATGGAGGGCCCCGACGATGGAGGCGACGCAGACGTCGGTGCTTGCCCGAGGAAGGAAGGGTGGGGCCGCTGGGTGCGGGACCAGCTGTCACGGGCCCCCTCCGTCACGTATTTGCCTTCCGCCACCGCTAGCGCGTCCACCTCGTTCCGCCGCTCCGACCTCCGCCTCCTTCTCGGAGTCATGGGTGCGCCGCTCGCCCCCGTTCATGTCAACTCTGCCGACCTTCTGCCTCACCTCACCATCAAAGATGCTCCCATTGTAAGCTTCGCCTTCTTTTTCTTCCTCCTTTACTCTGTTTACATCGCTCTTTCGGCTCCATTCTTCCGTTCCTGGGCAAAATCTACTTCTTTTTGGTACGCGCTATATCAGAACATTAATGGGGTTTTCAGTTTGGTGCTCTCCGATCCCTTGATTTCTTTCCTCGTTCGTTGATATCAAATTCAACATTTTTGGAAGAAAAGCTACAAATGTATAGCCCACCCGCATGTGTCTATGACCTCTGTAGTTCCGAAATGGCATGTTTATGCATTTCATTCGACATCGATGCATCTGTTCCTTTTGGACTCAGTTTATTGTCGCCTATACTTCTTTTTAGGAAGTCTCGTCGGCTCAGTACATACTGCAGCAGTACACGGCGGCGTCGGGGGGCCTGAAGCTCCAGAGATCCATCCACAACGCCTACGCCATGGGGAAGTTGAGAATGGCAGCGTCCGAGTTCGAGACAGCGACCAAGATCGTGAAGAACCGTGGCAGCTCATCGCACTCCCCCGAGTCTGGTGGCTTCGTCCTCTGGCAGATGGCCCCAGGAATGTGGTACGTGGAGCTCGCCGTCGGCGGCAGCAAGGTCCACGCCGGCTCCAATGGCAAGGTCGTATGGCGTCACACTCCCTGGCTCGGCGCCCATGCCGCCAAAGGCCCCGTTCGGCCCCTCCGCCGTGCCCTCCAGGTACAGGAACACTTCAATTTATAACATTGGATGCGCTTACATCTCACATCGTCTAGTATTCTGGAATTGCTCGAGAAAGACGCAATCTTTCGATTAATTCTGAGGCAATTTTGCAAGTAGGGTCTTGATCCATTGACCACAGCAAGCATGTTTACCAATGCACGTTGTATTGGGGAAAAGAAAGTCAATGGGGAGGATTGCTTCATTCTCAAGCTCTGTGCCGACCCACAGACACTGAAAGCTCGGAGTGAAGGTCCTGCAGAGATCATTCGGCACGTCTTGTTCGGCTGCTTCAGTCAGCGGACCGGGCTCCTCGTCCACATGGAAGATTCACACTTGACTAGAATCCAAGCCAATGCCGGAGGTGATGCAGTGTACTGGGAGACCACCATTAACTCCTTCCTCAGCGACTACCGCCCCGTTGAAGGTATAATGGTTGCCCATTCGGGTCGTTCCGATGTCACACTCTTCAGGTTCGATGAGACGGCAATGAGCCACACTAAAACTAGGATGGAGGAGGAGTGGAAGATCGAGGAAGTGGTCTTCAATGTCCCCGGCCTCTCCATGGACTGCTTCATTCCTCCTGCTGACATAAGCTGCGGTTCAGTCAGCGAAACTTGTGAGCTTCCTCGTGGGGATAGAGGGAAGACCGGTATTGCACACCAGAGAAAGGTTGCAGCTGTTGGGAAGCCACAAGATGCGAGTGATAAGATCATTTGGAGGGTCAAAGTTTAGTAGTGTTAGGGCCATGAACAAGGCGCCGATGCTATTGTTCATATCACCACATTTTCTTGCGCTTACAACAAAGTATAAGTTATTTGATGCAAATTTTAGGTAGCACTGAGAGGCTTGGTAATAGGGGATGTCCTATGTATATAAGAGCATAATTGTTCACAGGTCTTAATTCTCATCGGCCTGGCTGAATACTTATACTCTGATTGCAGTAAGTGTTGCAGGATTGGTAAGATTGACTTGGGAGAGATGCTTTCTTCCTATATTCTCAGGTTCAACTACGTTGTCCCTATTATGCCTTTCTGCTTTTTGATTCTGATACTGACTTGGATTTTGGAATTCCAGTGTCCAGATCTGTTTTCAAAGTTGAGATATTTAAGGCTTGAACTTTTCTGTCTTAAATCTCTTCAATCTTCAGGATGATCATGCAAGGACTGGCACCTTCAAATTATAGTTTAATTATTGGTCGAGTAATTCAAATCTATAGATGTTATGTAGTTCTCCACAGATACTAGAACTCCTTGTCAATTGTTTTCAGAGATCTTCTAGGGTTGTGTACTTCTGCTAGATCTACTGGGAGAAGTTTTAATTAGCTCATAATCAACTTCAATTACATGTAAGTCTCTTTACCTTTGTGTGCAATTTATATTGATCTCTAATTTCCAGGCCTTGTGTCTCATGCTTTGATCATCCTTCTCTCTGATGGGGTCTTATCTTTCTCTTGTTGTGCGACTGCACCTGAGAGTGTTGGTCACTGGAAAAGAGGTCCACAGGTCATGTCCAGATGGTGCCTTGGGAATGGTGGCATTTACCAGTCTTTATTTACCTTTGTTGACCAAGACCCAGAACCTTGTGCTTTGCCTTGGGCCAGGGTAATGTAAAAAGCATCATTGCATCGAGGACATGGGGATCACAAGGTCATGTGGTATCCCATCTCATTCATTGCCTTGTTATTTTCCACCCAGATCTTTGGGTGAATCTGATATGTTCACTACCTCTGCAGATGCTGTCCATCTCCTCCCTAATCTGACCAAGTGAGATGCCTCATATTTGTTCCACTGGGGGGATCTTGCACTTCTTGATGCTTCAAGGTGAAACTTCTCCCAGAAATAATAGCATTGATGACCAGAGAGAGGATTGTAGTCAAGGAAAATAACATATTGCATCAAAGATGCGAACTTGATGACAAAAATGCACAATTTCGTCAGCATTCTATAACAAGATCAATGTAGAGGGCATTATTAACAATACTAGTATGGATCTTAACACATGAACTGTCTAGTTTTTTGACATTACCTCTGTGAAATTTAGCTATTATATCTAATTTGGTATTTATTATGGTACAGCTGATTCTTTTATCTCCCAATCAGTGGGTCTACACAAAATTCTGCAATATTCAGGTCTGATGTGTGTTCAATACTGTCTGAATCAAGCATTACAGATTGATGTGGGAGTCACTGATTGGCCTTGCCCTCAATCAAGCTTAACTTGTTTATTAGATAGATGGGACCCAGACACAATTATGAAGGATGTTTTCTGCTTGAATCCAATTGACAGGAATCATTTGATTCAGATTTGATAAGACTCACCTAAACTGATGAGCATTTTGTTTTCCGATGACTATATAAATTGATTACTTCTGTTCTTTTTACATCTTAAAGTAACAGCCTTAGTATGTGTAGACAACAACTGTTACCATCAAACAATGCTTGTCTTTTTAGCTGCATTAAACATGTAGGCCACACAAGGTTTATGCCTCCCATATTGTATGTATTATTAACCTGTAGCCTTCACATGCATATTCCTCTCAAGTTTAATTTCTTTCTTTTTTTATTGTTGAATTTGCAGGTATTTTGATTCTTTTGAGCTCATGCCAGTCCCATGATCATACTGACACAAGTGAGTACCCATCTTTTAGTCTTCCAAGGAGTCAAAGTTACAATCACCAAGCATGTACTGGAAAACCCAAAAAGAAAAAACTACAGAAGAAGAAGAAGAAGAAAAAACAATGGTTATGCCCAAGTGCCCAAGTACCAGTTAAAATGTATATAATTGGTAGCGTGGTATCAGCCTATTAGCATTTTGTGGCTACTGCACATATCACACTGCCTTCGCCTTCTGAACCACCACTGACTCAGTCCCGGTGAACTTTCAGCCATCTTTGACAGGCATTAATATTGCCACCTATATCCCCATGTGCTTCGTCGTCCTCCCACAGTTGCACAAAATGAAAGACACAGGAAAACAATGTAGGCAGATAAAGTTTACCCTCCGTCGAACAAAGTATACAGTCCTGCAATGTATCGAGGTACTCAACTATTTGTGCAGATCACTGCAACCAAATTAAAGGAAAAAAAAAGGAAGCTAAGAATTGTTCGTTTGACAGTGTCGAAGAAATTGACACTGATGATGGCATGTTGACACCTTCTCCTCTCATATCCCAAGTGAAATGCTGATGGGAATGCTTGTGTTTATCCTGGGACATACAGTAGCAAATTAATGTGAGACCAACTCCCATTGAGATCCGACCATGTTGGTCTCGCTGTCATTGTATTTTCTTTCTTCTTTGGTTCTTGTGGTGAGTTCTTGATTGGACTTTGATGTTGACAGGGAACTGTTACGGATACTAAGCTGCAAGTCCCTCACCCAACGCTGATGTTTTCTTGAAGATCAATGAGGCAGATCAGCTTATAGGATTTGGGTGTTCATCAGACGACAACTGAATCTTTTGAGTTGATCGGGAGTTGGAAGGTAGGAGACACGAGTGCGAGGAAGATTGCGAGTCTCCCTGAGCTAGAAAAGATCCTTGATGTGCTGCGATGAGAGTGAGCTTCATCCGGTCAAGGGTCTACAAATTTCAACCATTTCAACGCCATACACACACTTCTGTTGATCCCGAGATTATGGACCGGAAATGCAAGGTGGAAGATAAGTAGAAGATACAGACAAGACGTACGTAATGCTTTCCCTGCAAAGTTTTGGTGGCTATTACTTCTGCTGATCGAAATTCTAGTAGTAACAGTGACTGATATCTGTTAAGCTGAGACATCCTCTGCTTCTGCAGCCCATCTTAAGCTAATGTAAGTTGATGTGCATGCCTCTATTCTCAGAAGATTAGTGCCATCTACCTTATAATACTGAATAATTCGTCAAAACATCCATAATCATCATCATCATCATCATCATCATCATCTGTTAGACTGTGTTCAGAAATAAACATAGTGCACTAATTCTAATGAAATGGACAGCATGATTGTAAGGGAATTGAAGTATTTATCCATCAATATTTGAGCAAACTTGGAATTGAAGGTTTGTTTTGCTAATGATGCTCAAGTGCATTAACATAGATGAGAGTTCTGCTTACCTTGGAGAACAAAGAGAAGAAATGTAGCTTACTTCTTGGGGTTGGGGTTGTCCTCTTCCTTACCACATTTATGCTCACATTTTTCTTTTCCATCAAGAAGCAAGAGAAAAAAAATTAAACAACTATCTTTTCTTTACATGAATATTCTTTTTGTCTTGTTAATGTTTCTTTTTTATTTTCCCTTTTCAGTTCTTTTGAAAGAAGAAAATAAGTAAGAAATATTAACTGGACAAAGGAATGCTCATATCAATCAAAGATAGTTATGTTCATCTTTTTCTAGACTAGATAAGAATGATCACTAACATCAAGATTTACTTATCTTTCTCATACCTTGTTAGATCTAATTCTAGATCTTGAAAATCATAATGTGATAAGATAATCTTATAATTTAATTTTTTTTTTTTACACTATATTTAGTGAGAGATTTACCGTAATATCTCGATTAGTCTCGTATCGAAAGTTGACACAATTAAAAATAACTTATAAAGGTTTGATGAGTATATTATTATTAATTTTAATTTAATATTTTGATCAGTGGTTTTAGTCAAACGAAATTGATAGACCAATTAATCCAGATGATATTTATTATTAGAGTCTATTTTAACATCAATTATAAAGACTTGATAAGTATACTATTATCAATTTCAGTTAAACATTTGGATTAAACGAAATTGATAGACTAGTAAATCCATATTTATTTTAACAAATATATTTTTTAATCCATATATTTATTTGATTAATAAATATATATTAAAAAAAGACTACAAGCATATCCTTTTGTAAATATGAATCATCTATTATTTGCCATATGTTCTCTACAATTCTCTAAAAGAAAATTATGCCCTTTATTGTCTTTTAATTCTCCTCACAGTGCTTCATCTTCTTTTTTTTTTTTCCAATGTTTATACAAAATTTCTCCACTTTTCAGAAAATAGACCAAATGGATTCATCTAAACCAATCAATTTGTTTTGCTGATGATGCCCCAAGTCAATCCTCATTGCTCATTAATCCTTAATATGGGTTTAGACTAATAATCGGTCAGTGCAATTCAGAAAGCATTCAAATAATTACTTACAGTATAAAACACAGCCCCGACTACATACATATTTGCTCACAATCAACAAAAAAGGAAAACTTAATGCTACAGTGATTATTTTGTTCACATAGTTTCACAACAATCTTGTGAAAAGTTTGGAATCTCTTTGAGCCGATTGACAAGGTTTGTGTTCAGCATCTGATGCTTGTCTTGGAAGTAACATTTGGCGACTAGTTTTCCATCTCAAACATAAAAGAGGACTGTCAACATGAGAGAAATTAGACAAACAACTATATATGGGAGTCCTGCTTACCTTCAGAGATAAAGAAGAAAGGTAGCTTAATTCTTAGGGTTGTGTCCTCTTTTTTTACCATATTTTTCATGCCTTATCGATGCACACAAAAACCATTTTATGTTCATCTTTTTCTTGCCTCTCGAGAGGCAACATGGAATCAAACTCTAAACCTCAAAAACCATCATGTAGTAAAATAAAGAATCAAGACTCATGACTTGATTCCTTCTTAACACTATTGATAGAGACTTGGTTCTTTCAAATTCGGGAACACAATTTATACTCCAAATCACTCTCTAATTCATTGTATATGGAGATTCAGATATTATATATATATATATATATATATATATATATATATATATATATATATATATATGCTAAAATTGAAATATCTATTACTATATCAAAACGGAGGACAAGTTACCTCTAGCATTGAAGCAAAACAAAGAATGTAATCAAGAAGGCCATTCCCCTCTTTAAAAAATAATAATAATGAGATTAATCAATCAATTGATTATCTCATTTTGTCATTGCTCGTAGTCATATGGGAGATCAAATGATCGGTAAAGGCATGAATATGAAGAGTAAATTAAGTATGATCAAGGTACACAAATCTTTATCAATAAATCGATACAAAGATATGCACAAGGGTGAGCAAATCCTTGTTTTAATCCTAACTTTCATCGATATAGAAAGTATTTAAAGAGTAATATACTTTATTAAGAAAGCAAATTTAATCATGATAATTTTTCTAAATGGTAAACCACCATGATGAGAAAAATTTTATTATAATGTTACCAATACACACACTTGTTATTTTTGGTTTTAAGCTATAACAAGTTATTTATGATGACAATATCGGATGAAAATTTCACAATGACCTTTTGATACGAAGATGAAGATATTATTTCCTTTTTCTTCTTTTCGTGAGCCCAATAAACCCTGAAGTGCTTCATTTTTACACCTTCAAAGAAGATGATGTGTTACATAATTAAACTTCGCTCGAATGGTTGGGCCTCAATTTGCCATCATTTAAACGAATCATGCATTTAATGATAAGTTTTAAACGATAAAACATGGCTTAGCCTCTCTTCCATGATAAAGAGCTTAGATATTATTTTTAAGGTGATTGGGACCAATCATGTACGTCTTTCTTACTTCAACAAGTGAAATGTCGTAAAGCCATCAATTGTATTAGAAATCCTATGGGTTTACACCACAATAGTGACTTACTGATTGACATTCAAATGTTAAGAATAAAGGGATGTATGTTCATTTGATACAACAGATAAGATTGCTGCTTTCTGACTTGGAGATTAGGGTTTAAGTCTTAAAAATAATATTTTTAAATATTGATCTTTGAGAGCATCTCATGCACTGAATTTAACTTTTTAGAGATGAAAAAAAAAAAAACTTCTTAGAGATAAGCTTTTACAACATCATCACCACTTTTGCTGATGCTGAGATTAGAAGTCTTTGGTGCTTGTTTGTTACTTTGTTCTCCTCAGCATAGGAGTCAGAATTATCCTACAACTACATTTTGTGAAATGGATAGGAAATATGAAACCAATTAACATTGAGTAATTACTTTCAGCTTTGGCTAACACATGTTGATGTTTTCATCCTCATAAGTTGCCATTGGTGATGTCACACTAGCATTATACAAGTTGCCATTGCTTTTTATCATCATTCATCAACCTGTGTTTAGAGAAGAAGAATGAAATCCTTGCCAGTTTCAGAACCAGCTAACTTTGCATTGAGATGGACAATCAAATGGACCACATGAAATGATGGATCCTTGTTGTAACTTCTGACCGAGTACAAATGAAATGTTTGATACATGTTGTGAGTCATAATTTACTTGAGGTTGATTTACGAGAGAGAGCACAAATCACCAACACTTTGCAATATTCAAACACATATTTGCTCCAATCGAATCGACTAAATCTTGACAGTCATGTGACATATCTCGGAAGACAATCTCTTGAGCCTTCCTGTTTTCTTCCAGCTACAAAACATGGAAGACTATCAGCATAAGATCATAATAAGAGTAGAGCTAAAGCTAATGGAAATCTTAGAAGGGAATTTTACTTACATTATTGCCCCTTCAATAATTTCCTAGGGGACATTATATTAGTTAATCTCTTTTCTCTTGAAAAGAGAAAGATGCTGGAAGAAGAAGAAATTGAGTGCAAAATATTTATATACGAAAAAAAAAAACATATTCATAATAATAACTATAAAATATATTTAGGAGAAAGATTGAATTCAAAATAGCTTTTAAATATACCATTTTTTCCCTTCATGATGGGTGAGATGGGATCAGACTTTGAACCTCAAAAATGGAGTGGTAGGACTCGTCGTTATAATTTCTCCTCTACCCTAAAATTAGGATGGAGATGGAGATAGATTGAGGTTCTTCGAAAACATGGATGATTTATAGCCAAAACTTTTCTTTGATTCATTGAACATGGTTAGGAAAGCAAATCTAAAAATAGATTTCTATTTGTCAGTAATCGAGGATCAATGTATATTAATGAAACATGCACCGATGTTACGTAACCCTTCTAACATGACAAGTTTATTATATCGATAATTTATAATTCAAATTCGATTCATCATCCATCCATCGACTAATAAGAAAGATCATTTAATTTCTAAAAAGATTAAAGTTCTCAACATATGTTTTTGAAATATTCAAAGTTACCCAATTGTATTTGTTCATAGATATATCATCCTCTCTTTTTTTTCGTCCCTATTATTCTCTTTTATTATACCACAATTTTATTTTATAATATTATATGTATTATTTTTATGTTTTAAAAAATTATATTTTTACTATGACTAGTAATTCCACAATCCAAAACTTGAATGGATCTCTGGTTATTTAGGATAAAAATATTTAGGTTAAAATGTAGCTTTTTTGTGGTGAAATTACTTTTAAAAGAAATCTAATTCACATAAAATATTAATGATATTTGTATATTCAATTTTTACGTCGGTAACCTCCACACTATCTTACCATGTCACTATCGATTAGTTTATTCTCGTATTAAGTAACAATAAAACATTCTACTTACACTATCGACTAATTTGAGTATCGAAAAAGCTCGTGTCAATGATAATCCTAAGTAACTTTGGCATATTTGATCCCAAGACCTGAGCTTCACTTTTGAAAAGTGATTCTTAATTTATTTAGTTGTGCAATCAAAACCTTAAATGATATATCTAAACGTAAAAAATTATGTTGGCTTCCGCGTGAAATGAATTTGATCAAGATAGACGAGTGACGCTTATCAAATATATGTCTTATAAATATTAGAGTTATTCGATATTTTTTTTTCAAAATGATAAACTCATATAATCGGATGAAAGTACAATTGCTCTCACAGCCCTAATGTTCAAACTAACAAAGATAAATAATATTTTTTTAAAATGAAATAGACATTGATAATCTCAAATCATATTTAATCTCAAATCGATTGAGGGATAGAAAGATCATTCTTTATTTCCTTTTTGAGGTCCACCTAAAATAACAAAACAGTGCAAGAAATAATTTAGATAATTAAAGTGGATGTCATGACCTAATCGCGGGTGACGCATATAATAAATAATACTTGACTTTAACAATTTGTTAAAATTATTTTAAATTGTAATTAAATTTATTTTAAGATTCAACATCTTAGACACAAATATTTAAGATGACTGACTGTACATTTACAGGAGAAAGCACAAAGCATCGAAGCTTGCTTGACATGTTTATCGAGTACAAAGAAGAGGTGGATACTGCTGCAAAGAGTCTGAAAGCTCGAGTGCGTGTTGGATTCAAAGTGCTTGTTCGAGTTGAGCTTGACGTCGACTAATGATCACCATCTGTTGTTCGTGTTGGAAGACAATCTCACGAGAACAAGAACAATGTAGAATTGGATGTCACTGCTTCCCTTTGAAAGCATGAAACAAGAACAATGCCACCGAGCAATTGGGTTGTCCTCGTTCCATGATTTATTTATTAGTCAGGATTATACTATTTATTCTCTTTTCAATCAAACAGAGAAAAAAAGAAGCCGGAAGAAAAATTAAAAAGTACAAAATATTATAGTGAGACGTAAAAATATTGACGAGACACTAAATTAAAAGTAGTTTTTAAACTTATCTATTCTTGTCTCATGATGGGATCAAACTAATGAAGTTGACTCCTCTTTTAATTTTAAATACCCAACAACATGAATTTTGAGAGAAGGTTCATATGAACTGTGGAAAGGAAAATTTACTGTTTACGATCATAGCAAACCAATTATCGTTCATCTGAAAAATAAGAAGAAAACTTTTATTCATTATTATTTAGAAGAATAAACCTTATATGATATTTCATTGTTGTTTAAAAGAATAAATTGATCTGTAGATGCATCATCGTTAGATCTGAGATATCAATCTATAAGGAGAATTAAATCTTTCTCCTCTCTTCTTATCATGATTAGGGAGAAAGATTAAGAGAGACTATAATCCCTCAAATGAATCGTTATATGTTTTTATTTAGTCTCTAAAAGTTTTATCTATTTATAAACAAGAGCAGAGAGTCTAGGATAAATTATTAAGATAGTTCATCAAAGTTATCTCTTGAAAAATCATATAAACTTTTTTTCTATTGATCAATAATCATAATCAGAATCTTAATTTTATAAAAAGATGGTTTAAGATTCATCACGATGGATCACGAAGGAATATATATAACATTTGGACTTCAATATCTCAAAGGTAAAATAGACCTCCGAGATGAATTCAACATTTGTGTGTAACTATAAACAAAGAGCATCAACAAATCATAAAAATGCAACAATGTAACTATAAACAAAGAGCCTCCTCCTTGCTGTGTTTCACATGCCATTCAAAATATCTTTCATCTGCACACTGCGACAGACAATACAACCTTTAGTGTCATGTAAGATAAGGATTTGTATGTCTAAATCCAATTAAACTGGCTTTGTTAGCCACACAAACTTCCCATCTTCCTGCCATCAGACGACTGCCCCAATTGCCACGACAGGTCGCCTTCGAAGTCCCATTCGGCCATTGGATTCTGCCTTCTGGCAAACTTGATAGATCTGCTGCTGTCCATTGCAAAAGTGGTGCAACTTTTAGAACAACAACAACTCATCCTTCTTTATGTTTTCGTTGTTGTCGAAGTCAACAATAATTATCCTATACAGTGTTCTTAAAAGCCACGCTTTTCATTATTTATTTCCAACACTTCACGAGTTTCCAGAAGAAATCTTTGATTGAATTAATTCGATTTGGGTCGAACCCTTAATCTTCCCCCCAACAACAAACCAAAAAAAAAAAGAATAAATAAATCGAATTATATAGCCAAATAGCAGCAATAACTCAAGAAAACACAACAGGTATCGTACCACCCACGCGCCCAAACAATCCAACCAATCTCTCGAGACTGAGTTCGATCTGACCGACCGCTATAACCACCACAAGAACCATCCTCATCTCCCTCATAAATATCTCTCTCTCTAAAGCAGCTGCTGCACCTCCTCAAGCTATCACACAACCATGGGAGGAAACCCCCGAGTGTTCGACCTCTCCCATGTCGCCCTCCACACCACCAGGAACGATTCTTGGCTTGTCATCAATGGACAGGTCCTCTCTCTCTCTCTCTCTCTCTCTCTCTCTCTCTCTCTCTCACACACACACACACACAACGATGACATGTTCTCGAGATCCTATGTGTATAGGTGATAGATGTGACAAAGTTCCTGGAAGAGCACCCGGGGGGGGAGGAGGTGCTGCTTGAGGCGGCCGGGAAGGACGCGACCAAAGAGTTCGAGGCCATCGGGCACAGCAAGGCAGCATACGGCCTTCTGCTCAAGTACCAGGTGGGAGTCATACAGGGCTTCAAGCACGCCGATGCTGCCCCTGCCGAGGATGACGCTGGAGAAGGCACCAGGGCAAGAGCATATGTGATGACCGGTTCGGCCATCAAGGATGACAAAAAGATCAGATGCCTTGGGGCGATCGAGTTCCTACTGCCTCTCGTGGTTGCTTCCTTTGCTTTCTGGTATCGTTATTCTGCTGCTGGCCTGACAGGGATGGCCAACTGAAGTTGAACCCCTTGCTCGAATAAGTGCTCTTTGTCTACCGGCAGAACATCTTGGAATCGTTGTCGGATCAGTGATGCTTGGTTTGGTTATCATCTACTTGTGTTTCAATGGATTTAGATTGAAATTTAATCGAACAGTTTCAATATCCTCCACCAATATCTATCTCTATATATTTCAATCTGGAACAGGGCACCAACATGGAATATAAATATATCTACTCTGAGATTTAGTCTCAGGAACAGCACTGGACCGATGGACAGCTTCACATACAGTAACAGAAGTCGCATTTCCGATATGAAGCACAGCAAACTGTTTGATTTGGAGATATTAAGCGGATTATATATCCAAACACCCTGATTGGTATCAATTTAAATCATGAAAACAAACTGATTGTTGATAATGTTACGAGTACAAGCACTTTGTAGCATTACAATCAATCTAAAATGTTTTACAGTGAAGAGTACAAAGATGCCACTGAAACTAAAAGCAAGAGACCGTGTGATTCGATTCATCGTAGTTATGAAGAATCGGATTCTGTTCCTAAACTGCAATGTCATACCGTATGTGCCTGAGTAGAACAGGGATGACAATGTCTGGAGAACTAAGCTGGGGCAGATGGCCCTCGGAGGACATAACCTCGACAATTGACTCGCCCCCAAGGTTCCTATGCAAGTACTCAGACACCACAACAGGGACTGCAAGATCCTTGCTGCTCTGCAGGATATGGCACGGTACCATAACAAGCCCAAGTATCTCCCTCAGGTCACTCTGGAAGATTGTCTGAGCCACACACAAGGCAATGTCAGGGCGAATGTTGAAAAGCGTTCTGCTGAACTCTTGGACTGCCACCGAGTCCATATCTCCGCCAACAGCTAGTGGTGCAAATCCAGAGACCCAAGCCTTGTAGTTCGATCTCATGGCATCAAAAAGTTGGTCCAATTCTTCCTGTTCAAAACCCCCAAAGTAGTCCACATCGTTCAAATACCTGCAAATTCAAAAAAGTAGACTGTTCAAGATATAATCACCGACCTGAACAATGGATTAGAAGAGTATGACTATCCATAAGCAGAAACAACGACATGCACTTAAGAATTGAATGCTGTGTCACGATGTTTTGAGCCCAGAATATTTAGCAACACAAACTCTTCAAAATTAAAAGTTATTCTTGAGTAATTAGGCTGCAAATCAGAAGTTCTGAATCATGCATGTAGATGCTATTCTTTTGTTCATTATGGGGAACTTTAGCAACTCACAATTCAACTTTAAAAAGCCATAGTAATGCCTCCATCATAAAGTTCAATTTTTCTATAAAGCATGTAACCATCATGCAAACGCGATGCGCTTACAAGTTTCAGCTTGAGACCACAAAGCGCTTGGGTTCTTCAGGTTCAATATGAATTTGGTAGACCACAAACCATAATAGTAATTTAAGTAGTCAAAAATTGGACTTTTGGTCATTTGTTGGTTCTTTGTCTAATCATCTCAATCCTCCAACAGCAGAACCCAAAATCTACATTAAATTTTATAACAGTGGAGGTCTGAATCGTCTAACGTACTCCCCTGATTCAGATCACAAAAAATTACATCTAACATGTCCGTTCAAATCACTGGATCATTCCATCAAATTATAAAATTTTCATGTTCTCTGTGTGAAGTCTTCACTCCAAGAATATATATATATATATATATATATATATATATATATATATATATATATATATATATATATATATATATATATATATATATATATATATATATATATATATATATATATATATATATATATATATATATATATATTCTTGAATCTCAAAAGGAAGTTAGTCAATTAGCTGTTCCAGAGTCGTCCACCATTATTTCAGCCCCTTCTCCTACTAGACTAAAGATCAAACTTCTCAAAGTACTACCTAAATTATGGAGATATCCAAGCAAGATATGGAATCCTCATGCTGAAGAATCCCAATATACAGTACCTTAGTTTAAGATCTTCTGAAAAAATTGGAATCCCACAAAGAAAATAGTAAACAAACCCTCACGCATCTTTTATTTCTTGTAAAAATTTGATTTTGTTCCACAATCCCACAAAGAAAATAGTAAACAAACCCTCACGCATCTTTTATTTCGTCTAAAAATTTGATTTTGTTCCACAATCCCACAAAGAAAATAGTAAACAAACCCTCACGCATCTTTTATTTCGTCTAAAAATTTGATTTTGTTCCACAATCCCACAAAGAAAATAGTAAACAAACCCTCACGCATCTTTTATTTCGTCTAAAAATTTGATTTTGTTCCACAATCCCACAAAGAAAATAGTAAACAAACCCTCACGCATCTTTTATTTCGTCTAAAAATTTGATTTTGTTCCACAATCCCACAAAGAAAATAGTAAACAAACCCTCACGCATCTTTTATTTCGTCTAAAAATTTGATTTTGTTCCACAATCCCACAAAGAAAATAGTAAACAAACCCTCACGCATCTTTTATTTCGTCTAAAAATTTGATTTTGTTCCACAATCCCACAAAGAAAATAGTAAACAAACCCTCACGCATCTTTTATTTCGTCTAAAAATTTGATTTTGTTCCACAATCCCACAAAGAAAATAGTAAACAAACCCTCACGCATCTTTTATTTCGTCTAAAAATTTGATTTTGTTCCACAATCCCACAAAGAAAATAGTAAACAAACCCTCACGCATCTTTTATTTCGTCTAAAAATTTGATTTTGTTCCACAATCCCACAAAGAAAATAGTAAACAAACCCTCACGCATCTTTTATTTCGTCTAAAAATTTGATTTTGTTCCACAATCCCACAAAGAAAATAGTAAACAAACCCTCACGCATCTTTTATTTCGTCTAAAAATTTGATTTTGTTCCACAATCCCACAAAGAAAATAGTAAACAAACCCTCACGCATCTTTTATTTCTTGTAAAAATTTGATTTTGTTCCACAATCCCACAAAGAAAATAGTAAACAAACCCTCACGCATCTTTTATTTCGTCTAACCCTCACGCATCTTTTATTCTTGTAAAAATTTGATTTTGTTCCACAATCCCACAAAGAAAATAGTAACAAACCCGCACGCATCTTTTATTTCATTTCGTCTAAAAATTTGATTTTGTTCCACAATCCCACAAAGAAAATAGTAAAGTAGGAGTTCCAGAAGCCTCTGTCTTCTTGATTCAATCGTCCTTTCAGGGAAAAAGAAAACCTCAAATTGTGTCTTTCCCTCAAGAACACTCGTTTGGTACGGAGATATCCAAGCTAGAAGTGAAACTTCCATCATGAATAGTCCCAATTTACAAATTATGTGTTAATTTCATTCACAAGATTGCACAAACAAGCCAATCACCGTTAGAATTAGAGAAACAAGATGGAGGTACAACCAGCATAATAGTCAGGGATTAATTAGACAGTATGCGGCGGCCGCCGTCACCATAAGTTCCTCCCAAACTTTTAGCGGTGATATCAATTAGGTATGGTTTATGGTTGCGTAGGAAAAGAGACCCAACAAGAATAAAGAAGGTGAAAATACGATAAGGGGCGCACGCACACCTTGGGGAGGCGCTGAGCATGACGAGCTTGGAGAAGAGGTCGGGGCGGGAGATGGAGGCGATGGCGCCGATGGCGGCGGAGACGGAGTGGCCGACGAAGATGCAGGGGCCGAGGCGGAGCTCCTCGAGGATGGCGAGGAGGTCGAGGGCGTAGCCCTCGAGGGTGGTGTAGCGATCGAAGTCGAAGTAGTCGGGGTTGGTGGTGCCGGCACCCATGTTGTCGAAGAGCACGACCCGGTAGTCCTCCACCAGGTGCGGCACCAGGTGCTTCCACACCGACTGGTCCGTCCCGAACCCATGCGCCAGCACGATGGTCCCCCGCTCCCCATCCGCTCGCCCGATCACCCTCAAGTTGTGCGCCTCCTCCACGATGCCCATCTGCTCTCCTCCTCCTCTTCGGTTTCCCTCTTCCCTTCCCTCGCTACTATGGTACCCTCTTTAATATTTCAGCTACCTAAGTATCTTCTTCTCGACTAGCAAATAGACCAAAAACCGCAATTTGTCTATGATTCATCATTCGACCACACGCGTCGACATCAGGACACGACTCCCACGAGGCACAGGGCACGGGCGGTTTGGCTGGGTCACACCGCACCGCACCGCACCGCACCGATCTGACGATGAGAGCCGGCAAGTGAGTGGAGATAACGTCTGGAACCCTACGGGTCCCACCGAGGGATCAACATTCCTCCAGCCGCGAGTCGGGTAGGTTCTGTCCGAGTAAATAAAAATCTGGTGCCTGTGCACGGACGAGGAGGCGGCAACGTGGAGCGTTCGTGTGCCGTTCAGATCAGCGTGACAAAGATGAAGCCACGCGGTCGTCTTACCTGTACCATTTTCGGAAAACTCGAACGGGCCCCCACCGCGTTTCGCGGCACGAACGAACGGAGGAACCGTACCCGACGTCCTGGGGATGTGGATCTCGTGGCTCCTCATTGGATTGCGTGGAGTTGGGTTCCCTCGCACGTACCACGATGCGTGCCGATCCGACACGTCGGTCGAGCCAGCAACGCCGTCCTCGCTCCGGGCCGGCCGTCGCATGTGATCAGTGAGCACGGTCGCCACACGTACGGTGACTGATCGGCATGAGGAGGGCGTCCGTCCCTGACTTGGACACCCTCCGTTGACTCCATCGAAGTCATTAGTCGACATTGATGACACGGACTGGACCAGTCGAACACTGGACCCCACCCGCTACTTAAGCACATTACATCCTTCTTATGATACGACATTATGCTCATCGAGTGTTAGAGACCAAATGGGAGACACAAAGCTCGGTCGAGTAAAGAAAAATCATAGCACTTATACATTAAAGAGGCAATTATACCGAATAAGACAAGTCGACGCAAGAAACGACAGGTTCTAAATACATCGTCCACTCACAGGAGGGATACGAGAGCCGCTGTGCCAGACTGTAGCGGTTGGGCTGCTACGTCAATATTTAATTTGCGGTCCACTTGTGGAAATTAAATCTCCATTATTGATAGCCATATGAACAATAAGATGAGCATTCAAGGAAGCATCTTTCAGAACCACCAGCATTAGAGAGAGAGAGAGAGAGAGTATCAATGAATATATATATATATAAGAGAATTTAACTTAAAATTTGATAGGATTCAATAATCTATATAGAAAAGACGAGGGACAAATATAAGATAAAAAGACGTCCTACCTTATAGTCACTCTCAACCGTGTCATTTGGTGCGTCATCATTTGAATTTTCTAATTAGATTATCGAATCATCTTCAACTCAGTTTCTGATTCCTAATTTTCTAGTGCGTCAAACAATTGGAATCTTTCTAAGTACAACAACAAATCAATTTTTATTCGGTTTCTGATGAACCGTCCTCTTATTTATTTTTCTTGAAAAATTAGGAGTATTTTAATCATTGTCATTTCTTCGATTTGAGTCCCACAGAAATGCCTCGACTTGGAAGGAAGGGTTGGGAGAGACATTTCCTCTATTGAGAGTCACATCAAACATCTCGCAGGTTTTATGTAGACATGCTGATTCAAAGGGCTCCTCATCACTAACTTGAACATTTCAGTACTCGGGAATGGTAGCATAAAATACTAAGCAATCATTTTGAGGAAAAATTTACCATCAAAATAAAGGTCAGTGTTGTCCTTCACAGTATACGTTTTGTAGTTAAATCACCATCATGTTTAAGTCTAATCAGTAAAAGAGGTAACACTTATAAATCTAAATCCTTCCGATTCTTCAAGCATTTCAATTGTAAAACCGCATTCAACTGGAAAAGGACATCACTCGTACCATCTACCACTTGCAAATTCCTTCCCTTGACTAACTCCCCAAATTTACATTATCCAAGGATCACATCATCCCATGAAACCAACAATGCACAGGACTTGATCTTATTTTCAGAGATCTATGTCTAACATATGGTCCCGTGATATGGCCAGCGCTGTCTATGACATGATAAACAGCCAAAACTTCTAGATCATTACCATGAAAAACCTCCACTGAGCTGCAGATTGCACAGTGAAACTGCTCCTATAGTCTGCAGTAAATTTTGTCCAGAAAGTGTCAGCTTCAGTTTTGTACCACAGAATGCTGCAATTAAGAAAGCACAGTGTTTAAGGAACCACTGAGCATATCAATGCAAAACGATGCTTTAAAGAAACATAGTGTTTTGGGTGTCTGTGAGTAAAAATCTAGATACCCTCATGCTTGGTTAGTGTACTGTTGCACAAGTAAAAATAGATCTTAAGTTCGATTCCACGTGTGAGCATCACGTACATCGTTTAATATAATGAAATACTTTTCAATTAAAAAAAAAACTTTTTTCTTTCTTTTTATCTCTCCTTTTGGAAGGGACACCAGTCTTGTTAATAGGCCTCAAGTTGGCAAGCTTGGAATAAGACCCATTTGAATTTATTAAGCACAGTAAGAAGCTTTTGATAGTATTCATCATCACGCAGTCAAAGTCAACATGCAAAACCCAGCAAAATTGGCTGCAGAACATAAGAAAACTTTGTTTGGAAAAGGGTAAAATCTTGAGTGTAAAATGCCTTCAGGTGACTCGAGCATCTAAAAAAACTATCCATGCTTAAGAGGAGTCTAGAAAAGGTTCAACAAAGAAAGCAACATACAAGCCACCGCTGAAGCATCCAAGTCGCATGTGCCAGATCCAAATACCATTGTGCAATCACTAGCCAATATACCGCACAAAAGTCACTGCACAAATGAGTTGAGCAATTGATGAAAAAGCAAGAACTAAAATCATTATCAACAATGGTAAAACAACAATAAACCGTTAATTATTTGGGGTCTGCTAATTGTCAACAAAAAAAACAGAAGTATCTGCTTAATAGAAACAGACAAATCGCACAATTGATGATCCATTTGTTTAACAAGTATTCTAGCCCCTTTCTAAATATGACATTTCTAGTTCTAATAGCTTCATTAAGATCTCTTTTACTGATAAAACACTATTAAATGCATATGAACCCAGGAATGTGTATTCTCATAACAACTTTCTAAATAGCATAAAAAAAGGAATATGGATCTTAACCGATTTTGAAATAGAGATAGGTCATCATCCGAAAGTGACGTGAGGCACCTTTACCATATAAGTGTCCTGAATTGCAAATGGCGGGTTAAGTTGCCCAGAAGCAACCCATCACATCAACATTCAGATGTAGTGCCAAGTAGGCAAAGGTTCTCTCATTGTTTTGGATCAATGGGAGTAAAGAATTTAATCCCAGAATAAAAAGTTATATTAACAACTTGGAATATAGGAACACTTTTAGGGAAGAGATTAGAATCGATAGACACTATGATCAGAAGAAGAATAAATATTATTTGCTTACAAGATACTAAGGGCAAAACTAGAGAGATTGATAATACTGGATTTAAATTTTGGTATACTGAAAAAGTTAAACACAAAAATGACATAGAAATTATTGTTAATAAGGATCTTAAGAAGATTGTTGTAGATGTAAAACGATTTGGAGATAAAACTATAGTTCTAAAGGTTATGAAATGATAAGATGTTTTGAATGTCATTAGTGCTTATACCCCTCGAGTCGGATTAGATGATCAAACCAAAAGATAATTTTGGGAAAGCTTAGATGATATCATTCAAAGAATACCTATAATCGAAAATTTTATAATTTGAAGAGATTTGAATAGTCATGTAGGGAAAATATATAGTTAATATAAAGGGGTGCATGAGGACTTTGGTTATGGGGAGAGAAATGAAGATAGTAGTATGATTTTGAATTTTGCAATTTCATATGATCTTATAATTGTAAATACTCACTTTAAGAAAAAAAAGATGAACATTTAATTAATTACAAGAGTGGTCAAAACTGTAGTCAAATAGATTTTTTTTTTACTAGAAAGGTAGATTAAATTATTTATAAGAATTGTAAAGTTATACCTAACGAAATTTTAACGAATTAACATAGTTTGACGGTATTAGATATTTACTGTAGAAAATAGAAAATAAAAAGATAGTAAAAAAAGTTACTAGGATTAGATGGTGAAATTATAAAGATGATAATATAAACACTTCTAAAAATAAGATGGAAAGGGGAACAACTTGGAATTTAGATGAGGATAATATTAATATTATTTTGACTACAATGGTTAATAAAATTAAGTGCTTAACAAAGGAGATTCCTAATGAAACTAAATGTCGAGGTGTAACATTAAGAAAAAGTTGGTGGTGGTACGAGGAAGTTCAAAAAATAATTTTTACTAAAAGATGATGTTTTAAAGATTGATCATGGGATACTTATGAGACCAAAAGAAAAATTTTATAAGATAGTTCTGACACCAACAATACTTTATGGATCTGAGTATTGGGTAATTAAGAAAAAACATATACAAAATGTTTGTGTTGCCGAGATAAGAATGTTGAGATGAATGCATGGAGTTACTAGAAACGATAAAAAAAGAAATACATTTATTCGTGAACAACTAGGTATCGTTTCGATATAGAATAATATGAGAGAAAATCGTTTAAGATAGTACGAGCATGTGCTGAAAAGACCTCCGGATGTGATAGTTAAAAGAGGTGAAATAATTAATACTAATGGAACGAGAAGAGATAGAAAAAGATCTTTATTTATAGTTTTTATTGAAATACTATAAATTTAACTAAACATATGATTTTTTACCAATCTTAATAGCGACAAAAGATCCATGTAGCCGACCCCAAATAGTTGTGATATACAGTTTTGTTGTTATTATTGATAATGATGTTCATGACAATCATAATTGACTAAAGTGGATAAGATTTTCAAATGGTACACAAAGTAAATCACAACATAAAACATTAGTCTTTATACTTATGCTATTAAGTTAGTGAGATTTTAATATTATATTATATTTAAAACAAGCACTGCTTTCATAAATCCTAGGAGTGGGAGCATATCTAATCAGGGCATTTCTTTTACAATAATAGGAAAGATCAAAACACTTATCTTGCCTTAGTGTGACGCCTATAATAGGTAAATTTGCTGGTTGGCATACATGTGTTCTCAATAAATTATGTTGTTGATGATGCACTCTAATAAATGTAAAATTGTAAATGTTTTTTGAAAATAAAAAATAATATGCATTCGAAACTATGAAGTAATGACAAGTCATAGTGCACAACTATTTGGGATCAGCAAATCTTAATCTATTAAGATTAAAATACAACTTCAATATGTTTGACGCTTTTTCCCCTTGCTTTGATATGAGAATATATATAACAAAGTCCACTATGCAGGTCATCAATGATCTATAGGGTGATGTCTTCCACATATAATCATATTCATCATAAACTAGATTTTTAGAATTATTGAACTTGGTGAAGTACAGATTTTTTATTTTCGTTCCAATTATTTTCATAATAGTCCAGTTACCTATTAAAAATTAATGTATTCTTAGTTTCTTAGATCAAAACAAATGGCTAAATATTAAAAAATCCCACATAAGAAAAACCTAGTTAAAGTTTAAGATCACAAACTCATTTTAAGCAACAATCCAAGAGACAAACATGATTTTGATATGTATTACATATATGTACTACAAACACATCACCGTGAAGTTAGGTTTTATCCTTTTTCTTCATTTTCTTACGCACTTCCCTCCCTTTGTTTATTACTCCATTGCAACATAATCATTGCATATTTCCATTATTCTTTGATAGTTCTTATCATTATATCATTACTGATTTCTATGTCATAAACTCAAATTTTCTTCCTGTATCCAGTTCAACTCAATGCAGTTTGCTAGAACAATTAGAAAAACTCCTTATTGTGATCAATCTAATTGATAACTACAAGAAAAAAACTAAAGAAATCAAAGAAACTCACCCATCAAGGTAGCAGCAAGTGTTGCCCAAAGAATAATTTGGATTGGACGGCCATACTGAATTTGATACTGGGACCTTTGCAGTTGTCTCTGGAAAGCTCCAAGACACCCATAAAGCTGCTTATCATTAATATCCTCTCTACAGTATCTTAGGCAGCTCTTGCTTCTTCCGTAACATGCATTGATTTCCTATAGCAACAACCAAATTAGATGTTCTAAAGCAAACTGCACCTAACATCTAAAGCAATGAACATTGCGTAATTAAAGAAACACAACAGGATTTGCCTACCTGACCTAATTGATCATTTTTCAATGGGATGTATCCCACCAAACTATGTTGAAATCGACCTCTCCAATTCCTAAGTCCATTTCTAAGCCACCTCATCCTAGGTGTTGATTCCAAAGCGTCTGAGAATGCAGCAGAACTAAAAATCGCTCGGGATACGAAATTAGGTCTATCACCGGGTAATCTCCCAGATGTATCCTCACCCTCATCAGGGATCCCAATGGCCCATGATCCAACATCAGTTGTGGCACATGATGCTTGACCATGCAACCTCTCATCCCTGGTCTCCCGTCTACAAGACTCACTTGATTGGCAAGAGAAATTCTTCATACAGTCAACGGAAGCCTCTCCATTCATATCAACAGTACTGTTCCCGACTTCAACGCCACCAAACGAAGAAAACTTGGGCACATCTTCGGCTTGCAGTGGACCAGATAGAAAACGTGCAAGCTCATCCCTTTCTCCGTCATCCAAACGGACCCAGGCGACAGCAGTCTCACCCAGCTCCAAATTCGACTGCCTCAAACAATCTTCCACCATGGATATCTGACTCCGAATAGCCACAATGAATTTGTCATGCCGAACTCTCGTGTCTTCTCCCGCTGAGCATGCATCATCATTCGATCTCACAGCCCGTTCCAATTCCTCGAGCTGCGTGATCAAGAAGGGGTGGATCAAAAAATCTGATTTTGAACATATCCAGTTTCCCAGGAAACCCTAGGTAATGCAACCCAACATGGACCAGAAATCACCTGCCACTTTGCGGTCCCAAGAGCTGTGCGAAGCTCTCTACGGAGCTCGCCGGATGCGAATTCGACTCCCGTGGTAGCCTTTGTTGCGTTATTCCGCTCCTGGATGTACAAACGGTAAAGCGACTCCATCCTACAGATCGTGGAAGAAAAGAAACCGTAAAACTCCATCAAATTCAAGGAAGAAGAAAGAAACCGACGGAAGATTCGGTACCTATCGGCGGATTCCTGCACCTCATCGGCCGCGGAGAAGAAAGGATCCTTCTCCCATTGACGGAAGCTCGCCGCCATTTCAAATCCTCCCCGAAATCAAAGGTCGAAGCGGATCGAGATGAATATCGAAGGCCAGAAGAAATCCCAAGCTCTAAAGGAAACAAAAACACGATCCGAACCAGCGCCGACCGCAATCCCCGAGCCGAAAGAATCCGGAAGTTCAGCTTTTGTAGCGATTCGGCTTTTGGGGAGTCCAAAAATTAAGTAATTCGATGACGCGGGAGGGGACGCGAGCTTGACCAGCGGAAGAAAGAATTCGATATTGACTGTCGGATCTTGATCGGACGGTTTGTGAACAGGTGCGTATCCCGACGTCGCGGGGACTTTCGACGAACGCATTCGGGATACGGTCGGCTAGTTTGGTTTGACCGGAAAACAGGTGGCATGTGCTTCTAGATCCAACGTGTATTAGTTGGTGGTGGGACCCTGCCCACGTAATTGGATGACTTAATGCTACGTGCCTCGTCAAACCTTCTCACCTGACGCAGACTAGCGAACAAGTTGAGGGAGTGTGGACAGTTCACCCGACCTTTGGAATAGCCAAAAGATCAGAGAAAAATTTGATGACGAGAAAGGTCAGTTCGACCCGTGATCGATTGACCTTTGAACAACAGAAAGTAACTAAACGATCACAGGGGCTCAAAATACAAATTCTGGAAATAAAGAAGAGTACTATGCATTTCCATGTTTGAGTTGCATAATAGGTAAATAGCACTATGATGACGAGTGCTACAGAAAATAACGCACGCTCAATTAAATCGTGTTATAAGCACCACACGTCATCCGAGTACTACAGGTTGCGGTATGAATAACAGGTGCGCCAAATCAATATCATTATCGGGATATTCTACAAGTTGCAGTTAAACTCGCCTGGACTTTTACTGGGTCCGCATTCTGCTATTCTCTGCAGCTCTCACTTGAAGAAAGTAGGGATGCGCCTGCACAAGAAAAAAAAACACAAAACATTAAGACAGACACCTATGTATGCAGTGTCATGTAGAGTTTGGCAAGTAAACCACAATCTGGCATTTATAGATAGATCAATCATATCCACTCCGCTGATTCTTTAGGAGTTGATTCATTAAACAATTCAACACAATTTCAAGTTCACTCAATCATACTTCTAAGAATGAGAGTTCTTCCAAATTACTTGCACCCTTATGTCCATTCTTTAGCTACACTTATCACTGATTTTTTATTTTAATTCAGAATCTTCTATTGTCAAGTGATGATTATATTGGAGACAAAAATTCTCAAAGCAGAAGGAAAAGAATTAAATTAAGTTGCTTAATTGAAAATATTCTGCTGGTAGATGCTGATAAGTTTTATCACAAAGCCGGGCAACAGAAAGAGGGTTCTCAATCAGCAGTACAGTTCACTAGAAACAAAAGTAACATCATCACAAGAAATATGTGTTTAGAAATACTACCATTGCTTCCCGTGCTGTGAGCCTGTCCTGGTGATCATATCGAAGGAGTTTATCAAGAAAATCTATTGCCTGCATCCAATTTTCAGCCAGTGTCATGATGGAAGACTTGAATGGAATGACAGGGTATAAATGCATTGAGGATAATAAAAGCCAAAGGTAATTTCAAAAAGATGATGTGTACAGCATAGTAAAGCTTTAAACATGGTGCAAAAAGAAACCTCTGGAGAAACAAGATGCTGATTGTCTGCATTGATAAATTTAGACCATGGTTTCCTGCTGTGTCTGCAGAACATAGAACAAGCATAAGATACTTTGTGAAAAATGCAGGATTTTAACCTTTTCATTAGAAGTGAAGTAACTCCCATATAGCCAATGATACCATGTCTACATGAAAAAAAAAAAAAAAAAAAAAAAAAAAAAAAACACAAAACATTAAGACAGACACCTATGTATGCAGTGTCATGTAGAGTTTGGCAAGTAAACCACAATCTGGCATTTATAGATAGATCAATCATATCCACTCCGCTGATTCTTTAGGAGTTGATTCATTAAACAATTCAACACAATTTCAAGTTCACTCAATCATACTTCTAAGAATGAGAGTTCTTCCAAATTACTTGCACCCTTATGTCCATTCTTTAGCTACACTTATCACTGATTTTTTATTTTAATTCAGAATCTTCTATTGTCAAGTGATGATTATATTGGAGACAAAAATTCTCAAAGCAGAAGGAAAAGAATTAAATTAAGTTGCTTAATTGAAAATATTCTGCTGGTAGATGCTGATAAGTTTTATCACAAAGCCGGGCAACAGAAAGAGGGTTCTCAATCAGCAGTACAGTTCACTAGAAACAAAAGTAACATCATCACAAGAAATATGTGTTTAGAAATACTACCATTGCTTCCCGTGCTGTGAGCCTGTCCTGGTGATCATATCGAAGGAGTTTATCAAGAAAATCTATTGCCTGCATCCAATTTTCAGCCAGTGTCATGATGGAAGACTTGAATGGAATGACAGGGTATAAATGCATTGAGGATAATAAAAGCCAAAGGTAATTTCAAAAAGATGATGTGTACAGCATAGTAAAGCTTTAAACATGGTGCAAAAAGAAACCTCTGGAGAAACAAGATGCTGATTGTCTGCATTGATAAATTTAGACCATGGTTTCCTGCTGTGTCTGCAGAACATAGAACAAGCATAAGATACTTTGTGAAAAATGCAGGATTTTAACCTTTTCATTAGAAGTGAAGTAACTCCCATATAGCCAATGATACCATGTCTACATGAAAAAAAAAAAAACACAAAACATTAAGACAGACACCTATGTATGCAGTGTCATGTAGAGTTTGGCAAGTAAACCACAATCTGGCATTTATAGATAGATCAATCATATCCACTCCGCTGATTCTTTAGGAGTTGATTCATTAAACAATTCAACACAATTTCAAGTTCACTCAATCATACTTCTAAGAATGAGAGTTCTTCCAAATTACTTGCACCCTTATGTCCATTCTTTAGCTACACTTATCACTGATTTTTTATTTTAATTCAGAATCTTCTATTGTCAAGTGATGATTATATTGGAGACAAAAATTCTCAAAGCAGAAGGAAAAGAATTAAATTAAGTTGCTTAATTGAAAATATTCTGCTGGTAGATGCTGATAAGTTTTATCACAAAGCCGGGCAACAGAAAGAGGGTTCTCAATCAGCAGTACAGTTCACTAGAAACAAAAGTAACATCATCACAAGAAATATGTGTTTAGAAATACTACCATTGCTTCCCGTGCTGTGAGCCTGTCCTGGTGATCATATCGAAGGAGTTTATCAAGAAAATCTATTGCCTGCATCCAATTTTCAGCCAGTGTCATGATGGAAGACTTGAATGGAATGACAGGGTATAAATGCATTGAGGATAATAAAAGCCAAAGGTAATTTCAAAAAGATGATGTGTACAGCATAGTAAAGCTTTAAACATGGTGCAAAAAGAAACCTCTGGAGAAACAAGATGCTGATTGTCTGCATTGATAAATTTAGACCATGGTTTCCTGCTGTGTCTGCAGAACATAGAACAAGCATAAGATACTTTGTGAAAAATGCAGGATTTTAACCTTTTCATTAGAAGTGAAGTAACTCCCATATAGCCAATGATACCATGTCTACATGAAAAAAAAAAAAAAAAAACACAAACATACCTCCCAACAAGAGCATCAAGCTGTGGATCAAGCTCTAAGCGGTACTTGTTTAGATATGCATTAAGTTCATCGGTACCAAGTACCTGGAAAACCAAAGAATCAACTCCAATCCAACCTATATCCATCCTCAACAAGAATACTATAATACACAACAAATACTAATTATATTTCCATGTATAACTATCCATTTGTCTACACTATGAATTATTAAATCATGTAACTCCATCCATCTTGAACTCCAATTTCCCCTCAGTACTGATGGAGCCAGATTTAATAAGGGTTTGGTCTACTGTGATTTTCTTAAATTCCAACTTCAGGTAAAGTTGAGTCTAACTTGGATTTATTTTCAACTTAATGTTTTTCATTAAATAGTTGTGATTATTTATGCATGCTACAGTTGTGCTCCTACCTAAAATAGTTGGTAAGTCTATATAGAGACTCTGTGACAATTTGGCCGCACTGATCACAAAGTGGGATGGGTGTAGACCATGGAAAGCAGAAAGATCTGGTGTCTAGGCAAGAAAGTGAAATCAGATAAGAACAACACTATTTTGAAATAGATTGTGATCCACAATGAACAAAATGACCATATCAAGACCTCCCAGTTGCATAATTTTAGTCAATCAGCTAAGTGCTGAGAATGAAGTTATAGGCTTCATTTTTTTTCCAATTTAATATCTAGCTAAAGACATGCATGCCAATAGAAGAGATCTAAGACCATTGCCGTAAAATTGAGTTCCAATTCATAGAAACATATTTCATGAAACCTAGTCGAGTGCAAATATATCATGGTCAGAAATAAATCCTGCATCAGATTGGTATACATTGGCACAAAACCTATTCTGAGTCCAAGTTTCCGGTGAAATTCCTTCCTATAGATGCGCCAGGTAGAATTTCCCTTTAGAGATAAGATCAAAGCAGGATTTCAATTGATGAAAGAAGGGGAAAAAAGAAGAAAAGGCTAGATCAGAGCAAAGATGGGTACAGTCCACCAGCAAAAAAGAACTTTATGTCCAAATAATTTCTCATCAAGCCCCTTTGTGTCAACCACTGCGCACCCCTTCTCTTTAAATTAATCTAACATCGGATGCAATTCAAATTATCTGTTGGAAATAGCAGGCTCAAAGAAGCTGGCAAATTAGATTTCAATTAGGACCTAATAAGCTATACCAAGGGAAAAGCCAAGTAAATCCAATAAGATTAGGCATACTGATAATCAACTTGAAGTTCCACAGAAAATATAAAATAAGGTTAGCATGTATGTGCACTATTATTATTTTTTTTTATCAAGCTTCATACACGGGTAGGCAGGCCAAACACTATCCCAATATCTGGCCCATGAGGTGTAATGCTGATCAAATAATGGATTGCATATGGTTATGTTCCCTTTCAACCAATAATAGAATCATTTCAATACGAACTTCGCCACTAACACATCAAGGACAATAGACAAGGAAAAAGAAGATAGATAATTCTTGGTGTCATACAATCTTAATACAATTAAACCGATGTAGATTGAGATGGGCCACAACAACTCACAAATGCCCAAATTTCTGCTGAGTATGTGTTTGAGGCCCCATAATCAATCAGATTCAAGTAAAGGTTTGCTTGGATCAGCTAGGATAAACAAATCCTGTTGATCATAGCCAGTCCCACCCATTGTGGCAGATATTCACCAAATTGAGTCAGACCATTATCAATCTTACAAGACTACCTAATCCATCAAATCCTGTCTGATCAAAGTGATTTTGAAACTTATCTTGATCTATGAACCTTTTAAAATGTGAATAAAGACAACGAATGATACTGTACTGGCAAGTCCAAAGCATAGGGACACATGACAAATAAGTGGTCAACTATCTAATTGGCTTCAGAAGACAAGATGAATGATGAAGAAGAAGAGAAAAATAAGGAAAAAGGTCTGGCTGATAAATATCCTAATCAGATTAAAATGTCTAAACAAAGGAAAATTATGCCACAAGTAGATGCAGTTCCGGGAATCACCATATAATGAAGCTCATGGACAAAGCCTCATGGTATACTAGCTAAAATGGATGGTAGGTCCACATGAGCAATTTGCTAAATGAGATGTCACAAAAATTTTATAAGATAATCCAAGTACATCTTCAACAAATAAGTGGAACTCATATTTGTGGTTTGACACCTTATAATTAGGTCAAGTCTTTATCAACTACAATATCCAAAACTATAATAAGTTGTCATCTTGTACACATATCTGATCAGTATCAGAGATTTATTTGTCTAACAGTAGATTTTCGGAAAGAATCAACAGACAAGCATGACATTTTTTTATTGAAGGCAATGTATATACTGCAATGTGTAACTTCACATCTAAAACGAAAACAACAAAATATAATTGATTGTTACCTTAGCAATTTTAACAAGCTGATCATGATTGTCATGACCATAGAAGAATGGTTCCTTGCGAAATATCTGTGATTAACCAGCAGAGATATGTTTACCATATCCGATTTTTTGGAAGATGGAATCAGATAGTACAGAACAAGCTAATAGTATTTAAAAGAATAAAGCATTTCATTAGATTGATTTTCCCACTTACCATTCCAGCAAACATACAACCAAGACTCCACATGTCCAAGGAGTAGTCATAATCTTGCAAGTCAACCAGGAGCTCCGGACCCTTAAAGTATCTGGATCCCAACCAATTCATTAAATTTCTTCAATTGAGATTAAACATGGATATTGTATATTCACCAAGATCCCTAATAGAAAACTCATTTTAAATTTCATCATTTTGTTTATACAAGATCATAGAATTTCACATTTACAAAGAAATGCCAAAATAGAGCTGGTGCCCAAGCCAAATTACATTTGTAATGACAGAGCAGCAGTTCCAGATATTTGGGACTATTTTAATGTACAAAACATGGTACAGTTGGACTTCAGATTGTCTTGTTTACGATGTTAAAAAAATCTAAAACGCATCGAAGGATGCCACTTTCTTGGAAACTCAAATGTGAGACATCAGTCAAGAACCTCCAGAAAGTTATAAAAGAAGAGTGACCAAGACAGAAGATGCACCTAATTATAAATTAGATCTATGTATAATGAAGTAAACCAATCTTCCTTCTTATTTCTTAATATCATTTTTCTTTCTATTTAACAAAAAGGTAATTACTCATTTTGATATCAAGATTGACCTTTTTGTTAAATATAAAATTACCAGAGCTCCTGACTCCAGAAAAAGGCAATAAGCCATTCTTATGTCAGCAGGAGGCAAGGTTCAGGTAACCTATTGAATTTAGGTTTTTTCTTAGGTATACATATGTGAGAGGATATACTCATGTAAGGATTTTGCCATACATCAGAAAAAGGTTTGCCTCTGGTGGTAAAACATCATGGAGCCTGAAACAAGCTAAACATGGAAATGGCTGTCTGGCTGACAAAACTAAACCAATTGTAGTTATTCACTAACCAATTGTTTTTTGAAAAGAACATCAAAATACACCTTCGAAATGGCTGTCTGGCTAAAAAGTTAAATCATGAAGATTACGACATATTCTAGCCCGTTCTTTTAATAGAGGCTGTAGAGGACAAAAAAGTAATGGATTTATCAATATTGGTCAGCGTCCATAATATCAATTGATCTTTCCACAGAAGTGCTCTCATAATTCAAAAACAGGAACCTCTAGAGTCTAGATATAAATTGTGGTTCCTAAGTCATCGCATTTGTGAATAAACAAAAAAGTTGCGTGTAAATCTCTTTTTTGGGTATTAGATGTGAATACTTTAGGATGACTTTTAACAAAAGTAACATATTTCTTCTAATCCCTGCTTTGTAATACATATTTTGTATGATTTTACCCATAACATGTTCTGATAATCAATGATAATTGCAATTGCCTTGCTAAGGAATATAGGCACCCAGCATGCTATGGAATGTACTGCTCATGCTGTTTAAGATAGTCAGGCACATGCACGTCTGATGCCCTTATATGGGCAATATCAGCATGCCTTCTGACAGCACACAGTTGACATGACATGCACTAACCCAAATAGGCAATTGGCAATAATTACTACTGCCTATGACCCATCCTATATTTATAAATGCAGATAGATTAAACATGACAATTATCTTATGCATAAGATAATATTTTTTTATAGTCAATTGCAAGGATCATCTAAACTTTAGCATGCCAAACCTACCTTGAAGCTACACGAACATTGTACTCCTTGTTAGGATGGTAGAACTCAGCAAGTCCCCAGTCTATTAATCGGAGTTTGCGCAGCTCATGATCTATCATAACATTATGTGGCTTGACATCTCGATGCATGATTCCTTGAGAATGACAGTAATCTAGTGCCTGGAAGTGCAAATAGTTAGAAAAGCAGTATAAAACTCACAAGTCAAATGAAGAACAATAAATCATGTGGTAGCATCAAAGAGAGCAATTAGAATTACTTGAGTAACACAGAAGCAGCACAACAATATCTTGGTTGTACAAGTTCAAAATTGTTTGCAGCATCAGTTACGCACTTGTACTTTTTCTCTTCTGTAGCTAAAATATTTACTAAGCAACAATGCTTGCTCATTGCATTCGCAAATGGGCTCACTGAAAGACCAAAATATGTATCCTTCTTGTTGTTTCATAAATCTATAAGATTAAAGGAGAAATTCAGAAGTTTAAAGATCACTGCTAGATCAGGACGAAGCCAATTTTCATAAAAAACTAAGACAACAGACAGTAATATCTTTCTCATGAATGCATTAACTAAAAGAATTTACGATTATAACTCATGCTCATAATTCTGCAGTATGATAGCTTATATAACCCTTAAAGACAATGAGTATCAAACCAGATAGCTACCCAACACTTGGTGGCTAATGCTTAAGATTATTCCAATACCTAGAAGCTCTTCAAGCAATGAAAATAAGACCAAGTTGGCTAAAATCCTTTTTAAAACTCCAAACTGCTTTTAGTGATGTCCCAATCCCTGTGATTACAAACAAGATTTTCTAATCTTCTGGTAGTCTGAAACTCAATCTCCTATCCTGATTATCAACACACATTAGCCCTCATCTAACGGGGTCCAATAATGAAGCTGGGAAAAAACACTAGCAGCATATGGGATCACCAACAAATAAAACTTTATTAAGAGTGGCACATCAAGCAGTTACCTATGATATAAAGCATCGAACTGCCTTTTTCTGCAACGATATTCACCAACCTCTGTGCTCCTTCTTAACCTGATCCTTCTAGTCATTTAATGAACTATCATCACAAGCAAATGATAAACCCATGCAACAAGCCTTTATAAAGAGAAACACATTACTGACTGTCCTCCAGTTGCAAGAACCAACATTTAATTTGCTGCTGCTTCCATGAATTCCACCAGACTTCAAACTCCATAGTAACCATCTCCTCCCATTAGTTAATTCTAGTTGTCAAACAGACTACCGAATCCAGGTGACAGACCCATTTTAAAGCCCAAAAAATACCCTAGGTAACAGACCTATCTTAAAGGACAAACAATACCCTACACACCTAAGACATGAGTGATAAACTAAAAATAATAATTTCAAAAATATTTCTTAATCTGTTACAATTCAATATACCTTACATATTATAGTTGAAACAAGTAACATTGATAGTTGAAAACAATTGGAGAAGATATTAAAGTTTCTACTTTGTTGAAGTAATTAGGCTCCCAAAAAAAAAGAGTGTACAATTATTATAGGTATCAATGTTATCTTAGCCAACTAATATGCAAATGGTAAATTGCAAGGAATATATATACATTGACTTCACACATGAACTTAATCATCCTTGTTAGGACATATGAATACAAATTTGTAAACATCATGGTCTAGGCAAGTTACATTGTAGGCTAGCTGGACACCCAAGTTAGTTTCTTGAATAACAATTTCTTCATTCACACATCTATTTCCAATGGTTTAGACATGCAGATTAGTTATCTGTAGTGCCTGGTTGCACAGATAACTTCACAAAAGAAATTTTTTTAGGAAAACTTTGTTTCTAATGTTCATTTTACAGGGAAGCCCAAAATTTGTGAAAAGCATTTTTCCAGATTTATAGGAAGTTATCTTTTAGTTTTCTTTTTTTTTCTCTAGAAAACAAAAAAGAAAACTTTGAGAACCACCTGCTTATGACTTTTAGTTTTCTTGCATCTCAAACATGAAGAAATACAGAAAACATTTTTCATTTCCTTTCCCTGAAATTCAACCAACTCATATACATTTTCAAGGAAAATATTTTTTAGTGGAAAAATACATTTTCCATTTTCCTTGTGAACAAATTAAACCTGAAGTATTTGCACCCATGCAGCACTTCAAAGCCTTAATGTTCAATGATCAGCAATAAAGATGTGAGGTTACTAAGCTGTCATGAGTTAACTATGCCCATTATGATTTGTGAAATACATCACATTTTACAGAATATTTAGTATACACAAATTTTGATATCTCAGGAGATGAGCATGTAAAAAGATGCATGCATGGTCATATTGAAAAATGGTCCAGAAAATAAACCTTAAGAAGTTCGTAGATATAGTATCGTATGTCATAATCCGACAGTGTAGGGTACAAGACTTTGAAGTCTGTACTGTTAACACATTCAAATATCAAGCTGGGAGTTTTTGATTGCTGATCTCTGACAATATCAAAAAGCTTCACAACATTTGGACCACCACAAAGGTTCTGAAGTATTTTAATCTCCCTCTTGATCTGCAAACGGAGACAAGAAAAATAAGTTCAACAGAACAATGTAAAAACACCAGTTCAGCCAAAAGTTTTTACAAATGATTGTGTAATTGCAGGAACTGATAAAACATGACAATAAAACACTAACAGCTAGTTTAAGAAAAGAACAGGAAGGAAGGACACTCCAATTAAATAATATGTGAAAGAAGAAAATTGCTTGATGGAAATCATAAGCAAAAACTCTGTTACTGTGGAAAATAGGGCCATGAATCAATGTTAAACCAATCACTCTCACCCAGAGGGTATAACAAAGAAAGGCAAAAATCCTTGTAATTATAATATACAAATCCACATCAGAAAACATCACAATATAATTTGTTTCATGTGAATGTGAATATTTTGGCAATGGATACACTTAATTTGAAGATACTGGAGCGAGCGACAAAAATAATGAAGAATAAATTATCCAGTAAATCCACAAAATTTTTTAACAAAAAAAAACTGTGAAACACATAAAATTCTTTGTCCTTCATCATAGTACTAGAGAGATATCAAATGGGAGAATCAGTTTTATAAATTCATGTAGTCTCTCTTTTCCCAGACATATTAAGCAAAGACAAGAAGAAGAAAAAAAATAAGACAGTATCAAATCATGAGAATACCAATGAAATTCACTATTAATTTGATCTTCAAGCCATCTACTGCAAACTCATGACATGGATTGTCAGCTGACACCCTTCTTTTGGAGTTTTGGTGCAGCTGATGCATTTCATAGGTCAAGATTTTTCAACTTCATCGTTATAAAGAAAAGAGAGTTCTATATGATGCATATGTAAGAAGATAGTTTCAAATGGTGCATACATATGATCCATCCTACTTTCTATTGGCTTAACCTAACTTCCAGGTGCACATCAGAATCTGACTGCATGTCAATCACGAAAGGCATCTAAATGATACTTTTTACTATCAGGCTATTATGTTATTACGAAATAAAAGGATAGATCTCATTTTCTAGCAATGAAATAAGAAAAAAGTACATATAGGGCTTTACAGAAAGAAAAACTTAAGATAATTAACAAAATAATAGAACAACGGATATCAGCATATGAATCAATACCTTTTTTTTCTTCTTCAGTATTTTAATCTCCCTCTTGATCTGCAAACGGAGACAAGAAAAATAAGTTCAACAGAACAATGTAAAAACACCAGTTCAGCCAAAAGTTTTTACAAATGATTGTGTAATTGCAGGAACTGATAAAACATGACAATAAAACACTAACAGCTAGTTTAAGAAAAGAACAGGAAGGAAGGACACTCCAATTAAATAATATGTGAAAGAAGAAAATTGCTTGATGGAAATCATAAGCAAAAACTCTGTTACTGTGGAAAATAGGGCCATGAATCAATGTTAAACCAATCACTCTCACCCAGAGGGTATAACAAAGAAAGGCAAAAATCCTTGTAATTATAATATACAAATCCACATCAGAAAACATCACAATATAATTTGTTTCATGTGAATGTGAATATTTTGGCAATGGATACACTTAATTTGAAGATACTGGAGCGAGCGACAAAAATAATGAAGAATAAATTATCCAGTAAATCCACAAAATTTTTTAACAAAAAAAAACTGTGAAACACATAAAATTCTTTGTCCTTCATCATAGTACTAGAGAGATATCAAATGGGAGAATCAGTTTTATAAATTCATGTAGTCTCTCTTTTCCCAGACATATTAAGCAAAGACAAGAAGAAGAAAAAAATAAGACAGTATCAAATCATGAGAATACCAATGAAATTCACTATTAATTTGATCTTCAAGCCATCTACTGCAAACTCATGACATGGATTGTCAGCTGACACCCTTCTTTTGGAGTTTTGGTGCAGCTGATGCATTTCATAGGTCAAGATTTTTCAACTTCATCGTTATAAAGAAAAGAGAGTTCTATATGATGCATATGTAAGAAGATAGTTTCAAATGGTGCATACATATGATCCATCCTACTTTCTATTGGCTTAACCTAACTTCCAGGTGCACATCAGAATCTGACTGCATGTCAATCACGAAAGGCATCTAAATGATACTTTTTACTATCAGGCTATTATGTTATTACGAAATAAAAGGATAGATCTCATTTTCTAGCAATGAAATAAGAAAAAAGTACATATAGGGCTTTACAGAAAGAAAAACTTAAGATAATTAACAAAATAATAGAACAACGGATATCAGCATATGAATCAATACCTTTTTTTTCTTAACAGGCTTCAGGATCTTGATAATGCACCGTTCATTATTGGTTATATTTATGCCTTCAAAGACCTCACTGTACTTCCCTCTTCCAACTTTTCGTACAACCTCATAATCATCTTGATTTCTGAAGAAAAGTATAGTTTGAACCTCATTCAGCATATTTCTTTTCTCTTCCAACTGAATATGAAATATTACTGCTTGTTCTTGTCATTGGTAATGAACATGAAGATCTGAAGAAACCACCCCACACACAACAGTTTTTGAAACTGTTTAGTGTTTAGTGATCATCTTTACAAAAATTCTTAGCAGCTTAGTACACATACTATGAACATGTGCAAGAATCCAAAAAGATAATCAACAGGGCAAAGTGCATGAAGCTTCTGTCAATGAAAGATCTGGTGGTCAAATATATGCAGCCTTATTTCTGAAAAGAATGGTTCTTTATTATGATTCAAGCCCTTGACACCAAGATCACAATGGAACAATTTTACCATGGAACCTTGAGGTATAATCCTCTAACCAAAACTACCACTACAATATCAATATAAAAAAAATATGCATGCACACATACTAAGAAAGAATAGAACATATCATACAACATCAGAAATGGCATAAAAAACCTCAAGGATGGTATAATCACTGAATGTAATTATCTTTAATTTATTTCCCAAACAATTAGAAGTTTTCCCCGATCACAGTAATGAGTTTGTGTGTGAATGTATGAACTATGAAGTTGACAAAAAAGCTGCAAAACCATGTAGCTGACTCTAGAAGGAAGTATCTTCAATTTTCAAAGTATTGTTAACAATTTTGATCTTCCATGATCAGAGTAGCTTCAACTAGCAAAGAAAAACTTAAGATAATTAACAAAATAATAGAACAACGGATATCAGCATATGAATCAATACCTTTTTTTTCTTAACAGGCTTCAGGATCTTGATAATGCACCGTTCATTATTGGTTATATTTATGCCTTCAAAGACCTCACTGTACTTCCCTCTTCCAACTTTTCGTACAACCTCATAATCATCTTGATTTCTGAAGAAAAGTATAGTTTGAACCTCATTCAGCATATTTCTTTTCTCTTCCAACTGAATATGAAATATTACTGCTTGTTCTTGTCATTGGTAATGAACATGAAGATCTGAAGAAACCACCCCACACACAACAGTTTTTGAAACTGTTTAGTGTTTAGTGATCATCTTTACAAAAATTCTTAGCAGCTTAGTACACATACTATGAACATGTGCAAGAATCCAAAAAGATAATCAACAGGGCAAAGTGCATGAAGCTTCTGTCAATGAAAGATCTGGTGGTCAAATATATGCAGCCTTATTTCTGAAAAGAATGGTTCTTTATTATGATTCAAGCCCTTGACACCAAGATCACAATGGAACAATTTTACCATGGAACCTTGAGGTATAATCCTCTAACCAAAACTACCACTACAATATCAATATAAAAAAAATATGCATGCACACATACTAAGAAAGAATAGAACATATCATACAACATCAGAAATGGCATAAAAAACCTCAAGGATGGTATAATCACTGAATGTAATTATCTTTAATTTATTTCCCAAACAATTAGAAGTTTTCCCCGATCACAGTAATGAGTTTGTGTGTGAATGTATGAACTATGAAGTTGACAAAAAAGCTGCAAAACCATGTAGCTGACTCTAGAAGGAAGTATCTTCAATTTTCAAAGTATTGTTAACAATTTTGATCTTCCATGATCAGAGTAGCTTCAACTAGCAAAGAAAAATCTGAATTGAGAATCTGACTTTGATCTTCTAAAACTTGGTAAGTTACTAGAACTGTCAAATTGTTTGGTTAACCTTACAAGAACCAGCAACCACTAATTCTGCACCATGAGACCATTCATATTGTGAGTTGTGCTAAGGTCAGAACAAATTTCATGAATGGTTCTGTAAATATTATTGTCACAAAGTCAAGCAGGCCTGCTAGTCTCCAGATAAATAATAAAATATATTGATGCTATCACACTAGTAAATCTTCTATAACCATTCCTCGCTTTATAAGTCTACTATCCTTGTTTGATAAGAATTACCCAAGAAACTGATATATCAGCACTTCTATCTTAATTCTTTATTCTTTATATTCTCCTATCAGAGTTATTAGTTGAGAAATGGAAAAGAAATAGACTTGGGAGCTCATAAAATTATTCTGTTAGGCCATATTTGCTGACATTCTATTCCACCATGTCAGATTCCTTGTGTTCTCTACAGACTCAAACTAGTTTCTCTATAAGGCCCACAAACATATAGCCAATGCTTGGAATAAGAAGACAGATTGCTACAATTCACAAAGTAACCCTTGTTATTTGGGTCACAATCTTTAAGGAACCATAGTGATCCTGTATCAAATATAAAACACTTTATAAGAAATTTACAACAAAAACATCTATGATGAAGAACAATTAATAAGCAGGATTGACACCCTCCATTACCACCTATGATCTCCAAATCTGAAATAAACATATCTGATATACTACTAGTTACCCCAGGAAAATTTTGGTGCCTTTGGTCTCCTATATGCTCTTCTTTCTTGATGATGGCTAAAAGCAACAGGCCCCCTTGACAACCAATAATAACTAGACACAATTGAGTATCCCAATAGCCAACAATCACTGAGTGGCTCGACTCGACTGTGATGCCTCCTAACTACCTCCCCATTCAACCTGAAGGAAACGATATTTGACAGGGGCGACATGCCACTAGAGGCTGCCTCTCACCCACACACATGCGGGCAGGCAGGCATTGAATCTCTGAGATAAACGGGAACCCTTCCTACAGGTATAAAGGAAGCTGACCATCTTGATCAAAGGACCTTCCTCTTCCTGCTCACCTCCATGTTCTTCACCTGCTTCCCTACATTTCCTGCTACAATCACCACCAGGCACTGACTTTGTCACGGAGGGCGTTTCTCTTCTCCTCCTTTGTGCTTGCAGGTGAAGGATCTCACATGAATTACGCACCAAACAACTTGTATCCAAGATGGAGATCTCCTGGAGTGTATGAAGGCCAGGTCGGCTCCTCTCTCCTATTCCTCAGTTGACCAAAAAGACCTAATTTTTCTCTTGAGGTCCAGTTTTCCTTTTCTTGCAACCCTTCCGTGCATCTAAACTCATGTATTGCTCCCTATTCAACCAAGAACATCGAAAAAGATAATATCAACAGACGAGAAAAGAACACGCAACATCTAGATTGAAGATTATGATGGAAAATCATCAATCGATACGCCAGACGCGCTAGAAGCACGCCTACATGAACCGGAAAATTTTGTTCCAGATCAAGAAAGAGAGCGCCCAAAAGAGGGAAAACATAACCTAGGGCTAATTGCGCTAGGGTTCAGATAATCCAGCTCTTACCCCCACTGGACGGTGAGCGACTCGTAATCCCAGTACTCCTTGGGCCGGAGAACGTTAACGTCGGTGTATACCCGGGCTTTCGACATGGCTAGACCGCCTACAACTCTACCGAGATGTCGCCCGTCACGGAGGCGAGAGGCAAAAGGGCAGAAAGAGAGCGCCCAAAAGAGGGAAAACATAACCTAGGGCTAATTCTGCGCTAGGGTTCAGATAATCCAGCTCTTACCCCCACTGGACGGTGAGCGACTCGTAATCCCAGTACTCCTTGGGCCGGAGAACGTTAACGTCGGTGTATACCCGGGCTTTCGACATGGCTAGACCGCCTACAACTCTACCGAGATGTCGCCCGTCACGGAGGCGAGAGGCAAAAGGGCAGAAAGAGAGCGCCCAAAAGAGGGAAAACATAACCTAGGGCTAATTCTGCGCTAGGGTTCAGATAATCCAGCTCTTACCCCCACTGGACGGTGAGCGACTCGTAATCCCAGTACTCCTTGGGCCGGAGAACGTTAACGTCGGTGTATACCCGGGCTTTCGACATGGCTAGACCGCCTACAACTCTACCGAGATGTCGCCCGTCACGGAGGCGAGAGGCAAAAGGGCAGAAAGAGAGCGGGCGTGCTATAAGCGAGGAGGGCGTAGCTTCTACGAGCGGAGCCGAGAGGAAATCGAGGAATGGTCGGCCGACGCCGATGTGGCGAGCACGAGCGCGACCGGAAGGCCGATACAGGTCGGGTTCGGGCCAGCCGCGTCGGTGGTGCGACGTACCGAATCTGAAGTCGCTGAAACAAGGGACGGCGTGCTAGAGATAAAACTCCGACACGTGATAAGGGGTCTCTCACACTTGTAAGCATTTGCTGTCCATTTACCAACCCCGTTCGCACGTGTGATATGAGTTTGGAAGGTGACGCGAGCCGACGCGGGCCCAGTTCACCTGAAAGCTACGTAGCGATGGTTAAATACTGGGCCCTCAGCCTTTTAGGGTCTGTTGTCTACACATCACCTTGGGCTGGCCCCATATACCTTCTTCGTGATACGGATTGAGTGCGGCAACAGAATTGACGGTCGGGGTCATCTGGGTTTTTTTAGTGGGCTGCTTCGTTGGAGTAACAAAGGCTCCCAAACGGACCTCCCGTGCGCCAATCACGATCTCGACGAGGTCGTTACAGGGCGGCCGTACCACGCGCGACTCGCTCCTCCTTTTTCCTCGCCTCGCTTCCTGCCTTCCCGTGATAAAAAAGAGGCGAGCGAGCGAGCGCATAGGCTATGAAACTGTAGAGATTGGCGAAGGCCGCAGAACAAAGAAAGCAAGAGAAGAAGAACAAGGCGAAGCGATATGAGCGGCCTCTTCTTAAACAATGGCGGCCGGAGTGCGCACCGCCTCCTGGTCCACCATCTTCGGGCTCCGCCCTCAGGCGACCTCTCCAAGCCCTCAATGTCGCACGCGAGGGCGCACGTACGATCCCACCCCTTGTCATCCAAGCCCAGGAAATCGTCCTTGCGGGTCTACCCCACTGTTTCTTTCCTCCTTTCTCATCCCTCCGCTTCCACCGTCGCCGCCGCTTCTTCGGCGTCAACTTCTTCTTTTCTTCGGAACGGGTTCGTGGGTTGGTACCTAGGCATGATCGAAGCGCGCCCGGTTCTCACCAAGAGCCTCACCGCCGCAGCCATTTTCGCCGCCGCTGACATCTCCTCTCAGGTTCTTTTATCGGCCTGCCCTCCATTTTGTATCCGTTTTCGCAGAAATTTTGCCTTTTTCTTATTGGTGATTTTCTTGTTGCAATTGATTCGTCATGTTACAGATTAGGTTTTTCTATTATCAATGTCCCTGGGGAAACTGAATAGTGCAATGCACTGAGTGGTTGTTGATCTTGGGCTCCATTGGCTGGTGGGGTTGGCAAAGAATATGTCTCCTTAAGATTTTAGGGCTTAGTTACTTGATGTAATAGCTAACAAGGATCGACTATTTCATGTGTATTTTTATCTCTTTCAGCGGTCTATGTGCCTTAGACGCTGAATACTATGCAAGCCTTTGTTTGTTGATGTCTTTACATTAGATCATTCATGTGAAGATCATGAGTTGTCGACTGTGTTAACAGATTGCTTATCACTTAATAGAAAACACTGGAAGAAAGTAGATAATAATCAGGCCTTTGTATATTTCTGTGATAGAAAGGCTTCAGAAAAGGTCTGGATTCTATTTTTAAGATTAAGCAACATACAAGTAGAAGGCTCTTATCTCTCATTCTAATACGTAGCAGAAGTTTATGGCTAAAAGAGCTTAATTTAGACTTGCTTTTTATTGATCTGATGAAAGATTGTCGATGTGATTAATGATGTAGCAATTACTAGTACTAAAACAATGAGCGAGATATCTTAAGCAGGAACTTTTAACACTCTGCAATAATTGTAGATAAATTTTGAATAAAATTACAGTCCATACTCAGGATGTTGTTTGATGTTGTATATGTACAATTTGCCACTAGCACTAGTTTTACCAACAATAACAAAATAGATCAAATTCCAATTAGAGCATTGAAACCAAAATATAGAACTAAAATTTTTTAAAATAAGTAGGAGCAAGTTAGACTATATTGAATGTGAATTTCATAATGTGTAAGAAATGAAAGCATCAAAAAAGAAAAAGAAACGAAAACATAAGTTTTGTCGTAATATTTTGTCAAGAACCAGAAGGAAGTAAAACCATTTGATATATCCATGTAAGTTTCATGAAGAAAATTTCTGAACAGTATAGTGCTATCAAACAAGAATGGTATAGCTAAGTGGAGACAGACTATTGATGTGGTCTAGGAGTTATGCATCTCTAGGCTGCTATTAATTAATTGGTATTATCAAACATGCTATCAAACAAGTTCTGAACTTGTATTATCAAACATGCTTTATGTACTAACAAAATTGCTAGTAAGAAAAGAAAATATTAAGAAGGTTATTATATTATATTTCTTATGGCTTAACCATGGTTTCATTCCCAACCATGCTGTGCCTGTCCCACTATTTGATACTATAGCTAGTTAGCTTTTTGATTTGTTCAGCCAAAAACCATATTAAAATTCTTTGTGCTGCTGATATTTAAATTGTTGAGATGGAGCACTGATATTATGAGGAAAGTCAGACAACAAAGTATTGAATCCTTTAAAGCCAGAGGTAGCAATAGCTGGGGATAAGATCGAAGGAGAATCATCATCTAAGATGCTATAAACTTGCCTAAAACCCATAATTGCACATAAAGCGAGAAGTGTCTTCTTTATCTTCTGTTGCTGAAATCTGTTTTGATATTTGAATTCTGTGTGCATATAGCCGGATTCTTCCAAGTTCATGACTTGATTTTTTTAGGTTGCTTCTTCATAGTATTAATCTGACTGCAGCTGTTTTGAGCTTTGCTACTATACCATGAATTATGCTCTGAAATATACAGCTTAAATAAAGCTGCCAAATTTGTGGATTGATGAATCATAGTGCTGATTGACAAGGTGAAATTTACTATTGACTATCATTAGTCTGTTTGAAGTTTATATGTGGTGATAATTTTCTGTTGGTCAAATTTCATGGGAAATAAGAAAATGACAAGGAAAAATCACATTAGATAACAGAACAAGGGTATATTATTTGGTTCTTAATTAGATGTACCTCTGACTAGAACTGACCCAGGGTCTATGGAGAAATAAGGCCTGAATAGTGTTGGGTTGCTTCTTGCTGAAATAATGGATGGATGGCATATAGGTGCGTAGATGATTGTTCTGCCACATCACTGGAAATGTTTTCTTTTCTTTTCTCAGTTGCATTGTATCTAACGTGGTAGCAGAGCATAATGTACCATAGGTTATTGCGCTAATGAGAAAGTGTTTGATCTGATAATTGGAATAAACTTTTCCTTCATTTATTTTGTAGTCCATGTTGGACTTTGGAAGTTTTTCATATAACAAAATCAACAAAAAGTAAAATTTTCAACAACCATTCTGGGTGCAGATAGCTGTACGGCGGTGTTTGTATAAATTGTCACATAAAACATATTCATCCATGTTTGAATATGAACCAAGTTTGGCATGACAAAGAACCAAATCTTGCCACGAATTTTTTTTAGTGATACTCTTTCTGAATTTTACCTGTTTTCTTTAGGAAGTATGAACACAAAAAGAGACCTTAATCTATATCAAACTGGGTATGACTGGAATGAACATGCAAAGCTTTATTGGAAAATTTTCCAAAAGCAATAAAGATGCTGAGAGAGTGCAAAGGTGCATGAAGATTTGCAAGCTACAAGAAAATTAGCAAGAAGTGATTTATAAGGATGACACAAATATAAAATTTGCAAGCATCTGACTTTTGCAACTAATTTCATGGTTTATCAGTACTTAATATATGTCTTGTAAATTACAACATTACTTTTATGTCTATACTCGGTGGTATTCTAAAAGAATGAAAAAACACTAGAGTATATATATAGTAGCAAATTTTCTCTGAGTAGGTTTCTTTTTTGGTTTGTCTTATAGTTGTCAGATTTTCTTGAATTCCTATATTGAAACAGTCCAAGTCGATTTCACAGAACTTTTCCTAACTTTTGACTAACTTCGCAGATCACCACACTCACTTCTCCTGACAACCTTGATTTGGTTAGAACTCTGCGTATGGCTGGTTATGGGATGATAATTCTTGGACCTTCATTGCATTTCTGGTTCAATTTTGTTGCAAGAATTCTACCAAAACAAGATATGATCACCACTTTGAAGAAGATGTTTCTTGGTCAAACTACTTATGGTCCTTTGATGACTGCTGCATTCTTCTCAGTAAATGCAGTGCTACAAGGTATTGGCACTATTTTCACAGTGTCAACATAACATTATGCTTTGTCTTTATCATCATGTTTTCTAATCATTGTTAATAGCTTAATCATGATATTATCTAAAGATTTGTCGCTACAATTTTTTGTCTTCATATTTATCTTTATTTTTCTGAAGTGAACATCTCGTGGTTTGTTATCTAAACTTTTTTTTGTAACTGGCTTCTTAATTATAGCTAAATTACTCCAGTAATAAACCAATATGCCTTTTGTGTTTTTGGATGTTTTTGGCTTTCGATGAAGATTTAACCAGACCTTAAATTAGCAATTGGATGAACAAGTTAAATTAGATTATAAAGTTAAGACAAAGCTCCCCCCAATTCAGGGTTAAGGAGAGTTCATGTTCACAATCTTATCCCTATGAATAAAGAGTTGGTTTCCATGACTCAACCCCTGGTCAACCAGATTGCAAAAGGGACAAACTTATCACTATATCAAGGTTCACCCTCAAACTATGAAGTTAACTTCATATAGGTAAATTTCTTCCTAATAAACTTAAGCATAGCATCATGAGAGATTAAGCAGGGATTAGCCTTTGTTATATCCTGGGATGTCACTAGATCAAAGTAGAATAGCAAAGCACTAATATTCAGATCATGAAAATATAGGCATTAATATTGCAAAAAGACTATTGGTGTTATTGCATGTATGTTTATTCTTCTGTCAGCTACATGCTGCTGCTGGTTGTATATGGCTGCTTTATCATTCCCATAGGTATGAACTATGAAGTAGAAGATGTAAATTTCTTCTCTGATGGAAAATGATGCAAAAGTTCTTTTCCGAGGTTCATCATGCCAATTACTTGTGAAGTTGTGGTGACGGGGTAAATCCTTTTCATATTTGAAGCAACCCAAGAGTTAATTTTGAATTTAATTTTATATAGGTCGTGTAAATCAAACCTGATGCTATTGCTTTGTTTCAAAATAGTCTCAGTTTTCTAAGTTGTCTACTAATCCTGTCTAGTGTTGCTGGACAAATTGATAGGTCGTTGTTGTTGGAGCTTGAATTGCTTATCTGTATTATAGCCTTTAACTTGCAATTTAATGCTTAATCAAGTTACATCTGCATTTTTGCTGGGCTGATGTTTCCTCCGACAGTATGGTAACTTTTCTCAGTCTATTCATATTCCTTTTGTAAATTCAATTAATCTCTGAAGAAATTAACAATACTATTTAATCTAATACAAGCCGATGTGGAGACTCTTTTAAACAAATTAGAAATACCAGTCTTACTTGTTGTTGCTCTTTTTCTGATATGTTTTTGACATCAGGTGAAACCAGGGGCGAGATAATTGCCAGGTTAAAGAGAGACATGTTTCCTACGGTTAAAAGAGGATTTATGTACTGGCCTGTCTGTGATTTCATCACATTTAGATTTGTCCCTGTTCTTTTACAGGTACATGTATTCTTGTCTACTTTAACTATCATGCATGGTCTTGAAATATGTCTTCCACTGATACAATAATGCAATTCACTGCCTTTTCAGCCCTTGGTATGCAATTCATTCTCTTTCCTTTGGACAATATACCTCACATACATGGCAAGCCTGCAGAAAGTAAGCATTCAGAAGAATTAAGTGGCAAACTCCTATCAGAATTTGCTGTTCTTTAGGATTATGAATTCAAGTTGAAAATAGGGACGAAGAGATTTCAAAGAGGCTCAGTTATCACTGTTATTATCTTTAACCTGAACTGGTTGAAATTGCAAACTGTTGTCCGTTGTTTAAATAGTGATGTCAAAGATTATTCAGTTGTTTCTCTAAAGAAATGGTTTTGATTATTGTAATACTGGTGCATCTTTAGGCGGCATCAATATCCTTACTATTGAAATAAAATCCAGACATATGTCTAAGATGGCTTTTCCTGTCAATTGTGTGATGATCTTTCAAAGAACAAATTACTCTATAGAAGGCTGGCCTTATTCGTATGTTTGGCAGTCCGAAGAATTCATGAAACAGAGAACAAAGTGCATGCAGCCTCGCATGCGACATATCGATCGGGCCATTGGCAGCAACTGACCCCTCTGTATGGTCTTCTATTGTTATTTAACTGGACAGCTTGTTCTTCTTTGCTTGCGATTCGCAAGGCTTCAGTAGCTCAGAGAACCAACACGGTATTGTCATTTGACTTTGGACATTCCATCGAGCTACACAATATCTGAAACATACCAACCCAAACCAAAGATATATATCTTTTGACATGGCAAACCATAGTGTGAATGATATCAACAAGACGAGAGGTTGAAAGGGTTTGCATCATCAAGCAATGATCAAACGAACGACGCTAAGAGCATCACATAGACAACAATGTCAACTAAGCTGCGCAAGGTTGTTTGCCTTTCCTGCTTATACGAGTTGTCTGCTCATCTAAATTGGTTGTCTTCCGATAACTACAATTACATCTCAGTACAATTCACAGAGGCAGTCACGCCATGTTGAGGCTCAAGCATCGAGAGAACCAAGGAGGCTGCTTTATCCCATCCTCCCTCATTCGTTCCTCGATCCCATGTTGGAATCTCATATCCCGGACCTGACACTGCCCAGATCCGTTGCTGCTTCGTTTGGTACCACCAGACTGCGTCGAGGATGAAGAAAAGCTTGATCCAGAATCTGAAGTCGATGATGTCTCTTTCCTTTTTCCTCGGGCGCTGCTTCCAGTTGCAAGCGTCAGCTCCAAGTCGCTCTCTCGGTAAGCCTCCACCGTCGTGCTCACGTTTCCATCTTTCTTCCCACTGAATTCCCCTGCCGGCAGCTTCAGATCAGGTGTCCGGTTACGTGCATCCGTCCTGTTGGTGTTGTTCATCTCTCTCATCAGCAGCTGCTGAACATGGTACAAATGGTGGAGTTCATGCACCTGGACCGCGCAGCGGAAAAAACTCAGAATCTCCAGTAACTTCATCCTGATTCGACGGAGTTCTAAGCAGAAGAAGAAGGTACCTGTTGTCTGAAGGTGGCTTCCTGCTTCATGATGGCCATCTTCAAGTACTCTTTGTCATACTGATTCATGTATCTCCCCATTGGCCCTCTGCGGTGTGTTGTTGTGGGATGAATGATCTGTTGAAGTTAAAACTCACTGTCAATTATGATGGAGGCTTAATAAACAAGGAAACTGCTTTGATCTTGTACATCCATTCTGTCTTCTGTAAGCTGAAGGCCACAGGAGAGAGCATCACATGCTTTATGATCATGTAAAGGATGTGAACGACTGTCTCATGATCTCCACACTAATTGGCAACCTCGAAATTATGACAGAGGAAGCAATCGAGAACATGAGACCTTCGCGCAAATTTGCTAGAATGCAGATTATGATGGGATAAGAAGTGAAACAAGATGAACTCTAAAGAGAATCTTATGATTTGTGACAGAAACATACAAATGAATAAGGGAAGAGGGAATCCTCACCGGAGATCTGCTAGCAGCTCAATTCTTTTGCTAGAAACTGCAGCCCGAGGGAAGACGCTCCTCTTCTGTCATAACAGGGGTATATGTGCTTAGTTATACCTACAAAACCATCTCCATACACCCAACCTGCGGATTTTAAGATCCTCTCCACAGGCTTTCTCACCAGAGTATTTCAATGGGTTGAAGGCAGAAGGCATGCCAAACAAATCCCAGTCTCTCCGCCAGTGCGGCTCAATTATATGAAGGTGAAAGATGCCCAAGACAGTACCAACAAAGGATAGCATTAGAATAAGAAGACCCACTCGTTCTACATACTATTTCTCAAAATTATGGAGCACTACTTCACAAGAATCATTGGACAGACAGCTATACCTCCCATTGTAGATCACATGTGTTGCCTTAGGATTTTATGATCATTACAAGGTGTCTCAGTGCGTATATAATTCTCTGGATACCTACATCTCCCTCGATACATTTCTATACCAACATGTCCTGTGATGATTTGGTGAACAAACAAGTCAATAGGTCTTTGTACAGATCTACATTTTTCTTTTATGACTTGACCAAGATCTACATGTTCATAGTAGATTAAGCACTAAGCCATAATGTAAGGTGATTAGTATCACATGGCGTATATAATTGTGTTGTCGGTTGAGATTACTAACTACAGCCATTAGCTGGATCTGTCTGTGGTGGGTGAGTTAAGAACATATTAGTAGTCGATCATATCATGTGTTGCATCAAGCAAGTACTGCGACATCTTAATGCAATTCCAGTGGATCCGACCATGTACTTGGTAACTTCAATCATCAGGAGACAGGCCTCAGTACATGTTCAGTATGTGATCCTTGAACTGATTCCAATAGGATAAGATCTAGAAGAAAGAATCCCACATTGGTGTCACAATGCATACTTGTGTTTAGCATTGCCTGGAAACAGGATCAAAGTCTGGCCATGGCAGGTTAATTAACCAGAGAAAGGGCTGCTGCCACTGGCTGCTGCATATGGATCTGCAAGCACAGGCCTTGGATCATGCTCCGACCAACCTAGTAAGCATCACTTGGAACAAGGGACGACTCATGAGGAGGTGTGCATTATTGCCCTAATGATACAAAAGGCTATATTTCTCTGGTTTTGTCCTTGTTGTACTGACAGAGGCTCTCTCTAAACAATCCAATTGCAGAGCGGGTGGATACGGACAGAGCATCTGGGAACTACAAGACTCCAAAGAAAAAGCTATGAACACAGTAGATTGAGATTGAGATGTGGAGATGGAGATGTTGGGTTGCGTCCACCGCGAGTGGGGGGGTCATGTGGATGAACTCTTCGTCTTGTTCCCCTCGGTGCAATGTATTACTGCATCCTTTCCTCATCTCACTAATCCACTTTCGTGTTTTGTTCTGTGGGCCCAGAGGGCTGCAGCGACAGGATGGGCCCACGAGGAAGCACGCGTTGCCGGGCCGGGAATAGCACCGATGGGTCCCACAGATAACTTTGCGTCTTGGGTCCCAGGCATCTTCTCTGGGTGGAGAGTAAAGCAGGACGCAGGAAGCATACATGCAAGCATGAATGAACTCAATCATGGAAGAAAGCAGCAGCTCTTGCTTTCATTTGCCTAATGAAGACTGGGGATCAGGTCAAAACAAAGTGTCTCTTGATAGTTAAGGGCCTAAGTTTCTTGGATATGACAAGGCAGGAAATTACGAGCAGAAACATTATCACCTTAGCCTAGTGGGGTTCATTGCCACCAATTCCCCCTCGACCCGAGAAGACAACTTTGGAGGTGACAGTGATGGAGATATTCTGGTGGTCATCATGAGGATGATTGATTGTGCTGCTTGATGGAACGAAAGGGTCACGAAGGTCACTGAAATGCACGCACTTGCTGTAATCCGAATTCTATTCATCAGATTTATGTGTTTGATGAATACCAGGAGATACGCTGACACCAGTAAGCACGACAGATACACAGCTTGATGACAACTGCAGCACCGGTGGTTGTGATGCTTGCCGTCTCTTATTCACATAGTATCACATCATCAACATCACATATTATCATGTATTCTTAATGAGATCATTTCAGTATATGTTGGAGCTTCACGTACAACCAACTGCACACTACTTTAAATCCATGGCTGACAGAGATCTCATTCTTAGTATACCTGAACCGAAGTCAAAGAAAAGGTATACTTCAGAAAAGAGAATGCTACAATGATTTTGACGTAAGGTATGCAGAGAATGCTGCTACATACTACTTTGAGAGTCTCTTTTAGATGCATAAGAATACTTTATGGTTGTCTCTTTCCCCAGCGTCATACATGGGAGTGAGTATCTGAAGGAGACAGTGTACATTGTTGTGCTCACTGGGACACCGGTGTGCATCGTGGTAGATCGCGTCCATTCATTGCACCCCATGAAGACGGTGGGTGCGTTTGGACGTCAGCTCTACTTTGTGTGCCGCTTGCGGATGGAAAAGGCTCGTTCAAGTTGCAGAAATAGACAAAGCTAAAGTTGAGGTCTTCTTGGAGACTGAGACAGTCCAATATGCATTGAGAGTGGGCTGATACATCTGCTGCTTGTCGTCACGCAAGCTCTTTTTCCCTCGTTACAAGTGGGTGGAGGGCCAGCCTCTGTCACCACATAGAATATGAGAACCCTAAAGTTAGATCTTAGAAATCAAACTAGGAAATGTTGAAGATATCAGTAGTGAGTAGCGACGAGTGGACAGCCTCGTTCAACCTGTGACGTTCGAGCTTACACGATATTGAGACGACCGAGACGTTTGATGTTGTACATTATAGCAGTTGTGACATATGAAAATGATTCAAAACATACGATAGACGAATGAAATAAATGCATCATATGATCGTTCTATAACTTGAAAGCCTCATATAGTCTTGTAGCATTCGAGGGGTTCTAATTAATATACAATAGATATTGGGACGTGGGGAGGATAGAACACGTCTTATCTTTTATTCCACCTTTTTTACCTCTTTGAGGGAATAAGGGGACAGCCATTGTTTGATTCTACAAGTGGCTTTCGGGCGGCTGCCATGGCCATTTAGTTGGCAGATGTGATGGTCACAAAGCATATTGAGGAGGCATTGGAAAGCTTTCGAGCACCCACAATGCATGGACATGTGGAGATTTCCTTGGACAAAATAAACCGAACCTTTATATCCTTTCAATGGCTGGAACAACAGATAGGGTTGATTCCACTTGTTATCTTGGATGGGGATGGGTGGCCGACGTACCCAATTTCCCTGCATCAAACTGCTGCCTTGACCAAAGTTTTGGCAGATGGTTCATCTCGGCGGAGTCTTTGATGGCGTGCTCCAACTGAGCACTACTGATGGGAGTGGTAATCTGCACTGACTTGAAGTGTTGCAGAAGCCGACGAGAGATCTGCATCAGCGATGTGCTCGAAGGCATTTTGCCTCTGCCAGGTTCTCTGGGTTCAGCTGCGGCATATCTTTATTCGTCTTGAATGAAGGTGACGACTCTAAAGGCATTTTGAAGTGTTGGTTGGGATGATTGCCTGTGGGCTGAGATTGTATTCATTATGGTCGCGGACTGACACGAGCCAATGGTTTCCGTTATTGGGCTATTTTAGACGTCCGGCCCGGTTTGGACCATCTCACGACCAAGCCGCCGCCGCCGCCTTTCTTTTACCTCCGTCTCCTTCCCTCCCTTTCTCTTCATGTCCTTCTTGCACAATGTAAGCCACGTTCTCCTCGTTTTGCCATGGCTCCCTTGTGTTATGGGGCCGACCAATTCTCGGGCAAATTGGGCTCTCTCGCTTTCTCTCATTTCATCTTGTTCTCGAGCTCGAGTACATCCAACAGGAAGAATCCAATGCCGACTCTCTTTAAACAACTGTTCCCCTTTCTTACTGCTGCTTCGAAGCCGCTCGATTCTTTCATTAGCAGCAGCAGATGGCACACGCTAAGTTAGTCCTCATAGCAGCGGCTGCCGTCCTTATTCTTTGCCAAATTCCTCGCTTCGCCAATGCTCAGCTGCGGCAGAACTACTACGCCAACATCTGCCCCAACGTCGAGAGCATCGTGCGCGACGCCGTCACCGCCAAGTTCAGACAGACCTTCGTCACCGTCCCTGCCACCCTCCGCCTCTTCTTCCATGACTGCTTCGTCGAGGTGAAGCCGGCTGTGCTGTCGCGCGCGCTGCAGAGCGTCGAGGTTTCTGTCTGAGTTAGTTAGATCGCTGAGCTTCTGGCGCGGTCCACCTTGCAGGGCTGTGACGCGTCGGTGATAGTGGCGTCTACGGGGAATAGCACGGCTGAGAAGGACCACCCTGACAACATCTCCCTCGCCGGGGATGGATTCGACACGGTCATCAAAGCCAAAGCGGCCATCGACGCGGTGGCTCAGTGCCGGAATAGGGTGTCGTGCGCTGACATCCTTGCCATCGCGGCTCGAGATGTTATAGCTCTGGTCAGCTCCTTTGTGACTCTTGACGTTCGGGCGATCAGCTTTACAGTCTTTTGCCTCTCTAATTCATGGGCGTGTTATAACCAGGCCGGCGGGCCGTCGTATGCTGTGGAATTGGGAAGAATGGATGGGTTGAGGTCGACGGCGGCAAGCGTGACCGGGAAGTTGCCGCAGCCCGGCTTCAACCTCAACCAACTCACCTCTTTGTTTGCGGCAAACGGCCTCTCGCAGTCGGATATGATCGCTCTGTCAGGTAATGGTCACCAACTCGTCATCAATCATCGACCAATAATTGTAGAACCTTTAGCTTTTCCTGCGTGGCTCTTCACATGCTTGCAATCTAAGGATGTGGAGGCACGACCTGTGGAATAAGAAAAAGGATCGATGCTTTTACTCGAAAAGTTAGATTCCGAGTGAGAGAAATGAATTGATGTCTTGGCATTGCTGCATTCTCTTCTGGCCATCAAATTAGCTTTGGTGTCTACGCTTCTATGGCAGCGGCACACACGCTCGGGTTCTCCCACTGCGGCAGTTTCGCCAGCCGCATCTACGACTTCAGCCCGCAGAACCCGGTGGATCCGACCCTGAACAGGGCGTACGCGGCTCAGCTCCAGGCCATGTGCCCCATAGACGTGGATCCGCGGGTGGCCGTCAACATGGACCCCGTCACGCCGCGAGCGTTCGACAACCAGTACTACAAGAACCTGCAGCAGGGCATGGGGCTGTTCACCTCGGACCAGGTGCTGTTCACCGACGCCCGGTCCCGCCCGGTGGTGGACTCGTGGGCGCAGAGCGCCGCGGCCTTCGACCGGGCGTTCGTGGCTGCCATCACCAAGCTCGGCCGTGTCGGCGTCAAGACCGGAGCCAACGGCAACATCCGCCGCGAATGTGCTCTCTTCAATTGAGGAGACGACTTTTGTTGATGATTACTGGTGATAAAAAATCATGATGATAGAGAGATATATGAATTAATCGTACGTTTAAGTGTATCTATACATATTTTAATCCTCAATTAATCTGTATTTTCTATATATCCTAATCGTAATTGTAGATCGTATTTAAATATATCATTTAAATGTATGATAGAAGGAAATCTCTTTCTCTAAAAAAAAGATAATATATATATATTATCTTAATAAATAAAATTAATTTTTTTTATAATAAATTATTATAAAAGTTTTTTTTGCTTCAAGCAATACTCTCTTTTTTTTTTGTTGATATGTCAATTACTATTTGTCTGTATTACTACATTGATATCATTTCTTTACGGTTATTACAACCATAACACCTCCTCCTCACAGCGAGTCCTCTATGCGATCTTCCTTTCGTAATTTACTTTATTTAATAATCTTATTTATATATCGTATTGTCAACAAAATTTCTTTACTTGGTGCACTCTTATCGTCATGAGAACTCATCATCCTTTTTGGATATTTTATCATAATCATCGATCTCTTGTTGTCATTATCACAAGAAAAATCTTTTCTCCCTCTTTTCAAATCTATTTCCCCATATGATCAATAATACTAAAATTGATTGATGCATGTTTAACAATCACAACGATGTTTTTCAGCTTACAATTGAAGGATATTTCAAACAATAAGCTCTTCTGAAATTCCAGACATTTGATCTTCTCATTCACATCAAATCTTCTTTTATGTATTTTTTTTAATTCGATCTCTCTCAACATATTTAATATGCTTCATCATCTATCACATTACCTTAATGAATTTAATTTATTTTATACTTTTTTTTCATACGAGAGGAGATTGTTAATTTATTTCACAATATATGTATATATATATATATAAGTAGAAGAATATAAAAAAGAAAATATATAAAGAAAAAAAAGAGAGGATAAAAATAAAGAAATTATAAACTCGACCGGGTGATCTTATTTCTTTTAATGGAAATGCGAAAGTTCAACCGTCTGATCAGAAAAACACGGGCAAGATTGATAGGCTGGGAAACCGACGGCGGATCGCTGGCGTCTGTTTTGGACTGGGTCAAGGTTAGGGTTTTTAGTGGGCATATAATGAAACGATCCCTGCACTTGGGTCCTTCCTTGGCGAAAGTTTAGGGTTTGGGGCGTTCGAGCGATAGGGCGGCGCGACAAGAGGGATGGGGCACTCGAACGTCTGGAACTCGCATCCCAAGAACTACGGACCGGGATCCCGAGTTTGGTGAGCATTATTTCTGTTTTTGCTTCAGAATCAGTGTTCCTTTTCTCTCGCTGAATGATTTCGTGAGTCTTTAAGTGTTCGCACTGTGCAACGGTCTCTGTTGTTCTTCCCCGGATTTGATATTTTTTGTCGAATTGATTCGCTAAAAATGAAAACTTTCAAAGGGAATATATAGTTTGGTCTTTTCTCTTTTGTCATAAGGAATTCGATCGCGTCTTCGTGGTTCTTGTGTAACATTTTGCATATTTAGCTTCTTCCTCACGAATCTGATCGAGGTGTATTGTGTTTATCGGAGATTTTGTGGATGGTTGATGTCATATCATCGTTGTTCTTGAATACTAATCTTTTGTTGTCATATTCCAAATTTACGTGAAGAAAATAAAATTAGCATACATAAGCGAACTGTTTAGAGATGAAATTGTATGATTCAACTGAACCTTGTATTTTCCATACATCTTTGTGCTCGAGAAGACAACTCCAGTCAACCGTGTACTTGTAGAACGCAGTTCTGTTTCTCTAAAGATCGCATAAAAAATGTGCATCGTTATGTTTAAGTTGTTGACTTGTACCTCTTTTGATATCATCTAATTTTTTTTCCTTTCTTCTCTAGCCGAGTTTGTGGGAACCCGCATGGACTGATTAGGAAGTATGGACTTATGTGTTGCAGACAGTGCTTCCGCAGCAATG